>CM019148.1:293923663-294443615 GCA_009733165.1 Naja naja
TGGGCAAGGCCCCTGGCCATGGCCCCCACCTGCTCCTCCAAAGCCGCTGGGTCCAGGAGGACCCCCAGATTCCATGCCCTGTCCACAGGGGCAACACCTCCTCCCCATGACAAAGATGGAATATCCAAACTGGACCGAGATGTCAGTATGCACAAGCACTCTGTCTTGGCCGGATTGAGTTGAAGCATGTTCCTGTCCATCAGATGACATTCCAGACAGCGGGACATCACGGAGAGAGCATCACTGATGTGGCCTGGGATGGAGATGTATAAACTGTGTATCATCAGCATACTGATGATAACTCACCCCAAAGCCATGGATGATCTCACCCAGCGGTTTCATATAAATGTTGAACAGGGAGGGGCGAGAGGACGACCCTGGGGCACCTGGACAAGTGAGATACCTTGGAGTCAACCTCTGCCCCTGCCAACACTGTTTGCGAACACCGAGAGGTAGGAGGAGAACCACTGTAAAACAGTGCCTCCCACTCCCAACCCCCAAGACACCACAACAGGATACCATGGTGATGGTATCAAAAGCCTCTGAGAGGTCTAACAGGACCAGGACAGAGGAAGAAACCCTGTCCCAAGCCCTAGAGAGATCATCAATCAGCGCGACCACTGCTGTCTCCATACTGTACCCGGGCTGGAAGCCCGATTGGTATGAATCCAGGTAGTCCACTTCTCCAGGAAAAGTGGCAATTGCTGTGCCACCACATTCTCAACAACCTTTGCTAAAAAGCGAAGGTTGGAGACCGGACGAAAGTTGTTCAACGCGGCTGGGTCAAGGGCAGGCTTCTTCAGGAGGGGCCTCACCACCGCTTCTTTCAAAGTGGCAGGGAACTGCCCTCCCTTAACGAAGCATTGGCCACTGCCGGAGCCAGTCGACGTGACCCCCTGGAGGCATAGACCAACCAGGAAGGGCACAGGTCCAATAAACATGTGGTGGAACTCAGCCGCTGCATAATCCTGTCCACTTCATCCTCAGAAACAGGATCGAACTCAGTCCAGATCACATTAGCCAGATCACTGCATCCCCATCCTCAGGCCACTGCAAGTCCGAGTGCAACCCTTCCCGGATCTGAGCGATTTTATCCTGCAGATACTGACCAAATTCCTCAGCTCTGCCCCCAAAGGGTCCACCACCACCACCCCAGCTGCAAGAGGGAGCGGGTGATGCTAAACAGGGCGGCCGGGCGATTATCTGCAGATGCTATGAGGGCGGAGAAATAAATCTCTCGCTGCCCTCACCCACTACCAGGTAAGTCCTAATATGGCTCTTAACTTGGCTCGGTCAGATCCGGAGCGGGTCGCCCTCCACCTGCTCCACCTGCTCTCTAGTCCCCTTATTATTATTATTATTATTTGAACTTATATGCCGCCCCCATCTCGAAGACTCGGGCGGCTTACAGCTAAAACAGGAACAATAAATAGTTAAAAAACAATTAAATTAAACTATAAGTTCAAACATTATACAACCCTAAAACCACCCTCACCCAAAGGGGTCACAGCCGGTTGGTCAAACAACCAGGTCTTTAACTCACGGCGAAAGGTGCGGAGATGGGGCCAGGCGGAGCCCAAAGGCAGTTGGTTCCAGAGGTCAGGAGCACGAAAAGGCTCGTCGTCGGGGAACCGCCAGGCGGCATTGACCCGCCGACGGGACCCGAGGAGTCCTGCCTATGGGCTCGCACAGGGCGACCTTCTCGACCTTGATCCGTAATGCACAGAGTGGGTTGTAAATAAGCAAAGTGCATATCCATATTGTTTATTTTTTTCCTTGGTTTCAACATTCAAATACTTCAAGTATGATCCTACTTAACAGAAGGAGTTCAGGAGGAATGTACTCCTTCTGTTAATGTTTTGTCTTCTGAGGCTACTAGGGTTGCCAACTGGTTTGCTATATGTTACCTTAGCTGTGTTTTTCAGAATAAGGTGTAAGGATCAGAAAGTAAATAAAACTTCCCAAGACTGCAACCTGCCTATGACACACTTTTATAATAAGAACGAGGGGAACTACTAGAGCATTTTAATGGACAGGAGGGGACACTTGGTCAAATTCTTCTTGCTTCAAAGCCATTGATTCGCAGTATTGATCTCTCAGGGAAAGAATACTTCAGCAAGTATTCCTAGCAAAATGCTATCTTAACACAGCTGACAATATCTTGATGGAAAGTTATGGCATCACTGGGAAACATGATCTTCCAAAAGCTGCTGGATTATTCCTCCCATCAGGATCTACCATGGTCATCCTAACTGTGGCTGTTGGGAGCGGCAATCTAACTGTTAAGTTTGCATAGAGAAGCAGACACGGAGGGCTTCAGCTCTTAAGTTTTATTGTGACTTCAGCTCAGAACAGACCCAATTTGGCTTAGCCGAGGCAGCTATATATAGCTGGCTGCCTCAGCTGACAGCCAATCAGAGTGCAGGGTTTTCCGCACTTTTTAACCAATGATTTCAAACACTTTACAAGAACAACCCATCAATTCAAACTTTGCATACATAACACTAACCATCTCCAAATGGCTATAAATCTGTACTAGTTGGTTAGTAAGAGACATGGACTTCATAGCATGTCTATAAAAAAACTAGGTTCCCATAAGTTCCCAGTGATGTTCCCTTCTACAATTATGCCACACTTAAAAGTACAACCCATTTTTTCATTCCAAAGCATTTCCAAATGAAACATGAATATTAACTCTTAGTGGATATCACTAGGTAACATTTCAAACCATTTTGAAGGAATCTGGTAATCATTGCTAGTTAAAAAGTCATAGAGTAGAATAGAGCTAGAAGGGTCCTTTGGGGATTTCTAGACCAGCCTTCTGCTCAAGCAGGAGATTGTGGTACTAACTATAGCACTGAATGTCTATTGAGGAAAGACATGAAGACTTACTGTGTGTATGTAGGAGAAATCAACTCAGGATTTTTATCTGAAAGCAGCACATGTTTTAGATGCAGGCAATTTCTCGTGTAATTCTATAGCATCAATTTTGAGGGTACATATAGATAAAATGTGATATTTCACTTGTAAAAGTTAACCAGGAAGCAGGCAATAATCATGTGACCATTCATAATCATTTTGAAACAGAAAAGTGGCTTTTCTTATAAATGTGCACACTCATCTTCATAAGCAAATCAATACTTAAGCACATCTTTAAATAAGAGAAGAGATTTCAAGTTCTTTGAACTAGAAGCAGGTTTTCCTGGAAGCAGGAATTGTGTTGTTGTGAACTAGAGCTGGATATAAACTGGAAAGCTGCCCCATGGTTAGCTCCTTGATTGCTTTATAATGAATAATCATACCAATTTTGAGACACTATTTTAGTAGAGAAAACAATATTTTAGGGCATTGATGTGCATATCTGGTAAAGGCCTCATTGAAAAACTATAATCTTCTCTTCAGATAATTTGTTTATCCTGTTTTTCAATCACTGAAAATTAGTTGCTAATTTTGGAACAATATGAAAATAGGGTAGAAAAGAGTTGATTGACATATTTTATTATAATAAATAGAATTGATAATTAATAATCAGCCATTAACCAGCATGTAATTTTAAAAACATAGTCATTGTTTTTTTTAAATTTCATTTCATAAACGATTAGCATAAGCAGAGGAATACAAGTAGGCATCAATAGACATCAAATCAAAGTCTTCTGAGCATTTTCTGAATACTTTTCTGCCCACAGAGACCTTTTTTAACTTGTTCAACAAGAACTAACGAGAAATTATGATAAATTAAAATGTTGTATCCAATTCACAAACCATAAAATAAAATGTGTATCACCATTCTTTTTCTGGCTCAACAGCAATCATCACAACAAGACACTGAAAATATAAATTGTCAAAACCTGTTGTGGTTTTCCCCAAGTCTCTGCTACTTTATAATACTTCTAACCTCTTGATCAAGGCAAGGAAAGAATCTGAAGATGTATCTGCACTGCACTTTATTTGGTCTGTGCTCAAGTTAGGCTGATTTTAACAAATTAACAATCCTGGCAAGGATTGTTGTTGAACCTCTCAAGATATTCAGTCTAGAGAGCAGGCTACTAAATGCTCCCGTGGACAATTCTCTGAATGTGCCCTTCCACCTTTCTATTCTAAAAACAATTGTCAGTTTCTTTTGTTTGGGATCTCACTGGATACATATACTGTTATATGTGGATAGATAGTAGAGATAGATGTTAGATAGATAGATAGGTGATAGATAGATAGATAGATAGATAGATAGATAGATAGATAGATAATAGATAGATAGATAATAGATAGATAATAGATAGATTAGATGATAGATAGATAGATAATAGATAGATAGATAATAGATAGATAGATAGATAGATAGATAGATAGATAGATAGATAGATAGATGTGTGAGAGAGAGGGAGGGAGGGAGGGAGAGAATAAATACTATACATACATTAGATAGACAAGTGCAATGTTAAATTCAATTCATACAGTATATATCAAGTCAAAGCATCAAAATGTACATACATGTAAGCATAGCAGCCAGATTACAAATCCTTTCTGTTGGTCTCTAATGTTTTTAGAGGTACTTTTCAATCTTCTACTTACAAGCCAAACATTAATATATATACACACAGACACTCACACACACACAAACATATATATTAATGCTTGGTTTGGCTTATATATATATGACCAAACAGGAAAGTTCCATGCTAGTGGTGGCTGCTGGATTGATGGGAGAACCTTGCTCTCTGATCTTCACCTGTCCATCTTTGTGCCTATCATATTGATGTATTATTGTTGTGTTCTTTTAATTATTTTATTGTTCTACCGTGTTTCCCCGAAAATAAGACCTACCCCGAAAGTAAGACCTAGCACTATTTTCTAAACCTGCCCTAATATAAGACCTACCCAAAAATAAGACCTAGTGTAAATCTCCAGTTCCAGGAAGACTTTTCAGGAGCAACCGTGCACCGCGAAACACCCCCTACACACTCACACCCACTATTTGGCACCATAAATATATAAACCTACCCGAAAATAAGACCTAGTGTGTTTTGGGAGCCAAAAAATATAAGACAGTGTCTTATTTTCGGGGAAACACAGTATTATTTTACTTCTGTTTACCCCCTTTTCATTTATTTCTTTTTATTGTTGTAAGCCACCTAGAGTAGCCCCATGGTGAGATAGGTGGCAAATTAATTTAACAAACAAGCAAAGAAATGAATGAATAAATAAATAACATGAGGGGGAAAGAGTACTTTAAAAACACAGCATAAAAACCTGGCTGAAAGTTACATTTGCAGTGGGAGGGGGTGAATAAAGAGTGACATCATCCATTTTGCTCTCAGAATGGTTGCTGGCCCATTCTAGTGACAGGGCAACTGGGCAGTGCAGATAAGCCCTGAAAGAAAGGACCATAATTATATCCAGAATGTTGAGTAAAATGCTTTGTGTCTTAGAGGAACCATTTAGGCACAGAAGTGTCCAGAGAGGAAACTCCTGCAGGTGAATTGAAAGCTGGAGATTTTCTAGCAAGCTTCTGAAGTGTGAGCACTGCTGATGGATTTGAACCGGTAATTAACTGAGGCTTCCAGCTATCTGCCTGAAGCCAGAGACTCACCAATCTTTTCTTGTTTCCTTTGCTGCTATCAACACAACATTGCAATCTTGGCATAATTTTCCCATATTTTTAATCTATGTATTTTCTGAATCCAGATATTCTCAAGCATAAAAGAGTGTTAAGATAGTTGATGCAAAGCTAGGTAATTGTTTCCCTCTTCTAATTTTCTACCTCTTTAAAATGAACTTCTGAACTAAAATGAATAGTGGTGGTCAAAGTCAGAAATAACATGAAACATCTCTTAGTTTGCAGTGCGGTACTGGTTTCCCACTTCATTGTATGCTTATAAACAAGTCATTGGTTGGTAGTAATCATTGTACATTATTTTCTTAATGCTATGTGTAATCTGGCCTGTCATTCCTTTGTTAATTTAATCAGGGTACATTGAATCAAAGCTGGAATCAATCTTTGTCCTCTGCTTTGTACAGGAATCCAAATTAAATCTTCTCAATGGATAGCAATCCAACTTCTGCATGAAGAACATTCAACAAAAGGGAGTTCCCCACACCCCTCCATAATTGATTCCACTATCAAACTGAGAGTTCTTTTCCCTAATGATCAATGATCAATCAACAAATAACAAGAAAATATTCGGTCCACTAAAGAGAGAAGATGGCAAGGAAGTAACAGGCAGTAGAGAGAAAGCAGAGCTGGTTAACTCATTCTCTGTATCAATCTTCACACAAAAAGAAACTACTGTCCAACGTACCAAAACATAACTGTTAAAGATAGACTAGAAATAAAAATTAAAATAAGCAAGACAATGATAAGAGAATACCCATCTCATCTTGATGAATATAAATCACCAGGACCTGATGGATTACACACCAGAGTTCTGAAGGAGCTGGCAGATCTCAGAACCATTGTACCATATCTTTCAAAAATCCTGGAATTACCAGAGGATTGGAAAGGAGCTGATATAGTTCCCATCTTCAAAAAAATAAAGGTGGGGAACACACCCAGGAAACTACAGACCAATCAGCCTAATATCAATACTTGGGGAGATATTGAAAAAGACAATCAAAAAACAGATCCATGAACATATAGAAACAAATAAAATTATAACTACAAGTGAGCACAATTTATTAACAACAGATCATGCCAAACCAATCTTATTTCACTCTTTGACAAAGTGACTAAATTAGTAGACCAACAAAAAGCTGTGGACATAATACACTTAGACTTCAGTAAGGCATTTGACAAAGTAGACCACAACTTACTTCTTGGTAAACTAGAAAAAAGTGGGATAGGTAGCATCATCACTAGATGGATTTGTAACTGTCTGACAAACCACACTCAACAAATAGTCCTTAATGGTATTACATCTACATGGAGGGAACTAAGCAGTGGGATACCACAGTGTTCAATCTCAGGCCCAGTACTCTTCAATATCTTCATAAATGACTTAGATGAGGGAATAGAAGGGAACTTACCAAATTTGTGGATGATACTAAGCTGGCAGAAATAGCAACACCCTAGCTTATAGGCTCAAGATCCAGATGGATCTTGACAGACTTGAACACTAGGCCCTGTCTAACTAAATGTAATTCAATGCAGAGACAATTAAAGTCTTAAACTTAGGCAAGAAAAACCTAAAGTTAGCTGAAACTTAACAGTAACTGTGAGAGGGATCTTGGAGTCTTAATGGACAATCAATTAAATATGAGCTAGCAGTGTGCAGCTGCAGCCAAAAATGCCAATGCAATCCTAAATTGCATTAACAGAGAGATTCAGTCAAGATCATGTGAGGCACTATTACCACTCTATAAAGCTTTAGTAAGGCGATCTAGAATACTGCATCCAGTTTTGTTACCATACTATAAAAAGATGTTGAGACTCTAGAAAGAGTGCAGAGAAGAGCAACTAAGTTGATTAGGGGCCTGGAGGCTAAAACATGTAAAGAACAGTTGCACAAACTTGGCATTGCTAGTCTAGTGAAGAGAAAGACCAAGGGTGACATGACAGCAGTGTTCCAATATTTGAGGGGCTGTCAAGAGAGGAGGGAGACAATCTATTTTCCAAAGCACCCAAAGGCCAGACAAGGAGCAATGAATGGAAACTGATCAAGGAGAGATTCAATCTGGAAATAAAAATAAATTTTCTGCCAACAAGAACAGTCAACCAACGGAACAGCTTGCCCCTGGAAGTTGTGAGTGCTTTATCACTGGAAGCTTTCAAGAAGAGACTTGTCAGAAATGGTATAGGGTTTCCTGCTTGAGCAAGGGGTTGGACTAGATGACTTCAAGGTTCCTTCCAACTCTGTTATTCTGCATTCTGTATTCAATGATCATTTGCCTGCCTGCAACTTAAAATCATTATCCCATTGTAGTAAAATGTGATCCTGATAGTGAATAGGAGTAGGAAGAGAGAAAATCTTATATGAAATTGACACTTCTAGAAAGCACAGAAGGAGGAATGAATGAAAAGATGAGGTGTTGCAGTAGGAAGATCAACGTTGAAGAAACAAAAAAATTAAAATGCTGAGAAACTTTATGAAGCTGGAGAGAGAGCACTCGTGGCAGCTGAAGGCCAACCATCATTTGAGAAGGGATTATTTTTAAAAAGATTGTGAAAAGGAACAAAGAAAAAGAAAAGAGTTAAAAGTTGTAAGTAAAATTCCCACAGGATAGAGAGAAAAAGGAAAGAGCAGGTGACTTTTAAAGGCCATAGTATTGTCTACAGAATAAACTCCAACACACAAAAACTTGAACTTTAGAACCAAGATCGCTCAGATGTTATACCAGTATTTCCCTTTGCAAGAGAAAATGAAATCTTCTGCATTTGTTTGTTGTTTGGACATCTGTCTGCTGTATCCATTTCTTTTGTAAAGTACTATAAATGCAACTGGATTAATTGCTAGGTTTAAATTGTTTATAGTGAACACAGTATCAGCTGAGTAGAACAATGTATGAAATGCGTACAGTGATATCATGATGTAAATTCTGCCCTTTTGTACAGGTCTTATGATACCATACACAAATACATAGTGCAGAGCTTGAGTCACAATGGCACAATACACATATCAACAAAACTCTGGATTCAAGGAACATCTTTTATAATAAACAGTTCCGCCACTCCCCACATAACAAAAATAAGGCAACTGTGAACCTCTATTAATGCAACTATGATCTATGAAGAGTTACCCAAACTGTAAACATTACTGGGACCATGCATATTGTTTGCTTACTTTATTGCCTACAAAAATGGCACAGGAGGTTCTGATTTATTGGCAAAGACATAAAGGAGTAAACCCACCCAAGGCAGAGAAACAGTTCTGGGGTCAATACAGTCAAGACATTTTAGATACAATGGATCCTAAAATGGGAAAAATTCAACTTATAGGCAAAATATTTGATCCTGATAAAGAAAATGTACCATTTCTGTAACAATGGAGTACATTTGAAATTTATACCTACAGATAGTAAAGCTGAACTTTGATTGTTTTCCTTAGAAAACTGTCAGATGTGAAGAAGGTTGTGTTCTTGGGCTATTTCCAGAAAGGATAAATATTTTTTACAAAGAAATATTCTGCCTTCTTAGATTCAGAAGGGAAAATCTTGTAAGAGATTCACATAAATGGGATATTGGTTGTGTGAAAATGCTTGATTGGATTGCATGACTTGTAACCCTTTAAAGAGATCTGTATAATTATCATTTCCTTTATTAATGATGCTAACAAATATCTAAAAGAGTTGCTCCTTAGAGGAATTATCAAAGAATCAAGAAACTCTTTGTCATCTCTTAGTGCAGTTGTATGCAAGAACTGTACTATAAGAAGGTGTACTAATTATAGGACCCTGAATAGTAGAACTATAAAAGCAGAGAGGTATTGTAGTTAAGTTGGACTGGGTCTATCTAGTTTCAAGTTCACTTTTAGTCACTTTAGAAACTCCCTGGGTGATTTGGGGCCAGTTATTCTGTACCCAACCTATTACACAGGGTTAATGTTGCAGGAAAAAATGGGAGAAGGGAGTGTTGTGTATTTTCCTTTGAGATCCTGAAAGAATGCTAAAATACCAATTGGGAAAATAAATTATTCCCAATCAATACACTTTACATCCATATTTGATGCATTGGTCATCTTGATTGGAATTTAGTAATTCTTGATATTAAATCTGGGAATCTCTGACTTCCTCAAAATCCAGCTATGCTCCAACAATTCAAGGAGAAGCTTGCCTGGATTTATCTTGATGATTCAGTTGCATTCAGAAAGCTATTATAAGAACAAACTGGATTTATGATAGTCCTAGAGAGACTGCCTTTTAAATTACGCAAACTGCTTAATAAAGGCTACATAAATAAGCTAAATAATTGCTGCTTAACTGAATGTCTCTGGCTATTTTATAAAGAACAAACATCATGTTCTGCATTTTGTGACAAGAGAGATCTTATCTTGATATTCTTCTCAGAGATATTCCTTTGGGTTTCTAGAAAACCTTACCATATTTTTCCATCAGCTGATTTTTCTCAAGGCTAAAAACATCCATTTCCCTCAACTTCTTCTATAAGACTCAGTTTCCAGTTCCTTGTTCATCCCTGTGTCCTTCTCTGCACCTATTCCAGGTTCTAGCTTATTATTTAAAATTGTGGCACTCAGAATTGGTCCGAGTAGTTAAAATCAAAATTACCATGTAGAAAAGAGCAGAACAATTATTCCTGTAATATTTCTGTTGATGCAGTCTGACATTGCACTTTATCACACTGTTTTCACCTGTGTACACTTCTAAATGCCAGGTCCCTTTCCCTATAGTTATGGGCATCTGCAGGACAGGGACAAAATCTGCAAGCTACATTGTTGACATTCATGCTTGTCCCTTTAGTAAGTGGGTGTGACATCAACACATACAAAAGGAGTGAGGTTTAGATTGCAGAAATGCACCTAGTATCTGGCAGATTTTGTACTCCTTGCAGTTCTTACTGCATGTAGCATTGCTAAATCACATATTTCCCGTCATAATACCTATGCATTTAAGGTTTTTTTCCTAACTGGCTACCTTGCACATGTCATTGCTCAGTTTTATTCTGCTATGTTCAGCCCATATCTGTAACCAATCAAGATCATTTAGAATGATTATATTATTAGCTATCTGATCCAATTTTGTAACACCTGCAGATCTGATATGCATTCAGATAGCTTAGTGTTCAGTCACTGTATTCCAAGCATGTGAATAACTCTACCAGGTCTCATTTATCCCTATTAAGCCATATTTGTTTTCCTATATTGAAAGTGTAAGTTAATCTTGTTTATTTCCTGTACTCATAGTGTTATGTATGTAGGTTTGAAGTCATTGGTTTAGTTTGAACTGTTCTTGTAAAATGTTGGAAATGATCGGTTTAAAAAGTGCAGGAAAACCCTGCACTCTGATTGTCTGGCAACCGCTGCTGGCTATAAGTAGCAGCCGCAGCCCAGCCAAATTGGGTCCGTTCTGAGCTGTAGTCACTAATAAACTAAGAGCTTGAAGCACTCTGCGTCTGTCTCTTCATGCAAACTTAACACTGGCAATGAAGGTGGGATTCCCCTGAAGAAGACGCAATGCGAACAGAAGGAGAGCGAGATGGCTGCACTGAACACGCCCCAGCCCCGTTCGATCAGACGGCAGAAGACTGGGAGTCGATGCAGATCGTTTCCAAATGTATCTGGAGGGAAACTATCTTGCCGACATTTCCGAGAAGCGGAAGAGGGCGGTCTTTCTCATGCACTGCAGTCCGGCAGTTTTCAAGATGGCAAAGACATTGCCAGGAGCTGCAGACGTGAAGGTAATGGACTGGCCTGACTTAGAAAAACTGTTAAGAGCCCATTACGCGCCACAAGTATCGTGCCTCATTAAGAGACACGAATTTTACCATCGTGATCAAGGGGAAAGAAAACAGAAATGACTTCGTGGCAAGTTTAAGAGACATTGGGGTGCATGCGAATTTACCAATTTAGAAGAGGCCATGTGCGATAGATTTGTCCTGGGCCTTAAAGACAAGGTGCTACAGAGCAAGTTATTACTGAAACCTAAGATCACACTGAAGGAAGCAATAGAAGAGACCTCTTCAGCAGAAGCTACCAAGTCCTCAACAGCAGCCATGAAGAAAATCAACAAGGCCACAAGCCATCCTGATGTGGAAAAGTCCACAACAACTCATTGTGAGCAAATAGATTCTGAGTCAGACTGTAGTGAGGTGGAGGAAGGAATTTACAGACTCAGAATGGAGTGGAAAAAGAAAGACCTGGGAAGAAAGAGGCAAGATTTCTACTGCAGAGGTTGTGGGGGAAGCCACCTCCACACTGAATGCAAGTTTTTAGACACCATTTGCCTCCGTTGTGATAAAAGAGGACATCTAGCAAGAGTCTGCAAATCATCCAGAACTCCACCCAACAGAAGAAAGTTTGCTACAAGCAAAGACAAAGAATTCAGGCCCAACAATCTCAGTGAGAAAATGGGGCGCAGCACAGAAGCAAATGGGAAGAATGAAACTCATCAAACAGTAACTATTGGTCATTCATCACCTTTAAGAAGCAGAAAAGTGCATGTCAAGGTACTTATTGAAGGAAGGCCTTGCCAAATGGAAGTGGACTCAGGCTCATACCTATCTATGGTGTCATGGGACACTATTCACAGACTTCTTCCCAACATCCAGAAGAAGCACTTCAAGAAGCAAGCATTGACTCTAAAGACTACCAAGGGAACAAGATTCCAGTAGTTGGAACAAGAGAATTCAATGTGAAATTCAAGGGCCACACCAAACGCCTACCACTGACCATTGTTGACAAGGACCGCCCAAGTCTGCTGGGCCTTGAGTGGTTCAACCCGTTGGGCATCGAGGTGACTGGCATCAATCACGTGAGCAACACTGAGGGGGAAGAGGCCTTGAAGTCTGAGTTTCCAGAGGTCTTCAGCGACAGATTAGGCAAGTACTTGGGGAACCCCATCACATTTAACCTAGATCCCAAGGTACAACCAATCCGTTTAAAACCCAGAAGGGTTCCATTTGCCTTAAAGGAAAAAATTGATGCACAATTAGATAAACTAATAGCCCAAGGGGTTTTAGAGCCCACTGATCACTCCAGGTGGGAGACACCATAGTCACACCAGTCAAGGCTGATGGGTCTGTGAGAATCTCGGAGACTACAAGGGGACATTGAACCATGCGCTACAACAGAGTGCATATCCACTTCCAGTAGTGCATCATTTATTACACTCTCTTGGAGGGGGCACAGTTTTTGCCAAGTTGGACCTGGCACAGGCATATCAACAATTAACAGTTGATGATGCCACTGCTGAAGCCCAAACCATTGTGACCCATAGAAGTGCCTTCAAATGCAAAAGATTGCAATTTGGAGTAAGTGTGGCACCAGGCATCTTTCAAAGCCTTATGGAAAGAATGTTACAAGGGTTGCCAGGGTGGTGCCCTATTTTGATGATGTTTTAATTTCTGCTGAAAATGACACTCAATTACACGAGAGACTCAGGGAAGTCTTAACTAGATTCAAAAAAGCGGGGTTAAAAGTCAAAGAAGAAAAATGCACACTTAGAACAGATAAAGTGGAATTCTTGGGTTACATGATTGATAAACATGGCATCCACCCCACAGAGGCAAAGGTTCAGGCAATCAAAGAAGCCCCCAGGCCAAAATGCAAAACAGATTTGCAAGCATTCTTGGGACTCATTAACTTCTATCATATGTTTCTTCCTCCGAAGGCAACCATTGCAGAACCCCTACATAGGTTGCTGGACAAAAAATCTGCTTGGGTCTGGGGGAGGAAGGAACAAGCTGCATTTAACAATATCAAGAGACTAATCACGTCTGATGCTGTGCTGATACAGTTCTCTGAGAACTTTCCTGTTGTTCTGACTTGTGATGCCTCCCTTTTGGAGTGGGGGGGTTTGAGCCACATGCTTCCCAGAGGAATCTCCTATTGCATTTTACTCTTGCACCTTGACTAAAGCAGAGAGGAACTACAGCCAACTGGACAAGGAAGCCTTGGCGATTGTAGCAGCTGTCAAAAAATTCCATGAGTATTTATATGGGAGAACATTTACTGTTGTGACAGTAAACCTCTTTTAGGCATTGTGGCAGGGGACAAACCAACACCCACGATCCTGTCACCAAGAATGCTGAGATGGACTGAATTTCTTGCTGCTTATTCATACAAACTGATCCACAGACCTGGTAAAGACATTGGGCATGCAGATGCTTTGAGTCGCTGCCCACTTCCTTCACACATTGAGGACCCTGTTCCTGAGACTCACACCTTTTTTCTAGAAACTGTTGCCAAGCTTCCAGTACATGCTGCTGAAATTGCCAGAGAGACTGCCAAAGACACTTTATTGGCTCCTGTCATAGGCTGGATTAAGAAAGGTTGGCCACTTCAAGATCTACCTCAACTTGCCCAACCTTTTAAATCCAGGCAAACTGAATTATCTGTATTAAGAGGATGTATTTTGTGGGGTAACAGGGTGGTTATTCCTGCAAAACTACAAAAGAGGTTTTGGAAATGTTACATGAGGGTCATCCGGGAATTGTCAGAATGAAGGGATTGGCCAGGAGTTATGTATGGTGGCCAGGTATTGACAAAATGGTTGAAAACTGGGTTGCATCTTGTCCCAACTGTCAGGTAGTCAGGCCTGCTCCACCTCTCGCCCCCACACAGGAATGGGAATGTCCTAGGGGCCCATGGTCCAGGATTCACATTGATTTTGCTGGCCCTACCAGAGGGCACACTTTCCTTATTATAGTTGATGCATATTCCAAATGGCTGGAGGTTATCCCTATGGCATCCACCACAACTGAAGCTGTCATCAAACAGCTTAAAAGCTTTTTGTAACTCACGGGTTACCTGATGTGCTTGTTTCTGACAATGGCCTCAATTTACATCCAACCTTTTTGAATCATATCTAGCACAACAGGGTATCAGACATGCCCTGACAGCCCCTGGGCATCCTTGGCTAACGGCCGGGCTGAACGTATGGTACGATTTACCAAGGAAAAACTTCAGCAATTGGGTCCAGGGGATATCACTGAGAGAGTTGAAAACTTCTCAGTGTTCAGCATATCACTCCCAACCCCTCAACTAATTTAACCCCAGCTGAATTGTTGATGGGTAGGAAACTCAGGTCTCCCTTGACGCTCCATCCCACTTACGCACCCAACGCACCACTAGATTCCACTAGTAAAATTCGCACTTTCACTGTGGGTGATTCTGTTTATGCTAAGAACCTCATGGGTGAACCATTATGGATTCCTGCTGAGATAACCCAAATCACAGGCCCCAGGTCTTACAGGGTACAAACAGAGGGTGGTGTCCTCTGGAGCAGGCACATTGATCAGTTAAGATCCAGATTGCCTCAGGAGCATCGCTTTTGCTCCTCTCTGGTTCCCATACCTACTGCTTCTTCTAGGGGAAGGGAGGATTATGAGAGTAATCAGCAAGTAAGAATCAACCCCATGTGTAACGAGCTAACATGACAGGAACCATCCCAAAACCTGTCACAATACCAACAACCATTTTCACAAATGGAAGATTGCACATCACTACCTGATTTAGGTGCTGACATTGGGTTGGAGATGGATTGGGAGGAGAGACCAGGTTGTAGTAACCAAACAGGTTCTACCATTACTACAAGTCCAAGTAAGGAAATGTCAGCAGACACATTTCCTCTCTCACAAGGTGAGAACCTTAAAACATCTGAACCATGTAGGTCTCAACGACATGTAAGAGCCCCACCTATTTAAAAGAATACATTAGATAGGTTGGGGTTTGAGTATGGACTGAACCTAATGGGGAGGGGTGTTATGTATGTAGGTTTGAAGTCATTGGTTTAGTTTGAACTGTTCTTGTAAAATGTTGGAAATGATTGGTTTAAAAAGTGTGGGAAAACCCTGCACTCTGATTGGCTGGCAACTGCGGCTGCTGGCTATAAGTAGCAGCCGCAGCCCAGCCAAACTGGGTCCATTCTGAGCTGTAGTCACTAATAAACTAAGAGCTTGAAGCACTCCGCGTCTGTCTCTTCATGCAAACTTAACACATAGCATTAAAATATGCTCCAGTAATCAGTGATCTGTGGGTTGTTGTTAATGATTTTTCTTTTAAATGGCCATGATTTGAAAGCACACAATGGAGCCTCCTTACTAAAAGTAAGCTGTTTTGAATCTGGTCAGAGCCTGCTATTCTGTTATTTCAGGTTCCATAATAGAAAAAAGGCAAGATAAGAATCCAGGAAATAAATGTAACATGAACATTAAAATATCCAATGGAAGCAAACCAAAATGTTGCGGGGAGGGTGTTTAATCACAAATTTATTTTGATGCTATCAGTCCTTGATTTGACTTTCTCACTTGGCTCTTCAGGACCATACTAGGAATTCCTTGTTTACTGAACACAAAGCAAAAGCCCAATTTTCCTAAATCATACAGTGGCAATGCAGGTATAATGATGTCAGCTGCCCTGTTGTGACTTGCTTGCCATATATCAGCTAGATCTCCATTCAAAAGCAAGGCTAAACCACCTTTCCCTGGAGCTTTTCTGATTGATTTGCTCTCTCCTTTCAACCCGTCACCAAGTCCAAGGAGACCAGGGGATAACAAATGGACCAGGCAAAAACAATTTCAGCTTTTTCAAAGGAAAAAAAAAACCCGTCTTGGAACAGCAACAGGAAATTGTGCAATTAGCACAACAGGGCAGTGTCAACAAGCTCTTAACGCCTGTTGTTATGGCAACCTCAAGAGTGTCAGAACTTAGAAATCAAACAAAAAGAGGAAATGTGTGCATGAAAGGAAACAGTATGCACCAAATAGGCAGTTTGGATACTCTCAGAAAAATTATTTTGCCGCCAAATTATTCTGCTTAGGATCATATAGCATTCTTAGCAGAGATTTCATAAAAGAGGAAGCCCCTGACTGCTTCCCACACAAGCAAAATATAATCAAGAAATATAACTCAAAGCAAAAGGCTGGACACAAAAGAGTGGACACAGATCTTCTTGCACCTTGAGTGGAGAGGCCCATTTGGTGGGTCCACTCTTTCTTGACTCTTTAGAAACAGTAACAATTCTTTAAGTAAATTAATAGTAACTTGACAAGCAGTTTCAACCACTTGCACTCTTTGGAGCCAGAAGGTCCCTGGGAAATTAGTGAAGAAGGCCAAGATATCAGACCACCAGTATATCCAACAAAACACCCCAGAAACAAAACTGAGGAACAGCCAATGAGAATATTTACAGGTACCAAACCCCAAAGTTATGACACTTCACATCTTTAAAATCTTGAGCTCCTGATGTTTACAAAGTAGCTTTCAGCATGACAGTTAACATAAAGAAGATAACGCGCACAAGAAAATGTGACCATTTGTGTAAATATAAAATTCATTCAAATACATTTAAAGGACAGAGAGAGGGTGAACACCTTTGCCTATGGGATACTGAAAGAACTGATTGGCTGGTCTCAAGGAATGGCCTTGATGCCACATTGTGAGGAAGGACACTTTTGGGGAAGACAATGCTGCTTGCCTCCTTTCCTTTGTGGAAGAGCTATTTTGACACCCTGATAATCTATTCCTCACCTTCCAGCTATACATTTTCTTTTCGCTCAGTACTGCGTGATTATAAAGTATTTGCAATTTTGCAGAAATTGCCCCTCTATTAGACAGAGAAAGAGAGGGAGAGATGCACAGCATATATATTCTCTCACCTTTCATCTCCCAGCTTTCTTTCAAAGTTAAAATGAATACCAGGGTTTAGATTCATTGTATTACACAGATCCCTAATTTATTCTTCATAGCTTAGTAGAAAATTTGTTTTTTACATTTGAAAGTGTATTTCTACATGAAATTTTTTTAAAATGTTCTAAGAGCATCAAAATTCACCTGTCCTATTTAGAATAACAGGGGATAGTTTCGTATTTGAAGAATTGACAGTTCCACATTTAAAATATATCCTAATTAAAGAACTCTCCAATCTCTTTGTTTTTGAAATGGGGGTGTGGGTGGGGAACAGCAATAAGAAAGACAGCAAGAATCTTCAGTTTCATAATGTATAGAACAGGCAAATGGATTACTTGCAGTGGTGGGATTCAAATAATTTAACAACCGGTTCTCTGCCCTAAGGACTGGCTGGGTGGGTGTGGCCATGGTGGGCATGGCCAGGTGGTGTGACAAGCAGCACTCAGACTCCTGCACTCCCCCCCCCAGGAGCAAAAATGGGCCATGGGGAGCCACGCCACACACACACACGGCACCCTGTTTTGGGCCTAGTGGGCCTCCCTGTACTTACCTGGAAGACAAAATGGAGCATGTGGGGATACCTGGAAGGGGCAGGGCAGGGAGGAGTGGGGCCAGCCAGCAGTTTAACAACTGGTTCAGCCGAAGTGACCCAGTTGAATCCCACCATTGATTACTTGGTTATAAAGTCTTCCCCAATGTTGTGAAATGTACTGAAGCTCTATTTAAAATGCATGCATATATCTCTATATGTATGTACTGTATCTGCATATATAATGGATGGTACGGCTGGATGAATGGTACGGCTGGCGGCGAAGATGATACGGCACCCCTACGGTCCAGCGGAGGTATTACAACTGGTGCCGGGGTCATGGTCCCGACTCTAGGTCTTTACCTTAGAGGTCGGGGTGACCGGTGTGGGCCGGCCACAGGGCCGGCCATTGAGTCACTGGCCGGGGGCTAGGACAAAGACCTGGATGCCAGTGTGGAAGGCCCGAACAAGGCAATGTGGGGAGGGCCATGCCAGATGGATTCGGCTATGGCCTCCTCACCCACCGGGGATTTGTGCTGCAGGAGAACTGGCCGGGCCGTGGTTGGCCCTGGCCTTGGGATGCTGCTGGCTGACCTCCGGTGGCTAGACTATTCTTCCCAATATCAGGCTCTCTTCAGACGGTTGGTTACTGTCGGGACCTGTTAACTTTTGGTTATAGATTGTATTTCCATCTTCGCTCCGCTGCCTGTAATTTATCACCTGTAATATGTCACCTTTTTTGTCATCTGTTTTGGATTTGCCCGCCTGAATCCCTACCTGCTGTTGGAACAATCGTTTTCAGCATGGACAATGACAGGGTTTTTTTATTCTTGGTCCCCTGTCCCCTGTTTTCCTCCTTGTTTTTGGGTGAGTTGACCCCGTTGTGGTGAGAGGACAATGGGGCTGCCAGCTTGCTGTGGTGGGAGGACAGCTGTGTCTGGCCTACCAAACTTTTCGCTCCAGCTTTGACTTGGCCACCATGGTGAGAGGATGGTGGCTGGATGATATGTGATTCTGTCCTCCCTGGATTGGCTGTGAGAGAGCTGTCCAGGGAATGGTTATATCCTGGAGTGGACACCCAAATACGCATTATATCTTCCACCCCCCCTGTGGACAGTTTAGACTGTGACAGTTTAGACTTTTATGATCATACGATCTTACACATCGATGGAATTGCAGGCCCTCAGGGCTGTCCCCCTGTCCTGGAGATGGCCCGCTAGTCTGCTAAAAGCCTACCTTGATGACAGATCTTGAGATCCCAAGAGATGGCACAGCAAAACCAAGGGGCCAAATTTTAAGAGGATGTATAAGGGGAATCTTTTAAATTTTTTAATCAGATGTTTTAAAGGGTTGGGGGGGAAACCAATTTGGTTGGGTTTCTGGGGTAGTCCCATCGAAGGACATCTTGGTACAGTCTGGATCGGTAATGGGTTGCAGCGTGGCGGAGCTGGGTGAGGGGGCCTCTGGGGTCTGCAGGGATGGGGTTGGGATTACAATTCCTAGGGTTATCAGTTACGGTGGGAGATGGAGAAGCAGAGGGACAAATCATGGTTTGGGAGCACGCCCCCGCTGTATTCGAGTGGTGGCACACTCCTATCCTCTTGCTTCTGCCCGCTCCCCTGGGGGCTCAGGAATGGGAGCCCCTGGGTTTAGGCTGGTTTATGTGAATGCCAGGTCCATGGTAAATAAGGCGCCCCTCCTCTGTGAACTCATTGAGGAGGAGGCCACGGACCTGGCCTGCATCACAGAAACCTGGTTGGGACCGGAGGGAGGAGTCCCTCTCTGTGACTTATGTCCCCCAGATTTCTGGGTGCTCCACCAGCCAAGAGCCCAGGGTAGGGGCGGGGGGGTGGCCGTGGTTATTAGGGAGACCTTGTTTTCAAGGGAGGTCACTGTCCCGCAGATGGGCAGGTGTGAGTCTCTCCTCATGAGGTTGGGCCCTGGTGGTCAGTTGGGCTTGTTGCTCATGTACCTATCCCCTAGCTGCATGACAACAGCCCTGCCCAAGCTGCTTGACACTCTCTCAGAGGTTGCGGTGAAATTCCCCAGGCTTTTGGTTTTGGGGGATTTCAACCTGCCCTCTCTGGGGGAGGCATCGGGTTTGGCTCGGGAGTTCATGGCTTCCATGGCAGCCATGGGCCTGATCCAGATAATTCAGGGCCCGACTCATGAGGGGGGGAACATGCTTGACCTTGTTTTCATCTCGGGTCAGTGGTGTAGTGATTTTGGTGGGGGTTCACCCATTAGTCAACCCCTGTCATGGACCGATCACTATCTCCTATGGCTGGTCTTCCAGCAGGCCACCTCATGCTGCTGGGATGAGGAGCCAACCAAATGGTTCCGCCCCAGACGCCTGATGGACCCTGAGAGGTTTCAGACAGCACTGGGGTTGTTTCCCACTTCCCTTGCCCACAGCTCAGCCGAGGCCTTAGTGTCCGCCTGGCAACAGGCTGCCTCAGAGGCACTTGACCAGATTGTCCCCTTGCGGCCCCTCCCTCACCACAAATCCCGGTTGGCTCCCTGGTTTTCAGAGGAGCTCCGGGAGATGAAGCGTCAACGGAGGAGCCTAGGGAGCAGGTGGAGGATGAGTCATGCCGAATCTGACCATGCCCAGCTAAGAGCCTATATTAGGACTTACCTGGTGGTGATGAGGGCAGCGAGATGTGCTTAATTCTCTGATCTCATTGCATCCACAGATGATCGCCCGGCCGCCCTGTTCAGGGTCACTCGCTCCCTCCTGAGGGAGGACCCTTTGCAGGGTACAGCTAAGGAATTTAGTCAGCATCTGGTGGATAAAGTCGCTCAGTTTCGGGCCGGCTTGGACTCAGTCTGGCAGGGGTCTGAGGAAGGGGTGGCAAGAAGTCTGGCTGTCACCATTTGGGTTGAGTTTGACCCTGTTTCTTCAGATGAACTGGACAGGATCATGTGGAGGCTGAGTTCCACCATGTGTTTATTGGACCTGTGTCCTTCCTGGTTGGTTTATGCCTCCAGGGAGGGTACACATGGCTGGCTCCAGGCAGTTATCAACGCATCTTTGGGTGAGGGTTCCTTTCCCGCTGCCTTGAAAGAGGTGGTGGTGAGGCCCCTCCTCAAGAAGCCTGCCTTGGACCCAGCCAATTTGAACAACTTTCATCCTGTCTCCAACCTTCACTTTTTGGAGAATGTTGTTGAGAGCATGGTGGTCCAGCAGCTTCCAACGTTCCTGGAGGAAGCCGATTACCTAGATCCGTACCAATCAGGCTTCCGGCCCCGGTACAGCATGGAGACGGCATTGGTCGCACTGATGGATGATCTCTGGAGGGCTCGGGACAGGGGTTTCTCCTCTGTCCTAGTCCTATTAGACCTCTCAGCGGCATTCGATACCATCGACCATGGTATCCTGTTGCGGCGGCTCGAGGGGTTGGGAGTGGGGAGCACCATTTTATGGTGGTTCTCCTCCTACCTCTTGGGCTGCTTGCAATCGGTGTTGGCAGGGGGGCAGAGGTCAAGCCCGAGGCCCCTCACTTGTGGGGTGCCTCAGGGCTCAGTCCTCTCGCCCCTCCTGTTCAACATCTATATGAAGCTGCTGGGCGAGATCATCCGGGGTTTCGGGGTGAGGTATCATCAGTATGCTGATGATACTCAAGTTTTCATCTCCACCCCGACCCATGTCAGTGATGCCCTCCCCATGATGTCCCGTTGCCTGGATGCGGGACATATCTGGATGGGGAGGAACAGGCTTCGACTCAACCCAGCCAAGACTGAGTGGCTCTACATACCGGCATCTTGGATTATTCAGGAGATACCATCCTTGGTCATGGGGGGAGAGGTGTTGCCCCCTGTGGATAGGGCGATAACCGTCCTCCTGGATACACAGCTCAGTTTGGAGGAGCAGGTGGGAGCTGTGTCCAAAGGGGCATTTGCCCAGGTATGTCTGGTTCACCAGTTGCGCCCATACCTGAGCCGAGATGCCCTGTGGACAGTCCCTCATGCACTTGTCACTTCCCAAATCGACTACTGCAATGCTCTCTGCATGGGACTACCCTTGCGGACCACCTGGAGGTTGCAGCTGGTGCAGAATGCGGCCGCACGGGTTGTGATGGGAGTGGCCTGATACTCGCATGTTACACCCCTCCTATGCGACCTGCATTGGTTGCTGGTTGCCTTCCAGGTGAGATTCAAGGTTTTAGTAACAACATATAAAGTCCTACATGGCTTGGGTCTGGGGTACTTGCGGGAACGTCTCCTTCCGGCATCACATTCCGATTGCCCTGTACGCTCCCACAGACAGGGCCTCCTTGGGATACTGTCGGCCAGACATTGTTGGATGGCAGGGCCCAGGGGTAGGGCCTTCTCTGTGGGGGCACCCACCCTGTGGAATTGACTCCCCTTGGACCTTCGTTTGGCTCCGGATCTCCGCTCCTTTCGCCATGACCTAAAGACTTGGTTATTTCAGCAGGCCGGCCTAGATTGAACCAAGGAGGGGGCGGTTTCTTTTAAAAAAATTTTTTTAATGGTTTTAATAGTTTTAATGTTTAGTATTAGGCTTGTACTGTTTAATTATTTTTTAGTTAACTTATTGTATTGTATTTTTTATTCTGTGAGCCGCCCTGAGTCCTTAAGGAGAGCAGGCAGCATACAAGTCTAATAAATAATAATAATAATAATAATAATAATAATAATAATAATAATAAATAGATGCAAAACTGTCCTCAACACGTTTCTCCTATTTGCCACTAAAAAAAACCATCAGGCCTTTGGCAAATTATACATGAAGTGTCTAAGTAACAGATTTCCATTTTTTAGCATTCTTTATAAAGGCGCATTCATACAAAAAGTCTACATTAAAGTACAGAGCTTTATCATGTTTCAGGATCTAGAAAAAGGAAATGTTTCTTAGTTTCAACTTGAAGTCCTGATCCCTTTTTCTTTGCTATTTGTCCATAAGAAATATCTTGTCATGTTGATCCAAGAGCTAAATGAGTTGCTCTACCCAAAGTCTAACTTGATGACATACTTTGAAATCACATTTAGTGATTTCAAAATTTAAGAGCACAGAACTATATAGGAATATTCAATATTCAACATTAGTCCCTATACTAAGTTGATCATAAGAAGTCTCTAGATATCCCAGGCCTAGAACAAATATTAATACCTTAGCCTTTTCCCCTCTCTGATATACATATTAGAATAATACTGCATAATTGTTCCATTAGTAGCAGCTGTACACTGTCTTGTAAACCAACTTTTCACACATTGATGGTGCTATAGCTCTTAGGATTCCCAAATAATATACTCAAGGTTGACTCAGCCTTCCATCCTCTCGGGGTAGGTAAATTGAGGACCCAAGATTGTTGGGGGCAATTAGCTGACCTTGTAAAAATGCCGCTTAGTAATAAGCAGGCATATACAATGGAATGAAGGCTATTGCTGAGCGCATCGGGTTGTGCTCCCAAAAAAAATTGTAAGCCGCCCTGAGTCTTCGGAGAAGGGCGGCATATAAATGTAATTAAAAAAAAAATAGTTGGGAATTTTTGACATTATAGATCTGAAATATCTAAATGACACAAGGATGGAGATGGCTGATTAATCTTTTTTTTTTTTGCCTCTTTCTGTATACCAGCAAGATGTAAATGTCCCAGTTCTGACGGGTTATAGTAATTAATTGTCAGTTTTCTCCCTTTTTTAACCTAGCTTTAGAAATAATAGTGAAGGTAAAATAATGGAGAAGCCACTTTTCAAATGAGGGAGGACAATTTGTCTTTACACTGCTATTTGTTGGCAAGTTCAGAAAATAAAAGAAATTCACACAGGAATGGATTATATCCACAGGGGATTTGACTATTGCTGCAATTAGTGAAATGCTGGCAACCAACAATTTGGTGTATGAATTTGATGCATCCCATTCCAAAGGGTTTGCCCATACAACCACCAGCAGTCAATCCCTCCTCAGTAGTACATGCAATCCTGTGAAAAGTATTTGCCTTCTTTCAGATTTTCTGACTGCCTTCAGATCTTGGCAATTCATTGTGATGAAAGCCTCGTTTTTGGTCCTAGTGCTATGTACAGGGAATCTGAGTGAACATGTAGCATCAAAGTCATGTGATGGGTTCATCCAACACTAGCATGTTTGGAAACAATCAGTGATGCAACCAGTTAGTGAATGTAAGGGTGTGATTAATTTTTCACACTGCCCATTGACTGAAGATTTCCAAACGATCAGTGGCAAAAATATACAAACTTTCAAAAAAAAATCTGAAATGGGGCAAATACTTTTTTATTTTACAAAATTTAAGAGGTTTTACAAAATCAGAGGTTATTGAGAATGACAATCTTTTAATTTGCATTCAAGGTTATCAGCATTCAGACAAAGCCATCTATACTTTTCAAGGGCGGTGGGGTTCCGGTTGCTTAGGGCCAAAGCCAATAGCTCCAGAAACAGCATGAGAAGCAGGTATGTCTTCTCTCTAAGCTCTCTGAAATTGGTATGCACATATCAGCAAATTAGAAGGAACTTTGATCAACTGAGTTCCCAATGCAGCAAGCCAACTGGAAGCATCATGAGATCAGTGTCTCCTCCCAGCCCAGCTGCCTGACTCATTACTGGATAACATTCTGAGCACGTATGAAAGTTGTAGCTGAAGCTTAATTCCCCACCTTCCCCACTGTGGTCTCTTTCCTTTTACACATAGCTATTCAGGGAAACCTTATTAAAAAGAGGCTCTTCCTGAAGATAGAGTGGTATTATAGATTTCAAGAAAACCGACTTCAATAAGAAACTAAGAAAAATGGGTTATAAAAGATACCATGGATGGAAATCCCAATGCGAAAAACTGTTCAGAAGGGCTGGGAAATTCTGAAAAATGAGATAATGAAAGGCTCAAACACAAAGAAAACCCCAAAAGAAAGAATAATGATGACTTCTCGTGAAACTAGCATGATTGCATAAAGAGCTCTCTGGTAAGCTGAGAAACAAGAAAGGCAAGTTTTAAAAATGGAAAAAAGGACATATAACAAAAGCAGAATATCAGGGAATAGTTTAGATTAGTAAATCTGTAAAATGGGGTCATCAAGGATGACCAGAATGAGCTGAAGATTATAATGAATGCAAACAATAAAAGAAAACACTGAGTACATGAGAACAAAAAGAAAGTCAAGGGAGCAGTTATTCTGCTGGTTGGGAAAAAATAGCAAGATAGTGACAAACTGGGAGAAGGCTGAGCAACTTAATTCCCTTTTGTATTTCTTCTTTTATAAAAGGGAACCATGGTCTAAGATGTAGGAAATTGTCCCATGGAGCATAGAAGAAAAATGCAGGTCAAGATAGGTATGGGATTAGAAAAGAGACAACCCCAAACAAACTAAAAGTTCAAACTAAGAAACAATAGCAAAAGAGAGAAAGAAAATGCAGGAGCAAATAGATTATATCTCACAGTGCTAAAGGAAGTGGGGGACATGGTCTCAAAGTCTTTGAGAACTTCTGCAATGTAGTGGAAATGCCAGAAGAGTTAATATTATTCAGAACGAATAGATGGATTTGCAGTTTTTTGAACAACTGTATCAAATACATAGTACTTAATGGATCTAAGTCTATAGGCAACACATTATTCAGGATGCCTCAAGGTTCTGTCATGGTCCCAGAACTTTTTCATTTTTTTCATAAATGACTTTAGACCAAAAGGTAGAAGAAATAGTCATCAAATGTTCAGTTTTAGCTAGGGCTGGGGGGGTTGCTGCAAGAAATGTAAAATTCTGCACTTAGGTAAGAAAAGCTAAACTAAAAATACTCAGGTACAAAATAGCCCGGCTCATCGGTAGTTCTTGTGAAAAGGATCTGGATATAGACCAAACATTAAGCATTAGTTTGTTCTGTGCTGTGATTGTTAAAAGAGCCAATGAAACATAATGTCAGGATCATAGGAAATAATAGTTCTACTTCTAATCTATGCTGTACTGGTCTAACTATGACACTGATGTGAGAAGGTTACAGGCTAAATGCTATGAAGACCCTTTGAAGGGTTTCATTATGGTTAGCCTAGAGAGAGAAAAAGCTATGGGAAGATATAGTAGCAGTCTTCCAATACTTGAAGGGCTATCAAGAAAAGATGCTGTAGTTTTATTTGCTTTAGCTCCTGAAGATAGGGCAAGAACCAATAGGTTGAACCTTTACAGAAGGAGACACAAAACCTAAAATAAGAAGGAATTTCCTGACCATGAGAGTTGTGAGACTCTGCTACCTGGAATCATGAGTGCTTCATCACTGGAGGTTTTCAAGCAAAGATTGGGCAGTGGTTTTTTTTGGGGGGGGGGGTTAGTCTGATGATTCCTGTCAGCATATTGGCCCCCAACAGTCTGGGTCCTCATTTTGCCGATCCTATCATTCTGATTCCTTCCTTCTGCACATATTGCTTATTTTTGAAAGAACATTTCAATTATTTGAAAAAGTAAAATGTATGTATTATATAAAGACATTCACAATTGATGGCTGAGGCAGACAATAGTCTAACATTCCTGCTGAAAAAGGCCATTACATCTTCATGACATTACTCTGGAAAAGAGTAACCAGAGGGGTCAACAGACAGGTTTTTTTCAAGAACATATCGTTTGTGTGAAGAAGGAATTGTAATAACAGACACCATATATAAAGATTGATTTATACTAAATATTTAATTTGTTTGTTCCTCCCTTGTTTGCTGCCCTACAGATAGAATGTGGACTATAAATCTCAGAGGTTTGGTTGGTTTGAGTTTTTTTTTATCAGAGTGTTCTCTATTTGTGTGTTCTGGGAATTATATTGTCAACAATTTATTTATTTATTTTATTAGACTTGTAGGCTGCCCTCTCTCCCGAAGGACTCAGGGTGGCGAACAGTAAAAGAAACCCAGTACAAATTACAATTAAAAAACCATTAAACAAATACAAGCCTAATCAGTATTATACAAAATTTAAAATTAATTAAACTTTTCTGGAATGATTGGTTTGAAAAAAAATCTAAATTCTCTATGAATGTGCATGTGTCCCCTTCTCTGATCAGGAATGTGAATGTCAGCATTCCAGCAACACTCCATTCCACCCAATAACTCCGAGACAGACATCCCTCAAAAGTTCCTTTTATTTTGGATAGTAACTGGCACAACTGAGGAATCCCAAATCTGAAAGTTCCGGGCTTCCTTACAATAAGTAAAAACTACAAAGTCCATCCCCTGCACCCATCATCACATCACATGGCCCAATCACCATCCGTCCCCAGTTAAGACTTCCTCTCAGTTATGTGCAACACAACCTGACCTTGAATCAGAAAAAGAACGTTATTATGTCTAACTAGTTATACTCCAATATATTCCCCACTCCCACTTCCCCAGGCTCAGATGTGGCAGTGTGGGAGCATCTGATCTCAATATGGCTTCCAAAGCTGACAGTGACAAGAGATTCCTCACTTGTAGAATAAACCCAGCTGCAAATGTGATATGCAGAGTGGTAAGTCCACCCTTACTGGGTAGGTAAATAAGCTAACAGCAGAATGCCTTTCTCAGCATAGAAGAGATTGTTGGGAATAGTTGAAGCCTATAAAAAGCTGCTTTGATTTACTTCAGTAGGGAGCTTCAGCCTGGAAATTCCTCACTCAGGTGAAGCAGTGATACAGTTTGCTTGGCTGAAGTGCTTTCCATCACTCACAGGATCCTTTGAAATTTGCAAAAAGTCTTCTGGCAATTGCAAGTGTCAAAGGAGGCTACGTAAAATACTGAAACTATGCCCCAACTCCAGTTTTAGAAAGGAAGGGGGTACCTTTGTTTTCATGAAGTAGCTTCCACAGTGTGCTGTGCTCAAACTTTCACTGAAAAGGACCACTAGTTTTGCTCTTGGGCAACCTTCTCCAATCTGATGTGTTCTTGACGTTAAGGGACTACAACTCCCAGCATATTTGGGGCATGAAATATTTGGAGATGTTGCTATTGCTGGAAATCTTGTTTAAGTGAATTGTCCACCTTCCTGCAAGACAACGTCTAAAAACCTGTCCTGAGCAAAAGAATAAGAATAAGATACCTTTCTAGACATCAATCCAACATTATTATTATTTTTTGCATTTAGACATATGTACCGCTTCATGGTGCTTTACAACCCTCTCTGATGATTTATAGAGTCAGCATATTTTCCCCAACAAACTGGGTCCTCATTTTACCCACCTTAGAAGGATGGAAGGCTAAGTCAACCTTGAGCTAGTCAGGATCAGACTGCTGGCAGTTGGCAGAATTAGCCTGCAATAATACTGCATCCTAAACCCTGCACCACCACAACCTTTACAATTAGCATTTGACTTAATTTGGACTTTTATATTCATTTTTCAGATCTGTGGTGATATTCATAACTGTATGATATCATGAGCACATTTTGCGGGTATAGATCTACACCAAATATTAACTAATATTGGTTTATCCTAGTTATCTCCAGCCTAGATGTAAACTGATCATCTTTTGCATCAAGTCTCAGATCCTGCCATGTATATACGAAGCTGAGAGTTAACAACTACAACACCAACTCTTTATTCCTCCCTCTACAAAAAGAAAATTAGTTGGTAACATTTAGCAATATAATAATGCCATCTGCCCCAAGAGCCATGTATTTTATAGCAATAGCACTATAGCATTTAGACTTATATACTGCTTTATGGTGCTTTACAGCCCTCTCTAAGCAGCCCTCTTCCACAGAGTCAGCATATTTCCCCCAACAATCAGGGTCCTCATTTTACCCACCTCGTAAGGATGGAAGTCTGAGTTGACCTTGAGCCTGGTGAGAATCGATCTGCCAAATTGCAGGCAGCTGGCTGCAGCAGAAGTACTGTAGCTTGCAGTACAGCACTCTAACCACTATGTCACCGCAGTGCATTAATTTGACTTTATTTTGCTGGTGGTTTGAAAAATAATATTGAGAGACTGTTCTACGAGAAGAGTTATGGTAGGAGTATCATATCTGGAAAAATACAAGATGGCATCAATACTGAAAAAAATACACAAAATACTTGTCCAGATATTTGCAGTCTAATTATGGTAGATCCGCTCTGTGCTAAGGCAAAATATTTTCTAAGAATATAAATGAGTTTCTATATACACAGCAAGTTCATGACCACAATGATGTATTCACTAAGATGCATGTAGAAACCCTTTCAAGGAGCTACAGATTGATGGCATTATGTTAGGTTGCGTTATAAAATCGCTTCTGAGTGTTGTGGAAGGAGGAATGAAAGACAACTGGTTGAGAACAATAAATACACAGAAGGGATATTGGGAACTCTAATGAACTGCAGAGAATAATTTTTCATCATTTGGGGAATTATATATTAGTTAAACACAGAAGGCTTCTGAATGGTGAAAACCAGACTTTTTTAAAAGATGCAACTTTTAGAAGGGAGATTTTAGGGTGTGTTTTTTTACCTTAATCTATATCATTTTACATATTTATTGTCTAGTGCCAAATTTTAAATGATTTCCCTTGGTGGAAATTTTCCATCCTGGGTCCCTCAAGATATATTACTGTATACCTTTTTCTATTTGGACTGTCAAAACATAATAAATTTCAAATTGATTTCCTCTTACTATTAACATTACTATTATTTGAAGATCGTGGTACATTATCTCTAGAAAATAACATTTTGATATTTTCTTTTTATACTCCTGATGTTTGAAGGCAATCCAGACTTTTCATTTCTTGGATGGAAGCCAACATTTGTACTTTGGATGTGGATTTTCTGTCTCCTATTTAAAGCTAAAACACTTATTTTTCCTGCATTGCAAAGATAATTTTATGTCCCAACCACAGTGCTAGGAAAGACGGCGATATGGCTTTCTCACACTTCTTGAGTTCTGGAAGGGAAACCTGAATTGACAGTGGTGTTCATGATTCTCCCACTCACAGCAGATGCACTTTGGACTGCAGATATCCCTGGAGAATAACTCAGCTTTCAAAACACCAGAAGAGATTAAACCTTCTGAAATTGCTAAACATAGGCTTTCTTTCATTCCCTCTTACACACACCTTTTGGTTGCAAAAGTGAAACCTCTTTAATTCTGCCACTAGAGCTACAGGGTATACGGGAAGAGCTTTCCTTTAGCTTTCAGGAGGGGAAAAAAAGAAGAAGAAAATTAATAGGAAAGATAGAAAGGACTAACCAAATTCCAACTCTTTCAAAAACCTTTCAAAAACTAGTAACGCAAAGGGTGAGGTAGGCAGGGTGTGGATATTTTATTTATTTTTTATTTTTATTTGACTTGTATGCCGCCCCTCTCCGAAAGGACTCGGGGTGGCTCACAGATAAAACATAGAACAATAAATAATTTAAAAAGAGATTAAACCTAAACAAGCCAAACCAAACAGTTAAAACCCAATTAAAAATCCCACCCCCCCTCAGAAGGTCAGTCCAGCCCGGCCTGTAGAAACAACCAGGTTTTTAGATCGTGCCGAAAAGAGGAGAGATCGGGAGCCAGCCGGAGCTCAACGGGAAGTTGATTCCATAAGGCGGGAGCCGCTACAGAATAGGCCCTTCCCCGGGTCACCGCCAGCCGACATTGTCATGCGGATGGCACCCCGAGGAGTCCCTGCCTGTGTACTCGCACAGGGCAATCGGTATTTAATGTCGGCAGGAGGCGCTCCCACAAGTATGCTGGTGGTAGTAGAGGAACAGAACAACAACAACCTGGATGCCTTCCGAGATGCCGTCACTTGGACTGCTGAATGGAAAGAAGAGCGATAGTAAGAAGGAGCGTGCTAATGTCTATAACTGGCTGGAGAAAACAGGCTACATGTAGTCCTCAACTTATGACTGCAATTGAGGCCAAAATTACTGCTGCTAATTGAGATGTTTGTTAAGTGAGTTTTGCCCCCATTTTACAACATTTCTTGTTGTTAATTGAATCACTGCAAGTTAGTAATGCGGTTGTGAAGTGAATCTGGCTGCCCCATTGATTTTGCTTGTCAGAAGGTTGTTGATCCCATGACTCTGGGATATTTTTCCCATCATAAATATGAACCATTTGCAAAGCATCTGAATTTTGATTACATGAGCACAGGGATGCTGCAACAGTCATAAGTGTGAAAAATGGTCATAACTCCCATTTTTCAATGCTGTTATAATTTCAAATGGTCACTAAACAAATGGTTGCAGATTGAGGCCTACCTGTACTTAGATTTGGTCTGATCATTGATCAAAGCAAGGAAATTGGAGCCCTTTCAGCCAAACTGAATGTTACAAGAAGGAAAGAGTGTTGATGCTTCCATTCATTCTGAATTTATTAATATTGGAATGATAAATTGGAAAAATCAGGTGTCATTTGACCAGAGCTAAGTACATATAGTTATATGCATTGCAAGGAGTCTCTGCATTCTATAAGCCACATTCAATAAGCCCAACCACTTTGGCCCTTCCGCTCATATACAACCTTTGTTGGTTCACTTCTAATGTCCCACCTCTGCTATTGCTGGCCAAATGGATTCTAGCTATAGAAGAAGAGAATATGGACAAATAATGACATAGATAAAAATTGCTTACTCCTAAGTAGCTCTAGTTCAAATGGTTAATTTAAAGTGAATTACTCAGCAGGGAATTCTAATTTACTGGAAGTTTATGTTCCAGAAAAGTGGTGATGGTAGAAATTATACATCTTGTATTTATGCACTCCTTTTTCCAGTAAGAATAATTGCCTGCTGAGTAATTCATTTTCAGGCAGAGGTTTACATGCTCATGTATGTATATGTGTAATCTTAGATACATGTGCAATATGCTTTCTTAATAGATAGTAGCATTTTGAAGAAAACAATTGCAAATCACTCTGCTTTCATATAGTCCTACCAGACATTTGGGCGTTCTCATTTCCTTGCTGTCTTTAGAGATTCTGATTAATAGAGACAATGAGCTGTGGTTCCTTTATCCTTCTGGAACAAAGAATTGATGAAACAACCTGCCATGTCTTGCCTTATTCATCTCACTGCCCAGAAACATCAGTAACTGGTAACAGCAAATATGCTATCATTGTCTGGTTGATAGTTTAAGCACTAGTCTTAGTTCATTGCATTCATTTTTATTTGCTAACAGTTAATGTCTCCAAATACCTGGAACCAGCTACCGGAAATCATGAGAACTTGAGTTTTTTTATAAAAAAAAGAAAGAAAGACCCAAATATTCTCCACCAATTATTGAGGAAAGCACCTGGTTGGAGTAACTTCCAGTTATGGAGGTATTCCTCCATCATGGTCCTTTCATGATAAAATTGTCTGCCCCCAAGTATCTAGTTACAGTAGTCACTTCCTTCTGCCAGACCCCTGGATTACTCTTCTAAGCGCTAATTGCCAATGTTTTGTGACAGACATTGTAATCTTCTGTTCATTCAATGGAAATCTATGTGCTGCAATGATATTCAGTTATGCCTCACCTGTCATCAAAAAGGCCTTGAACCTTTAATTGGAGGAAAAACCAAATTAAAATACACAAGACTACAGCGCTTTAGTTAGCAAAACTGCCCTTGGTAATATCTATATGTGAATAGAATTGGGCTTTGATGGATAAAAGAAACAGTGAGTGAAAGGAAAACAAGAAAAAAGTATAAAAATAAAAAAATGGGGAGCAGTTCAGGGCTGGTAATAACTTTAATAAAATGCTTCACAGGGCGAGTAGGACAAACAGAAATAAACCATAACCAATCAAGCACAGCAACATGAAAACATAGCAATTACACCAAGACAGCACATCCAATTCCTTTTGAGTAAAACTACTGTATTAGACAATCTTCTGATATTTGATTGAATATGGTACACATTCTGACACAGACTATTGCAGACTTTATTTATTCTTTTGTTCATTGCTTCATTTGTTCATTTATTATGTTGGTTTATACAGCACTTACCACGAGCACTTTCAACTCCAAAAATCTTGGAACCATTGCCTTATAACTTGTACATGCAAGAATGTCTGAATACAGGAATTAATTTACTGACTACATCCAAGCACATAGGAACCAAAATACTAACATTTTCTTTTAAAAAGAATAGCTTTTGTATTTGTACATTGTGACAGTGAATCAAGTCCAACTCTGTTAGATTATTTTCTTGCATTTGCAAAGAAGAACAATTGCTCAGTTACAGTAAGAGGAGAAAAAATCTTTGGATGGCAAGTTTATAGTATAAAATAGTCTTGTACAATACTTTATCAATTGTAAAGGAAGAGAAAGCAAGTACCTCTGGTCACAATCATAATTCATTCCATAACTTTGGCGATTTCTTCATCTTCTAATGTTTCATCTTCAGGAATTTCTGGTGCAGGGGTTGTGTTTGATCACCACCCAAGTATGTGTTCGTGACCAGATTCAAAAATTTTGTGAACCCGATTTGATCATAGTCAGAAGCATTCATGACCAGAGGTTCTACTGTAATGTGTTTGCTGGTTATTGCAGGGAAGATGGTTCTATAGAAATATCAATAGTTGAGCTGCTGTGTAAATAGGGAGGGAGGGAGGGAGGGAGGAAGGAAGGAAGGAAGGAAGGAAGGAAGGAAGGAAGGAAGGAAGGAAGGAGGGAAGAAGTTGAGACAGCTATGGGAGAGAATGCATGTGAAGGAAATGGCCTCCAGGAAGATACATTAGTGTCTGCAAAATACTGTTCCTTTGCTCACAGCACCATGTATTAGAGAAAGTGGATGCAGTGAAATAGAGGGAAGGGACAGCTCCTCTTTTTAGTCTTTTGGAAATTAAGAAAATTTAAGAAGACAGAGTAGGGAATAAAATGCAGCATAAATAAATATATTGTCTTGTAATTTTTTCTAATATGCCAGTGAGACTTAGCACACTACAACCCTCTGGGAAATCAAGTCAACAGAGAGCAAAATCAGCCTAATTAGTCTCTAGGATTATCCCATCCAGAGTGCTTTGTAGCCTGTTTTCTTGAACTCTCTAGAAGACAAAGGATATGGTGGGTATTCACCAGGAAGCCATTCCTTCAACTGGTAAATCAGGAAGCTCTCGGTCAATGTTCAAGGAGATGCATTGTTTCTGGCTGCAAGAAGCAAGTTGTCTAACAAAGCTACTTATGAAGTGTGAGGCATTCCTGCCACTTTGCTGTCATCCCTGTGAGAGTATGGAGGGAACTACCCATCTTAAATTTAGTTTTCTTGATGTTTGGTGGCATTTACTGAGGATGTTCTTAAACTCTTAAATATGTGAGGAACTTGTTACACTGGCATTTTATCACTACTTTTTGAAAAGGAATCTCTGCTTTCAGACATCTTTTCTGGCATATTTGGCAAATCCATGCAGTGATACAGCAAACACCCTATTTGTGCAGGAGGTTTTCTTTCCAAGATGGTAATCTCAAACTCTATTTGGGCAAAAATCCCCTCTTTCCCTGTCTCCCTGTCCCTCTCACTCATATTAATAGTTTCTGGTTTTCTCTGGGTTAATTGTAAAAAAAATGTATTTCAAAGAACAAAGGAGCCGTGTGCCAGCTTGAACATAGATAGTCAGCAATGATTTAAGTTCAGGCTCTGGCAGAAATTTTACAAAGACCCACTCAAGTGGACAATAGTTACATCGTTCCACACCAACAATAGAAAAGTCAGAATTGCTTCCAGTAGTTTCAGAGCAGATCTTGATCCTCTGACAATTGAATGGGGTTTGGGGATGTGTGTGAAGGAAGAAGCTTAACCAAAAATCCTTTGGAAATAGAAGTGACCTTCTAAATGATAAAGTTAGCCGCTTTAAGAAGTTCATTTTGATTAGACTGTCCAATTTCTCTGCACAATAGACATGCCAGTCTTTAAAGTATTTTCTTTAGGGCATATTTGCCAGCACTAAGGCAATTATACTCAGACCTGCAGATTAATCAGTGTTTCCTTCGCACTGGGAAAATGTTTGCAGACCTCTCCACAATTGACTCCTTAAACAGAATGTGAAAGACACCACTTATTTCCAGACTTAGAAGATTGTGACACCTTCGTTATGCCTGCCCAAATAAGAATGGAGTTAAAATGGGAAATCAAAATAGAGTCCTAGATTAAAGAATTTCCAGCATAGGGATTTTGCACAAATACAGTCTCTGTATCATATCAACCATATCATCAGGGATCTAGAATCTATAAAATCCTAGGATGTTTACAGGATTTGGGTGATTGTGAGTATTTACCTAACACACTTCTTGGTGACAACCAAAATGATAAGTTACCTCAGTAGTTATTTATTGATTTGTTGCCCATAAATTTATTCGCCACCAATCTCACTACCTAAATACTACATCAAATTACTTAATTGGAGTAGCCCAGACTCTTCCTGTCTTGATGTCCTCCAGATGTTTCAAATTTCTGGGAGTTCCCATCTACCTGAAGGCTGCCGGGTGAGGCGGAGTGACTAATAGATCTGTATCTCACTATAAGTGCAACTCTGAAATTTTCAACTGCTAGTGAAAGCCGTGCATGCTTTCAGACAGAAGTCACTGGGGCTACCAATTAGAAAACACTGTGGACATATTCCTTCTGGATATCCACTGAGATGAAAAAAGGAAGCCGTGGAATAATATGCAAGGCTTATAAATGAAATGCAAGGATATGTGAACCTATCTCTCCCATCCCCATAACTTTCAGTAAAGAGAGAACAATTGCATAATGACACAATAATCTGAGAGCACCCAGGCCCTTTAATGAGGAGCATGATTGCCATGAAAGGAGCTGCAAGCTAAGATAACCCAGTTAAGGGAAAGGCACATCTCCAGCACACTGCTTTTTCCAGCTGCTTGGAACAGCAGAGTTGTTATATAAGAAGGCATTTAAAAATGTTGATTAATGCCCTGACTCTACATACATAATTAGAATTAATACAGGATATCAAATCAGGAAATCAGGCATTATTAGGAGCTTTTAGCCATTTATTTTCATTTTATGCCCGGTGCATCCCACTTCCAAATACCAACAAGAATTTAGCAACATACAAAGATCTGATTTGGCAAATAAAAGAGCAAGTGAGAAGTTACATACGTGAGCCTAAGAGACAGAATGAGGAAAAGCTGCCGCTATTGTAGTTATGTATGTAGGTTTGAATGTCATTGGTTTAGTTTGAATTGTTCTTGTAAAATGTCAAATAGGATTGGTTTAAATAGTGCGGAAAACCCTGCACTCTGATTGGCTGGCAACTACTGCTGGCTATAAGAAGCAGCCGTAGCCCAGCCAAGTCGGGTCCATTCGAGCTGTAGTCACTTAATAAACTCTTCACTGAAGCTCTTCGCTGACTCTTCATGCAAACTTAACACTGGCGACGAAGGTGGGATTCCCTGAAGAAGAGACGCGCGGAAGACAAGCAGAAGAGCGAGATGGCTGCGCTGAACACCCCCAGCCCGTTCGATCCGGGCAGAAGACTGGGAATCGTATGCGGATCGCTTCCAAATGTATTTGGAAGGAAACGACCTCGCCGACATCCCGAGAAGCGGAAGAGGGCGGTATTTCTCACGCACTGCGGTCCGGCAGTCTTCAAGATGGCGAAGGCATTGGCGGAGCTGCAGACTTGAAGGTAATGGAATGGCCTGATTTAGAAAAGCTTTTAAGAGCCCATTACGCCCACAAGTATCGTGCCTCATTAAGAGACACGAGTTTTATCGTCGGGATCAAGGGAAAGCGAAAATGTTAACGACTTCGTGGCAAGTTTAAGGGACATTGGGGTGCTTGTGAGTTTACCAACTTAGAAGAGGCCATGCGTGATCGGTTTGTTCTAGGCCTTAAAGATAAGGTCTTACAGAGCAAATTACTAATGAAACCTAAGATCACGTTTAAGGAGGCCATAGAGGAAGCTGTTTCAGCGAAGCAACCAAGTCCTCAGCAGCAGCCATGAAGAAAATTAACAAGGCCTCAAGCCATTCTGATGTGGAAAAGTCCACAACAACCCATTGCGAGCAAATAGATTCTGATTCAGACTGTAGTGAGGTGGAGGAAGGAATTTATAGACTCAGAATGGAGAAGAAAAGGAAAGACCTTGGAAGAAAGAGGCAAGAATTTTATTGCAGAGGCTGTGGGGGGCACCCCGCACTGAATGCAAGTTTTTAGACACCATCTGCCTACGTTGTGAGAAAAGAGGTCACCTAGCAAGAGTCTGCAAATCATCCAGAACTCCACCTAGTAGGAAGAAATTTCCTGAGAAAGAATTCAAGCCCAACAACTTCAGTGAGAAAATGGGGCAACTCAGAAGCAAATGGGAAGAATGAAACTCATCAAACAGTCACCATTGGTCATTCTTCACCCTTGAGAAGCAGAAAAGTACATGTGAAGGTATTCATTGAAGGAAGGCCTTGCCAAATGGAAGTGGACTCAGGCTCCTATTTATCTATGGTGTCATGGGACACTATTCACAGGCTACTTCCCAACATTCAGAAGAAACATTTCCAGAAGCAAGCACTGACTCTTAAAGACTACCAAGGGAACAAGATTCCAGTAGTTGGAACAAGAGAATTCAACGTGAAGTTTAAAGGCCACACCAAACGTTTGCCCCTGACCATCGTGGACAAGGATCGCCCAAGCTTGCTGGGACTTGAGTGGTTCAATCCACTAGGCATCGAGGTGACTGGCATCAATCACGTGAGCAACTCTGAATGGGAGGAGGCCTTGAAGTCTGAGTTTCCAGAGGTCTTCAGCGAAGGATTGGGCAAGTATATGGGGACCCCTATCACTTTCAACCTAGATCCCAAGGTGCCCCAATTCGTTTAAAGCCCAGAAGGGTCCCATTTGCTTTAAAGGAAAAAATTGATGCACAATTAGACAAATTAATAGCTCAAGGGGTTTTAGAGCCCACTGACCACTCCAGATGGGAGACACCCATAGTCACACCAGTCAAGACTGATGGGTCAGTAAGAATCTGTGGAGACTATAAGGGGACACTGAACCATGCGCTGCAGCAGAGCGCATATCCAGTTCCAGTGGTGCATCATCTGTTACATTCACTTGGCAGGGGTACAGTCTTTGCCAAATTGGATCTGGCCCAGGCATATCAACAACTAACAGTTGATGATGCCACTGCAGAGGCCCAAACCATTGTGACTCATAGAGGTGCTTTCAAATGTAAAAGGTTACAATTTGGAGTAAGCGTGGCACCAGGCATCTTTCAAAGCCTTATGGAAAGAATGCTCCAAGGACTGCCAGGGTAGTGCCTTACTTTGATGATGTGTTAATCTCTGCTGAAAATGACACTCAGTTACAAGAAAGACTCAGAGAAGTCCTTACCAGATTCAGGAAAGCGGGGTTAAAAGTCAAGGAAGAAAAATGCACTCTTAAAACTGACAAGGTTGAGTTCCTGGGCTACATGATTGACAAGCATGGCATCCACCCTACAGATGCCAAGGTTAAAGCAATCAAAGAAGCCCCTAGACCTAAATGCAAAACAGATTTGCAAGGTTCCTTGGACTCATTAACTTTTATCACATGTTCCTACCTCAGAAGGCAACCATTGCTGAACCATTGCACAGATTACTTGATAAAAAGTCTGTTTGGGTCTGGGGCAGGAAGGAACAATCAGCATTTAACAGTATTAAAAGACTAATCACATCTGATGCTGTACTGATACAGTTCTCTGAGAATTTGCCTGTTGTACTGACTTGTGATGCATCCCCTTTGGAGTGGGGGGGTTTTGAGCCACAGGCTTCCCAGTGGGAGAGAAGCCCCTATTGCATTTGACCAAAGCAGAGAGGAATTACAGCCAATTGGACAAGGAGGCATTGGCAATTGTTGCAGCTGTTAAGAAATTTCATGAATATCTGTATGGGAGAACATTTACCATTGTTACAGATCACAAACCTTTGTTAGGCATTGTGGCAGGAGACAAGCCTACACCTACTATCCTGTCACCAAGAATGCTGAGGTGGACTGAATTTCTTGCTGCTTATTCATACAAACTTATCCACAAGCCTGGCAAGGACATTGGACATGCTGATGCACTGAGTCGTTGCCCACTTCCTTGCCACAAGGAGGACTTTGAACCTGAAACACACACCTTTTTCCTAGAAACTGTTGCCAAGCTTCCAGTTCATGCTGCTGAAATTGCCAGAGAGACTGCCAAAGACACTGTGTTGGCTCCTGTTATAGGCTGGATTAAGAAAGGTTGGCCTCTTCAAGATCTACCTCACCTTGCCCAACCTTTTAAGTCCAGGCAAACTGAATTATCTGTATTAAGAGGATGTATTTTGTGGGGTAACAGGGTGGTTATTCCTGCAAAACTGCAAAGAGAGGTTTTGGAAATGTTACATGAGGGTCATCCTGGTATTGTAAGGATGAAGGGATTGGCCAGGAGTTATGTATGGTGGCCAGGTATTGACAAAATGGTTGAAAACTGGGTTGCATCTTGTCCCAACTGTCAGGTAGTCAGGCCTGCCCCACCTCTCGCCCCCACACAGGAATGGGAATGTCCTAGGGGCCCATGGTCCAGGATTCACATTGATTTTGCTGGCCCTACCAGAGGGCACACCTTTCTTATTATAGTAGATGCATATTCCAAATGGCTAGAGGTAATCCCATGGCATCCACCACAACTGATGCTGTCATCAAACAGCTCAAAAACTTTTGTAACCCACGGGTTACCTGATGTTCTTGTCTCTGACAATGGCCCTCAATTTACATCCAACCTTTTGAATCCTATTTAGCACAACAGGGTATCAGACATGCCCTTACTGCCCCTGGGCACCCTTCGCTAACGGCCGGGCTGAACGCATGGTACGTTTTACCAAGGAGAAGCTTCAGCAACTGGGTCCTGGGGACATCACTGAGAAAGTTGAAAAACTTCTTAGTGTTCAGCACATCACTCCTAACCCATCTAATAACTTATCCCCAGCAGAGTTGTTGATGGGTAGGAAACTTAGGTCTTCCCTTGACCGCCTTCATCCCACTTACGCACCCAACGCACCACTAGATTCCACTTCCAAAGTTTCAGTGTGGGTGATTCTGTTTATGCTAAGAACCTTATAGGTGAACCTTTGTGGATTCCTGCTGAGATAACTCAGATCACAGGCCCTCGTTCTTACAGGGTGCAAACAGAGGATGGACTCCTCTGGAGCAGGCACATTGATCAACTTAGATCCAGGTTCTCTCAGGAACATCGCACTTGTTCCTCTCTAGTTCCCTCACCTGATGTCAATTCTAGGGGAAGGGGAGGAACAGGAGGAAAATCAGCAAGCAAGAATCAACCCCATGTGTAACGAGCCATTACGACAGGAACCATTCCAAAACCTGTCACAATGCCAAAATCCATCCTTAGAAGTGGAAGATTGTACATCACTACCTGACTTGGGTGCTGACATTGGGCTGGAGATGGGTTGGGAGGAGAGACCAGATTCTAACAATCAAACAGGGTCTTCTTTCACAGGAAGTCCCAGTGGGGAAATGTCAGCAGACACATTTCCTCTCTCACTGGGTGAGAATGTTAAAACTTCTGAACCACGAAGGTCTCAACGCATACGCAAGAGCCCCACCTATTTAAAAGAATACATTAGATAGGTTGGGGTTTGGTATGGACTGAACCTAGTGGGGAGGGGTGTTATGTATGTAGGTTTGAATGTCATTGGTTTAGTTTGAATTGTTCTTGTAAAATGTCAAATAGGATTGGTTTAAATAGTGCGGGAAAACCCTGCACTCTGATTGGCTGGCAACTACGGCTGCTGGCTATAAGAAGCAGCTGTAGCCCAGCCAAGTCGGGTCCATTCGAGCTGTAGTCACTTAATAAACTCTTCACTGAAGCTCTTCGCGTCTGACTCTTCATGCAAACTTAACAAAAAGTACAAAAGCACAGGGATTAAATCATGACTCACAACGCATATTTCGGTATTTTAGTATTTTCATGGTTACATATGCACCAGCTATGGCTCTAACCTTGAGATCATAAGGAGATTAATTTTTCCAATTTATATGACTACCACATCAACAAATGATTCTGGGTGGCAAAGTAAAAGTAAAGTAAAATATAAACAGTTACAAACATTATAATAGTTAAAATACAAAGAACTGAGAAACATTAAACCTGAATCACTAACCCAATCAAGAAGCACATCCCTATGCACGCTCAACTCCTCAGCCTGAGCTCATAATCAGGTCTTTAGGATCTTACAAGGATCAATCCTATCCTGATTTTGCACCAGATAATAATCAACACTTGGAATTAAGCCCCAAAACATATCAATAACCAGTGCAGAAATGTCAGGATTGGTGTTATTCTAGACTAGTGGGAAATGTATTCTTAGACTTAGAATAACTTCATTGTCACTTTAAATACTAATCGGCATACATTAAAATGAAATTTTTTTGCATACAGCTCTTGAAGGGTCACCGCCTCCAATACACACTACATAAACATGACAAAAAATTATGCACATACCCACATATCCACATATATTATATGACACAGAGAAACAACACAGTCTACATGTACATGGCAGAAAAAAAAGAGTTTACCAGATGGATGGCATAGGGAACAAAGCTGTTACAGAATCTGGTAGTCCTGCTGGAAATATTTTGAAACCTCCTCCCAGAGGGGAGCAACAGATACAGATCGTAAAGTGGGGGTGTGGAGTCTCTAACAATGCTAACAATTGTCTCTAACAACTCATTCATTCGTTTTGTATGCTGTCCATCTCAGCAACTGACTCTGAGCAGTGAACAACTTAAAGTAAATTAAAAACAAATTCCCATCAAAAAATGCAAAAATTAAAATACACAGCAACTGAGGAAGACATCACAATCAATGGTTGTTAGCACAACCAGGCAATGGGACCTTTCATAGGCTTGAGACCCGACCCCTGGGCATAGAACCAGGGGTAGGATTCACATTTTTAACAACCAGTTCTGTGGGCATGGCTTAGTTGGTGGGCATGGCTTGGTGGTCATGTGACTGGGTGGACGTGGCTTGATGGTCATGTTATTGGTTGGGCGTGGCCAACTCAATATCACTCACATCGAGGCATGCATTTCCTTGCCTGGCCTCTCATGACTGTGGGGATGCTGCAACAGTCTAACTGTGAAAAATGGTCATAAGTCACTTTTTTCAGTGCCATTGTAACTTTGAATGGTCACTCCACACAAGCAAAGTACCAGCAAAGGAGGGGGAAAAAACTCCAGAGAAGTTCCAGAGAAAGGAAGTCTAGTCCTGCCAAGAATGTAATAAGGGTTAACGGAGAGGCAGTTTCTGTAAGCAACACCAGAATGTTTCCTTCCTGCCTTCCTTACAGGATTAGGCCAGTAATTTCTTTTAACAACCAGTTCTCCGAACTGCTTAGAATGTTAACAACCGGTTCTAGAGAATAGGTGAGAACTGGTAGAATCCCACCCCTGCATAGAACCAAATCCTTTAGGGCCTTCCAAAAGGCCAGCAGCATCAGGGCCATCCTAATTTCTTGAGTGAGAATGTTTCATAGGGTGGGTGCATTCCCAACCTGTCACACTGGTTGTGTGGATGCCCAACCTGTCACACTGGATCAGACAGGTAGAAAAAAACTGGAAAAAGGCAGTCCCTTTGGCATCCTGATCCCAAGTCACAAAGGCCTTTAAAGGTGACAACCACTACTTTGAGTTTCACCCAGAAGTACATATTCCTTCTGAATATTCATTGAGATGGGAAAAAAGTCAATGCAATTCATACATTAATAGAAAGGTAGTCCTCAACTTATGACCACATTTGAGCCCCAAATTTCTGTTGTTAAGTGAGACATTTGTTAAGTGAGTTTTGCCCCATTTTATGACTTTTCTTGTCACAATTGTTACATGAATCACTATAGTTAATAAGTTAGTAACCCAATTGTTAAGTGAATCTGGTTCCCCCATTGACTTTGCTTATCAGAAGGTTACAGAAGCAGATCATATGGTCCCAAGGCACTGCAACCATCATAAATATGAGTCAATTGCCAAGTGTCCGAATTTTGGTCATGTAGCCACAGGGATGCTGCAATGGTTGTAGTTGTGAAAAACAGTCATAAAGTCACTTTTTTCAGTGCTGTTGTAACTTGGAACAGTCACTATATGAACTGTTGTAAATTGAGGACTACCTGTAGCACTTTGTGAACTAGAAGAAATATGCACTGAATTGCTGGAAAATGTAACAGAAAAATTCTATTCGTATCTACTCAGAGGTGTTCCACTGAGTTCAATAGGATTTAATCTCAAATACTGTAATCACAAGATTGTAATCTAAATCAGTAATAAAGGGGAATTAGTGGATATGGATGCTGAACTATTCCAACAACTTTCAAGGCTATTTCTCCATTAGTGTCTTACAGCATCTTCTAGGTTTGTCCAGACAGCACTGAAGCACTATATTATTTACCTACAATAAAGATAGGTAAAACTTACCTTTATTATTGCTTTATTGGCACAATATTTGTTGGATGATGCTGTAAGGCAGTGATGGCTAACCTTTTCGGCACTGAGTGTCCAAAGCACACGTGCACACACAAAATGCACACCATGCATGCGTGCATGTCCCCCATACATGCACCCTGTCCCTCGTGCATGAGTGGCAGAGACCTAAAGATCAGCTGGCCAGAGGGAGGCGTGCACGCGCATGCACAGCAGAGCTGAGCTGGGGCAATGGCTCGTGTGCCCATAGAGAGGGCTCTGCATGCCACCTCTGGCACACATGCCACAGATTCACCATCATGGCTATAACGTATTATGAGCCAATTGTGGGATAACATATTTGATAATATTTTGATAAATAGCATGAACTGTACAAGCAATGCAGCATGGTCCAGCAATTAACAGAGCATAATCAGTTCATTCCCTCTAGTGTTGGTCCAGAAGATAGGAGAACCCTCTGACATTTCAAAATGCAGGAGACAAAAGCAAAGAGGAGAAATAATCATTCTGATGGTGGACAGAAGTTCCATATGCAATATTTGATAATACTCTGAAAACCTTCAGCCAGTCTCAGGTGACCCTACTGGGTGATTTGAAGCTAATTTTAATAGCAGATTACTGAAATATGGAGACAACAATAACACCTGGCTATTTGAATCTTTGGGAAACGTTACATGGAGTGACTCGTAAAAATATGCATCAATGTAATTGTCATACCTGAAAATCCTCCCACTTTGAAATTTAGGGGATGATCATTTTGACTTAACTTATAAGGAAGAACACTCAAGGCTTACAGTAAAAATTGAAGCAACACTGTACATATGAAGAACAATAAATAAATAAATACTTAAAATTGCCTAGGAAAATGCCTTTTCTACTACCACCATCCAAAAGGCAACATCCTCAAACTCCAACTAGGGCTTTCTTGGAAGTGGTAACATTCTTTTCCTGATGGTTAGATTGATGTCTACACTCAATTGAAAATTGAAATAAAACTTCTGACAGTTACTTGCTTAATGATTAAGCCATATAATACATCAAAGAGCAGCAGTTGAAGGATGAATTTGACATTGGTAATTGATTTTAAAAATAATAACAGGATTGATGTGTTGATGGGTAACAAGTCATGAATGCTCCAGGGTAATTTTTTTAATGAAAAGACATTTGCAAGAAAACTTTTAAACGTTATCTCTCTGACTATCTAAATGATGCTATTTGGTGAGTTGTCTATGACTTTATTTGGAAAGAAGCATCCATTTTTGACAGATAGCATTATTTTAAAGTGCAAATATAAGATCTATGAAAAGATATTATGAAAGAATTGGGGACAAAGAAGACTGGCGGCTGACTGAGTCCCTTCTTACATCTTGCAAGTTTGGCACCAACCACGACAGTCCAGCCCTCTTGATTAAGTAAAGTGGGTGTATAAATGGTTCCTTCAGATGAACAAATGTGGTGTGAGCCCTCCCAGATGGAAGTGGCTCCTCAATCACACCTAGACAAAAAATCGCCATTCTGTGCAGCTCATTGATCATGTCCATGAATTAAACTTAATGGTTCAACTCCAGCTCAATAAATCATAGATGCAATTAAAAGTTTCATTTACACTGACTAATTGCTTCTCGGTCTAGAATGTGTTAGGTTTTAATCTGTCCAGGGTTGGCATGAAGCCTACGTGCTAGATCCCTGGATGAGTTACAAAAAACAAAACCTCAGGGAACAGGATGACGTGATGAAGAACAAAGTCTGCTCCAATTAAGCATACCATGTTATCCAGCATATTTTTTGTACAGTATTGGGAAGGTAACTCTGTGTAGCTGAAGGCTGACAGCTTAAAAAAAATGCATTGGACAACTTAAAAATAGAAATAATTGGAGTACAGGTGAGGGGAAATATAAAGACTTTAATGAAAACAGAGATTGTGTTTTGTTTCTTAATTGGGGATATAATTGTAATCAAAATGTGTCTTATGATGTAACTTTTAATATATTATTTTAATAATTACATATTTTGCATCCACAGTGAAGTGATTAATATTTGGATGCAGTATTATTTCAAATAAAGCTGAATTTTGTTGTAAGTGGAAAAAACAGTGAAATCTGCTGCAAATCTTGCAACAGATTTTACTGTTGCTTCTGTTCAGAAGCTCTGATCAGCCCTACCTGTAGGAGAGGACCAGGCTGAGCCTGAGGGCGAGATCAAATGTGTCATCAGTTTGGAGTTGCTCTGCTCCCAGAAGAGACCTAAGTCCACCCCCCCTCCTTGAATTCTACTGATTCTTATCTAGCACCAATTTACCTTGAGCATTGGTAGATCAAATTCTTGTGTATAGGTAGCATGTAATAAACATGAAGTGCTTTGAACTGAAGTCCTTCTTCCTGATTACTTGCCCCTGACACTACCTCCTTCAAGATATTTCATTCCAATTGCTTTCCTTCACTCCTGTTCAGTTTGCACTTTCTGACGGAAGTGTCACTTGAGTGACACTGGCTTTTCAACACTTCATGACCTACTGATCACAAGGAGCAGTAGATAGAAAGTTAAGAATGTGGTCCATGTCTCCCCTTTGTTTCTTGCTTGGCCTGCTCTTTTCGATGAAATTGCCCTTGTTCACTCGTGAAGCTCTTGTTTATTAACTCTTTTCCTGGTAGGATGTAGTTACCAACAGAAGATGATATTTTTAGGTTGGGGTTGAACTGTGGAGTCCTTGGTGCTCTCTGAGTTTGGTTGCCGTTTTGCAGATGTTTCATTACTTAACTAGATAATACCATCAGTACTGGAAGGGAGTGGGGTTTGCTCCTAGCCACTTGTATAAAAACAGAGAACAAACTCCACTCCCTTCTAGTACCAATGATGTTACCGAGTTGGATAATGAAATGTCTGAAGAAAACAACCTAAACTCCACTGAAGATGTTACCTAGCCTGGTAATGAAATGTTTGGAAACCAACCCACAAGCTCGGAGAACAAACTTCACCTTCATCCTATACCAGAGCTACAGATATTTGCCATTATTACAAAAATTATAAATTCTCTAAACATGCTTAGTCCTCATTCAGCTGTTGGAGTGTTGGGTATCTTAGAGCTTTTTACTTTTTCTAGATATTCAGATTCCTGATACTTAGATTTCCTCCAAAAACCGCTGATATTTCTTTCATGAAATGAGAGACAGTTATTCTGTACAAAATCATATAGCTGGGATTGGAGAATTCTTATATATAAGAAATGAATCTTACCTCAATATGTGTGTTAAGTGTCCTGGGTTTTCATAAGCCAAAAATCACATGTCTAGTTCTGAAACTGTTCTGTCACCCAAATAGTAATGATATTCAATAAATGTGAAGAGTAGCTTACAAGACAAATGAAGTAAAGAGTTGAAATGATAGCACTTAAAGTTATATACTACTTTACAGTTCTTTACAGCCCTCCCTAAGTGGTTTACAGAGTCAGCATATTTACCCAACAATCTGGGTCCTCATTTTACACACCTCAGAAGGATGAAAGGCTGAGTCAACCTTGAGCCTGGTGAGACTTCAACTGCCAAATTACAGGCAGCCAACAGTCAACAGAAATAGCCTGCATTACTGCACTGTGCCACCACGGCTCATAGAATAGAAAATATTTCTGAATTTCCTAGTCAGATCCACTACTTAAAAAAAAATCTCAGTGGAATAGGTCAATGATACAAGTACCAGCTTGAACTATGTTCAGCCAGGTATCATTCAGAACATTTGGAGAGTATGACATGGTTGATTCAAAACAATCACATCAAAATGTTTCATTAACTCAGTACTTGGTTCAATGTAATGATTATTTCAATTCTTTACTTCATTTGTCTTGTAAGCTACTCTTCACATTTATTGAATATCATTGATAGACAGTGACTCACTCTTTGAATAGACCAATATTTACAATATCAATTGTAAATATTGTAATTGTTTTCTTGGAGACGTTTCATTAACACAACTAGGTAACATCATCAGCGCTAGTATCCACAATGTTGCCATTAATAATACACAGATACCTTTAGCTAACTTGTACAGTCATAATATTCAAGAAAAAGTTTACCATCTGAACTGGTCAAATGCTCCTCCAAAAATGTGTGCGTGCATATAAAAATTAGGATGTTGGTATCTTGGCTTGGCTCAAGATGGTACCTGTATCTTTGACCTCATTCACTGAGTTTTTATTTTTTAAAAGAGTAGTGAATCTGACTAGGATATCACTCCTTGATATTTTATTTTTCTACTTGTGGAATGACATGTTTTTAGGGGAATAGTCTAATAATAATCTAATAGGGGAATTTATTTATTCATTTATTTATTTATTTATTTATTTATTTATTTATATTGGGATTTCTATGCCACCCTATCTCCCGAAGGACTCAGGGCGGCTCACAACAATAAAAAACATACAATACAAACCTTAAAAAATATTAAACAAACATCCCAATATACTAATTAAAACTAACAACCACCACTAAAACCCCTCCCCCCCATCAGTCCAGGTCGGCAAGCTGGAAGAGCCATGTTTTCAGGTCACGACAGAAGGATTGAAGGTCAGGAGCCATCCGAAGCTCCAGAGGCAACTGATTCCACAGGGTGGGCGCTCCCACAGAGAAGGCCCTACCGACACTGTCTGGCAGACGGCACCCCAAGGAGGCCCTGTCTGTGGGACCGCACAGGACGTTGGGCAGTCGTTGCTGGCAGTAGAATAGTCTAATAACAACATTGTGGTCCAGAAGTTCTATCAAAAGTGATGGAAGCCAAGAAAAACCTTCCCTGTTTTATTCTGTTGTTTATATCAACTATCCTTTACAAGCCTGTTGACTCTTAAACAAATTCAGCTGTTAGATAGACATACTGATCTCTGCAGTACATTATCACTGTTCTTTTCTCTCCTCTTCCTGCAAAGGAGGTAGAAACTACTGTAATTATAAAAAGAGCCTTTAAAGAGAGACTTCCTCTTAGTACTGTTTCAAGCACACTACAGGGAGAGCAGAAGAAATTCTAGGCAGTCATCAGATATCTCTATCTTTTAGAACCATTACGGCTTACTAGCAGTAGACCCCAGTAAGAATGACAGCAGTGGAATATACCATAAGGGAAATTTCTAGAACCCCAACCAGATTAGGACCTAACAAGACTTTCCTTCCCTGAGAACCCTAAAGCTGTGTGAGGAAACTCACTCAACTAGGCTTAAAGCCAAGCTCCTTCTGTTTAAATTTTGTTAGACAGCTCACCTGATGATCTAGCTGTTTTTGGCTGAGGAATTTACTGAGTCTCAATTTGTCTAAACTGTCCATGCAAATGAGTACAAAGAGCATTCATCAATTTGTGTTCTATCAGAGATTGAACAGATCTCACTGGTGACTGCTTAGACTAGTTTTTTCTTGGCAACATTCTTTCACAAGTGGTTTGCCATCATCTCACTCTTTGTAGAGCTGAGGGAACATCACTGGTCCCAAGTCACTGAGCTGACTTTGTGCCTAAAATGGGAATTGAACTCACAGTATCCCAATTTTTATCCAGTGCCGTAACCACTGCACCAAACTGATTCTCAACTGCTCTTTACAGTTAAAGAATTTAAGCTTCTCTAATTGCTTAAATATATAGCTAAAAATGGTTACAATCCCCAGGCTGTTCCTATAATGCTAATCCATGTCTTATCATTAAATACTATACATTCTTTGTTAATGTTACTGTTTATTATTTTAAAACAGTAAATTTTAGAAATTAGAACAATACTACCATTTGTCTCATTTAAATTGATATGTTCTTCTGTCCCTTTTTTCTATTTATTTTGGTTGTTAACATATAAAACAAACAACACAAATGCTAAATTAATCAAATTAAATTAAGCAAGCAAATATTCATCTTTAAATACTCACACTTATCAGAAACTTAAGTATATAGTGATTTCTCTATAGGAGAGGGAGGGAAGGAGGGGAAGGGAGAGGGGGAGAGGAAGAGGAAGAGGGAGAGAGACTTTCAGTCTCTCCTTTTAACATTAGACTTTAATACCATCTAATACCCTTCCAAATTAAGAAATCGAAGGAGTGTATACTGGAATTTTCTTTTTTTCAGCAACCAGTAGATTTGTCTCCTAAAGACACAATTTCAATGGTTTTAAAAAAATCAAATAATTATCTTGGAAGTGGGAACTCAAATATAATCAATTAATTATTCTTATTCATCTTTTTAAATATTTAATGGAAATTTTACTCCTTTGAACAAAGATCTAATAATAGTTTACAAGATTTATGTATAGTGTAAATACCTTTTCCTCCCAAACCTTTGTTGTGTTATTATTTTAATAGGAGGAAAAGCTCATATCTAAAGCAGACACAAGCTTCAAAGTAATTCTGAAAATGTAGAGCACTTAGATATAATATTTAGCTCCAATTATGTGCTGTCATTCTTTCTTTGTCTATAAAAAAAGGCTAACACGTTTAAGTGGAAGTCTTTCTAAAGGGCAAGGAAAGATTGGCAAAACATAATTCAAATAATCTTATAAATAAACTGAAAAAATCTATGCTGGTAAAATAAGATGAGGATAATATAGCTAGCCAAAGTAAGAGAAAAAATAAATATGAACATGCTTTCTATACTTAGCTTTTTATTTACTATTAGTTCAGTTGGTTGTATTATTATTTTAATTGGTTTGCTGTTCTAAGAAAGATTTCCAACATTTCAAGGTAGACAACTTTCTACTGTAGCCTGCCCCGAACTTGGTATATTCAGGATGTATTAACTTCAATTCCTATCATTCTTGCTTGCTTGGATAATGATGGGCATAAGACCATGGTGTAAGAGCTCATGAGGGTGATAATCCAGTACCTATAGAAAGTACCATACTGAATATATCTAGATTATCAGATTACCTTTCTCTGTCTTTTCCTATTTTGTTTCATTTCTCAATCCTTCTTTACTTTGTCCTTCTTTTAACCTTGAGAACATTTCTTTTAAAAAGATACAGATTGCCTAATATTTTATTATCAGTTTAAAAGTTATCATAGAAGGGATGGGCAAATGGAAGGAAATTCCACCACCCACAATCATGTTGTTATGGTGGTTCTTTTAAGATAGCGTACAGTTTAGGTAATTATATTTAATTGGCTTAGCCAATGTTTGTGTTTTATGTTTGATTAGAACAGGATCTTACTTGGTGAGATAATAAATTGTTAACAGGAGGTGAAAGAAGTAGAGTGATAAAGAAACTGAGTAAATTAACTAAGAGGAGAGTGATAGCTGGGTGTTGATTAGAAGTAGAATGGAGTCAATATGAGAGGGAAGAAATAAATGCTCCAAAGAATATAATTCAGATAAAAGAACTAGACTGACAAAACTAGAACCATTCTCAGATCCACTGACAGACAGAATTGGAGAAAACTGCACCATCAGGAGGTGAACTGTATATATGGTGCCCTCTGTTTAAATGGCCACAATGGATAACAGAGAAGATGTAACAGTTGTCATTACCAGCCAGAAGGCAATGAAGAAGACTGATATGGTAGGCTGGAGTCTGGTCCCAAACTTCAGGTCGTATTGCTCTGTTGAAATACAGAGAAATACAAGCAAAGCCAAAATTTTTAGATCAGATCATTAAGGAGAACTCATAGAGACTAGCAACACAGAAGAAGCAATATGAAACTGTAGCAATTTTGTACTTTTTTGTTCTTGGCACCAGGATAAAAATAGCCTGAAGTAATAGCAGAACTGAGGTAAAGGAATCAGATGTGAAACTATGGAGATTGCACACCTTGCATGAAAGCCAGCAAGTGCTGGAGAAAAGCATCATCACCACCAGCAGTAGTAAGGTGTGTGTATATGGAAAGCCTGCTAAACATGCAGGGAGGGTTTCTGGGAAGGTTTGAAGAAAACCATTTATTCAATAGAGGATAAAAGGAGTTGATGTAGAGTCAAGATTAATGGGTGGAATCTTTTATATGTGTGTTATATGTGGGTTTAGTAAGATAAACTATTTAGATTCCAAATGAAACCCCCAAAGGTACACTGCATATGGTGGTTATTGCTAATGAGAGCCTCGGTGGCGCAGTGGTTAGAGTGCAGTACTGCAGGCTACTTCTGACTGACTGCAATTTAGCCCTTCAAATTTCACCAGGCTCAAGGTTGACTCAGCCTTCCATCCTTCCAAAGTCAGTAAAATGAGGACCCAAATTGTTGAGGGCAATATGCTGACTCTGTAAACCACTTAGAGAGGGCTGTAAAGCACTGTAAAGTGGTATGTAAGTCTAAGTGCTATTGCTGTTGCTAATGAAATAGGTGAATGGAAGAGGCATGTGAAAACAAGAAAAGGCTGTGACCCCTATTGAAGTTCCAGAAAGATTCGTGGGAGTTCAAATTGAAGCCATGATAGAAAGAAGTGTATATGGCAAGAGGTGTTGGGTAGGCTGTTGCAGGAAATGTGGGACCCATATACTGTCCTCTGGAACTTGAAGACAAAGAGAGCACCAGATGAGATTGAGGGATAGTTTTCAAAGGGATGATGTTATGCTATATTTCTTGATCCAGCCATATCTGACAACTTTCACCGTTCTTCAACCTTTCCTTTCCTAAGAAAATGATTGAGAAGGTGGTATGAAATCAGTAGCAGTGAGATTTCACATGTATGACGGTTTCTCAACCTCAGCAACTTGAAACGGTGTGAACTTCAACTCCCAACCAGCATGTTGACATGGACTTCTTGGGAGAGGATACAGTATTTCTTCCTAAAAGTTCATTCAGTTTCTTATCTGCCTCACAATTGTTTCTCCAATAAGCCTTCTATATAGTTTCATCAGAGTGCTGCCAATAGCTTGATGTCATGACACTTTGCCTGTCTTCAGGTCACATCACTTCCCTTCTACTGCTATTTACTTCTTTCAGTTACTTACAGTAATTCCAATCCCTGTCTCAGGTTTTCTTATTTTTTCCAGTTCATTTTCTGACCCATTGTTGATTTTCTACAGCTGCCACTTTTTATTCAATGTTCAGCTACTTAGTCGCCCCTCAGCTCTGCCACTTTATTGACTTATAAGTGTACAAAGGGAATAGCATCCACATAGTTTTCTGACAATCATTCACTGGGCTGGAAATGATCAGTTTTCAAGCCTTCAGATTTATAACAGCATGATGAGTCAAATCCCATCAGTCTGTACATTGTGCCTTCAATCCAAATGACTGTCTCAACATTAGAAAATCCATGTTATGCCTTAAAATGTTTAGAGAATCAAGCTATTGGGTAAAGCTATAATGTAGCTTGTTAGTTTTGCCTTAGCATTTGGCATGAACAAAGAGCCATTATGTGTTGCGGTACCTGTACCACTGACAAGACATAAAGGGAAAAGTATACATAGAGTCAAAAAGCCATTAACTCTATAAATTCAAATGCAACTGAAACCATGACAGCACAAGAATATCTTAGCCAAAATTCCCTTGCTTAAATCCTTTCTCATTTTAAACCAAAGCTGATGAATGCTCTTATTCTAAATGAGTTCCTTTAGATCATATTCATTTCAAAACCATCCATAGAAAAGATTACAACCATCAGACAATTCTTCATTTTCAAACAGTTGGTTTAACAAGTTCCACAGCACCTGAGCAAAACCTCATTCTATCTAGAGCATCAGCCAGGAAAAAAAGCTAAAAGCTACAGTGATACAGTGCACATTATTACTTATGATTCATTTCAGTGAGGATAATAATTTACATCTCTAGCTTCAAAAGGCAAGACTCATAGCCTAAGCAAGGTTTAAATATGAAAGTTGGAGATATTTTCCCCCGGGCTGCAGGGGGCAGCATATTACATTTTCAAATATTCCCAACAATTTGTGTGACTGCTAGATAAGCATCTTATTCTCAGTGATTCCTTCTGTAATATTTCTAGCATAGAGAATTCCTTTCAACCTGATAATACTCCGAGTCTCACTAAGTGAAAAGGTTTCTAACTTTGTGATTCCTAAATGAGTCAAATATACAAGCCTTTCTGACTAATCTATTTTTCAGGGTTTTTTAAATATTTATTTAATGTTCTATTTTTTTTTTACATTTTGTACTTTAATTTTGTTAGCCTGCTTAAAAGCTCCTGTTGTTATTGCTGTTGTTGCGGATAAATCTGGGAAGTTTCTTTTTTCCATATGAAAGGATCCCATATTGAATTCTAATATTTAAAGCCATGTTAGAATGGTTCATTTTTAGATTTCATCTTATACATTGGTTCAAAAAAGCCATCATGAGGCATAGTGAATAATTATGTTCCTCTTTGAGATGCAAAGTTATATCTGACCTCATTCTAAAAAACATACATTGTATTCAGGGGTGTGATTCTACCTGTTCTGTCTACTTCTGTAGAACCAGTTGCTCTGAAGAACAGCAAACAGAGAGCATACATAGAACCGGTTCTATGTTTGCTGCTGTTTTGGTCTACCCACCTGCCCGGGCTGTTACCTGACCTTTATTTCCCGCGTTTTCAACCACAGCTGCTTTGTGCGACACAGCTGTGGTTGAAAACGCAGGAAAAAAGAGCTTTTCCAACCGCTACGCACTTGCACGCAATGCTGTTCAGCTGTCCGGGCAGCTCAGCAGGTCGTAAATTGCACTCGCATGACTCATGTGACTCGCATGCATGCACGCGTGTATGTGCGCGCAATGCAGAGTGACAGAACCAGTAGTTATACCGGTCGGATCCCATCCCTGATTGTATTTTATTCTGGTTGTACCATCTCGGCCTTTTATCAACCCAAATAAATCCTATAATCTTAGCCTGTCTATCTCTCCCTTAGAGAACGTCTGTATTGAACTTCCATTGCAGCAGATATTTTGGTACAGCTGAGGATACAAAATAATATTTGCAGTCCACATCCATGCAATATTCTGCCATCAATAAGCTTTTTTTCCTTTTTTTAAAAATCCAATCCAATTTTAGAGGTTGCCTTTGCCAGGATGAATAATAGGCCCGTTTCGTCACTTCCTGTAATACTGGAAGTGATGAAACGGGCCTATTATTCATCCTGCAAAGCCTGCAGAGGCTTTTTTTCAAGCCTCTGGGAGGCCAAAAAAGGCCTCAAACCAGCTGAAATACAGCTGTGAGATGCAGGGCAGGTAAGGGGGCAGGAGGGGATTGCACACGCATGCACAGGGGGCCTGGGGGTGCGCATTGCCTTCTGGGTGCTGGCGCACATGCACGTGCAAGCGCGCACATAATTTTTGGCACAGGAGCCCCAAAAGGTTAGCCACCACTGGTATAGGATAATATTTATGGGCAATGAATTGATACCTATATAGATACTTTTGGAGGACACTTTGCTAGAACCCATTAACAAAGATTGGGATGATGAAGTTCATCATGTAGGGTTTTCTTGTCTCTTTTATGTTCCATAGCACATCCATTCAGTGGTGGGATTCAGCCAGTTCTCACCAGTTCAGGAGAATCTGTTGTTAACTTTCTGAGCAGTTTGGTGAACTGGTTGTTGGAAGAAATCATTAGGGCAGAGAGCCGGTTGTTAAATTATTTGAATCCCACCACTGCATCCATTGCATTATCTACCTATCATAATACATCACTAAGGAGATAAGAAGGATACTGCAGATCACTTGGGGGAAATAATGTAAAACTAAGTATCCCAAGTCTCCTTTAAAATTGACCTTAGTTCAAGAGATAAAAAAAAACAAGATGTCATCATGGGTCATGCAATTCTCCAAATGAAAGCAGGTCTTCTTGCAGGATTACATATGAATAATATTTATGAGAATACTTATGAAGCTTTGAATACTAATGAAGAACCACTAGCTAGAAAGAAGTAGTTATTTCACTGCTTCTTTCACCATGGAAACCTCAAAAACAGAGCAGAAAAAAGAGACACTTTGTAGATAACAAGTATTATCTCCTTCATGCATGCAACCCACTTTGGAGGCTCTCCAGGGTAAACCTTGTTACTGGAATGACCAAATGCAACAGATAACATGCATCCAATAGGTATAATAACCATAGCAATAGCACTTAGATTTATATAATGCTTCACAGTGCTTTACAGCCCTCACTAAATGGTTTACAGATTTAGCATATTGCCCCCAACAAACTGGGTCCTCATTTTACCAACCTAGGAAGGATGGAAGGCTGAGTCAATATTGAGCCGATGAGAATTAAGCTGCAGAAGTGCTGGCAGACAGCAGGCATCAGAGATAACCTGCAGTACTGCATTCTAACCACTGCGTCAGAAGTGGTATTCAGCAGGTTCTGACCAGTTCTGGAGAACAGGTAGTGGAAATTTTGAGTAGTTCAGAGAACCTACAAATACCACCTCTGACGAGATTTTACAGTATCCTTTCCCTGCCATGCCACCAATCCACACCATGCCCACTAAGCCATGCCCACAGAACTGGTAGTAAAAAAATTTGCACCACCACAGCTCATAGCATTATGCCATTTCATAACATAGCATTATGTCATTTCATTGAAGATCACAATATAGGATCATTCTTTTGTCATTTTAAAATATTGCGGGTTATAGGACTCCTATATAAAATAACTCAGCAGTCTCTATCCCTTAAAACTATTTAATTCTTAGGTAGTTCTCCTGGAGCTTGCTAATAACCTCTTTAGTCTATTAGTGACTTTATTCTGGTGGTAACTTATTCTCATATCTCCTATCTAACAAATTGCTTAGGTAAGGGTTTTCTTACAATTACATGACCTCCAGACATTGTGTGTATTGTTAATTTTCCACTGGCTATATATCCACTATGTTCAAGTGAACTGCTATTTGGGCTAATGTATCTCTAGAGTGCTTTATCCTCACACCATGAAGAGAACTAAGCCAATCATCTTTATATAGACTCTCCCTCTACTGAGTAGAGAAAGTCAGAGTTCATCCATGGAGCACATCCTTTTCATACAGAAATTTTATTTCCTGGAATCTCCAAAGATGACTGGAAACATTCTAACCTTTGACTTCAGCTTCCAATCAATGTAAGCAATTCTAATCTGTAGTCTTACTGGTTAAAGGGAAAAGTCAAAAGTTGACTATAAAGTTTCTTCCAATATGCCCATCCCACCATTACAACATTCATTTCTCTGAGGCTATATAAGATGACCTTGAGAAACACAGCAGAGAGATGCTGCCTAGGGAACCATCAGATAAGAGAGGATACAGCCCACAGATGCATAAAAGGCAGAGAAAGAGGCTCAGAAGGGACTCTCCCCAACTTCTCAGACTGTAAAGAAAATGGTGGGAGATTTGCACATTCAGACTTGCAAATTTATTTTAATGTAGCCTTATAATAAAGTAGAAGTAGCTCATTTGGTCCTGTCCGGTATACAGAGATGGGCAGGCTAAGCCCAAGGGAGAGGTCAAATGCGTCATCAGTTTCAGTTTCCCTTCATGCCCACAAGAGATCTAAATCCAGCCCACCTTCAATTCCATTGACCCCTATCTACCACCATCTTGCTTTGACCATTAGTAGCCAACCAGTGGTGGAATGCTGCCAGTTCAGACTGGTTCTAGTGAACTGGTAGTTCCGACCATCAGCTGGCCCTGCCCACCTGCCCCCACCCTATCCTGTTCTATATTTCCTTCTTTCTGGCTCACTTGATTCATTCAGCACAGCTGATTTCTGTGCCTCAGCTGTTCTACTTACCAGGCTGCACTAGCAGGTAAGCAATTGAGCTTCATATTGCTGTACTTTGAACGCTGCACACATGCACAAAGAACACATTAGGCATGTGCACGTGCACTTACAGAACCAGTTGCTAAACCGGTTTTATTTATTTATTTATTTATTTATTTATTTATTAAATTTATATCCCGCCTCTCTTCCCCCATCGGGGAACTCGAGGCGGCGGTTGCAGCCTACCACTGTAGCCAACTCTTATGAATAGATAGAATAGATGGAATTGAGTACATTTAGCCTTGAAAAGAGAAGACTGAGGGAAATACGAAAGCACTTGTCAAATACATGAGAGGTTTTCATATTCTGTGTTGTTCCATAGTATAGAAGATGGAATTGTGGATTTAAGCTACAGAAATCCAGATTCCAACTAAATGTGATGGTGAAAACATTTTGAGAATGAAATTCATTGTACAAAAAAGGGAGTGTATTCCCATGCTCTGGGGAGGCTAGACAAACCTATGTGGGAAATCTTAATTTAAATCTGAGCAGGAGTTGAACAAAGGGCCTAAATGCCCTTTCCATAGCTATCATGCTACTCTGCATAGATTTTGGGTGAACTCTCTGTAATCCAAACCCAAAGAGCCTTGGTGGTGCAGTCTATTAAACGCCTAGCACTTAGTTCCAGCTGCCTGCAATTACTGCAGGCTCGAATCCCACCAGGTTCAAGGTTGACTTCCATCCTCTCGGGGTAGGTAAATTGAGGACCCAAGATTGTTGGGGGCAATAAGCTGACTTTGTAAAAATGCCGCTTAGTAATAAGCAGGCATGTACAATGGAATGAAGGCTATTGCTGAGCGCATTGGGTTGTGCTCCAAAGATTGTAAGCTGCCCTGAATCTCCGGAGAAGGGCGGCATATAAATATGAATTTTAAAAAAAATGGTTGGTAAACCAAGTTAGGTCCTGAATTAAAGGTGTATTATTGTCAGACAACACATAATTAAAATTGGATCATGAGAAAATGCTTTTCACATTAAGCTATTCACTTGGTTTAATGTGGCCTTCCAATGTGGTCATTGAGTATCACCTTCCCAAGTTATTTGAATAAGGTACCCACACCTCCTCCTTGTACAGATACAATTTCAGCCAGTCATTCTAAAATGCCATTCTATATGTATACGAGCACAATAGATGGAAGAAAAAGGGGAGATTAGAAACAGAAGGATAAAGATCCAAGAGAGGGTTAAGTCCTAAAAGACAGAAACAGGAGATCTCCATCACCATTACATTTATTGATTCAGGTTGCCGATATTTACCCACAAGGCACAATAAATAGTGAAATAGACTGAAAACACGCATCCTGCTGAGACTCATCGCATAAATCCCATTGCAGATATTAATTAGAATTGAGATTTATTTGTTTAATTACAAGTAATTGTGGGGCCGATTGGAATAAAATTGCACTGGGGAGCTTGGGACTCATCTGGTTGCACAACAACATTTGGCTGGGCAGGGTGTAGCTTGAATGATTGTGGGCCCACTCTGCAGTAAAGCAGCATCCAAGGTGACTGGCAAAGAAAATGGAAGACAGCTTCCTCCCCTTTTAAATTTCTACAGAAACAAGGTCAATGGATGACAATGAAAACGCTTTGGTGTGATCTCAGAAACAAAACAGCAATTGGCAGCGGAGCTAGCAGTGAAACCAGGAACAATTAGCAAGGGTCAATAGGGTTATGTATGCAGACTTTTTCTAGTCCCAGATGTTAAGAGGAAGTAGTAAATAAATATCTACCCAAAAACTCCTTTTGTTTGATCAATTAATTGAACACAATCAAATGATGTGTTCACTAGGTACACACAATGAAGGCAGCAGAGTTTCACCTCTGTTGAAAACATAAGCATGTCTTGGAGAAAAGGAGGTGGCAGAAAAGGCTCAGTTTTACAGCCTATAATGCTGCAGACATTTGGTTTCTCCCTCACATTATTGTTAGCTACTAATTATTTCAGCATTTTCTCACCATTTTTAAAATTCCTTTTTATAGTTATTGTGTGATCGCTAAGAGTCGACAATGACTTGATGGCATGTAATCCACATAATCATTGAATTGCTGGTCGTTTTTTATTGTTTTTGGTCTTGTGTTATAAATAAACGTTGGCTGGTTGATTACAATTTTAGCTGTCTATGAGAGTGCAGCAGTAAAATTTAAACTTTAATTTATGTAGTTATTCACAGTTCTGCCACATCATACTTGCACATTGGAAAAAGCTTTTTATTCTTTCCAAGTGAATAGTCTGTTGAAAGAAATTGCTTTAAAGGTCGTTAGGACTTCATTTGTACATCTATCTACCCATCAACAGATAATTCTCCAAAAACAGAAGAGAATGGGACCAAATGTAGTATCTAAGGGAAAGCTGGCAAAAGAAAGATCATATTTGAAATTGGTGGGATCTGGGCAGGAACTGTGGAGACAAAAATTCCAATCCTCCATGTCCTACCAGTGCTCTAAGCCCCTTTTCTATCTCTTGGCAACATGACCATGAGTGGAACTGTATCAAAAGATTGGAAATCATTCCAGAAGCTATGTTCTTCACATTCCCTGTACAGTATTTTTTTTTAAAAAAAATAGTAATTTATTACTCTTTATCCAGGATAGCCCGGAGACTACTAGCTTTTAAGTAGCACTTCTTTTTTTTTTTTAACCAAATTTTATTCAATTTTTAACAATTTTTTAAAACAGCTTTTTTCAGTAGACAGCATGTTCCCGAGTCATCACTTTTACATGCAAATGTGACAGTAGATCTATATTCCTTTTAAACATTTGACTTCACTTCTATTCCATTTTAGCGGACAAAGGGTCAAAAAAATTAATCCTAATCTCAAATCTTAATCTCATTCTGTATAGCCCCCAGTTCATTTCAAGTTAATTGCAAATATACATATATATTTTAAAAACTTCATGTATAAATCTTACAAATAACAATATATTTGCCCATCATATTAAAGATAAAGTTCATCCATGTCTAACCTTTAATTATCTTCACATTGTTAATACTCTTTTATCATTTACAGAATTCTTTTGTCCGTCAGATTTGCCCTTTCATCACATATTCTCACCATAATTCTAAATCCATACCCATGTTAACACTAAAAAGAATGAAAAAAACCTAGACTTGCACCCCTTTTACTACTTTGAAAGTGACACCTCAGTGGTTAATATAATAACATAATCATAGTCATTCCCTTCAAAACGAAAGATAGAGAAAAAAAAAAAAAATGGAGAAAAGCTCCTTACAATATATCTCTAATCGGTTGGGTTCTGCAACACATATCCCCCTAAAATTAATTTATGGTTCCAAAATAATAATAAAAATAACTAATCTTGGTTACTGACAAATCCCATTTTAAGCACTTTCTAAAATCATTTCAATTAATTCAATTCATCTAATCATCATTTAGCTTTCTTTTGTGGATAAGAAATGAAAAATGTGACCTTTTACCAGTAAAATTGTCAGTAACCCCTATTGTTTTACACTCTTATAATTACAATAGATTCTATTACCATTTCTTCATGCAGAACCCCCTTTTAAATACGTCAGCCATTGTCTCTATGCAAACAAGTTTCTCTCTTTGTTATGTAATTCCTATCTCTCTATCTTTTGTTCTTGTTTCTTGTTCCTTCTCTCTATCCCTATCCCCTTCTCTATCCAGTTTGAATCCTCTCTCTCTCTTTACCTTTCTGCTCTCTATCCTTCTGGACCTTTCTAACATGCCTAATTTCATAAATGTTCCTTTTTAATTACCTTCTTAAGTTTCATTTTTTTGACCATCCTCCTTTCCTTTTATTTGTATTAATCTTTGTGTTAATTGTCTTCTTAAAATAGCTTTCTTGTGCTGGCTCCTTCTCCTCCCTATTATCCTGATCTCCCCTTCTCTATCCAGTTTAAATCCTCTCTCTCTTTTACCTTTCTGTTCCTTTCCTTCTGAACCTTTCTGGCATGCTTAATTAAATGTTCCCCTTTTAGATACTTTCTTAGGTTCCGTTTTTTTAGCCACCCTTCCTTTCCCTTTTATTTGTATTAATCTTTGTATTAATTGTCTTTTAAAATGGCTTTCTCCTGCGCTGGCTCCACCCTTTCCACGGCTTCTTCTTCTTTATTCAGCACCCGAATGCCCATATTTTCTGCAACATGCCAAGTTAGTTCAGTCACTTCCTGTAACAGTTCTTTCATACTTTTAAACTCCATTTTTAATTCTTTGGATGACCACCAAAATTTTAATTTTCCTTGTTTCTTCTTCTTTAAATTTTCTATGATCCTAACCCAGGTCCAGAATCTATATCAATATTACCAATTAGTCCGCAATCCGTCTTTGTGTATTCAAGCTTTCACTTTCTATAAATCCTGTCTCTTTAAAATGTAGCAACTCAATCCACAAAGGAACAAGATAGTTTCTTACTTCTTTAGCTTCCAATTTTTCTCCACAAAGTGGCACTTTCTACACAGAGTCTTAACCCTTTCCTTTTATTTTGATAATCAAAGTTTTCCGAGCCCCAAACTTAAGTTCTTACGCTGGCTTCTTCCTTTCCCGGTTCGAAGCCCCTTATAGCTGTCAGAAATATTTTACTTATTTTTTCTTCACTTGGAACTGCGCCGCTTCTGTTTCTCTTTTTCAAAAACTCATCTTTATCTTAATCCCGGGGTGCCTTGATCTTACCATCCGATACTCCCGGTTCCTCTGCTGTCGACTTCTCTCTTTCCTCCTGCACCAATCTTAGTCCCGTTGAGACCTTCTCTTCGAGGTGGCCACTTTTAAGTAGCACTTCTATAGAAATTAAACTTTTACAAAACAATGAGGTAGGCTGATTTGCTTCTTCTTTCCTCCACCTCTTCACAGCACTTCAATGTTTTAGAAAGAAAACATTGCCTTAAGAATCAAAGGAAAAAATTAAACGGGGAAAGTGCTTAGAGGGGGAGAAACGGGTGGGATTCTACCAGTTCGCACCTATTCTCTAGAACCGGTTGTTAACATTCTAAGCAGTTCAGAGAACCTGTTGTTAGAAGAAATTACTGGCCTAATCCTGTAAGGAAGGCAGGAAGGAAACATTCTGGTGTTGCTTACAGAAACTGCCTCTACGTTAACCCTTATTACATTCTTGGCAGGACTAGACTTCCTGTCTCAGGAACTTCTCTGGAGTTTTTTTTCCTTCCTTTGCTGGTACTTTGCTTGTGTGAAGTGACCATTCAAAGTTACAATGGCACTGAAACAAGTGACTTATGACCATTTTTCACACTTACGACTGTTGCAGCATCCCCACAGTCATGAGAGGCCAGGCGAGAAGATGACTGTCTCGATGTGAGTGATATTGAGTTGGCCATGCCCAGCCAATAACATGACCACCAAGCCATGTCCACCCAGTCACATGACCACCACACCATGCCCACTACCTAAGCCATGCCCACAGAACCAGTTGTTAAAAATTTGAATCCCACCCCTGGGGAGAAGATTTGAAGGCAGCAAATCTGTTCTTCAGAGCTCCAAAGCTCAGAGAAACATTTATCAGTTGTACATTATGCTGAAATGCTAAAAGTATTGAATTATAATTAGGGAAATATAGGTGAAAGACACACTTGCTGCTTGACCCTTTGCTAGTTGAAGCCCCTCTCTGCTTCCTGAGTACAGATGCAGGTGACATTATCCTCCTCCACTAACCACTCTGAACTAATTGCAAATGAACTCCACACCTGTGTTTTCCAGCTTTAGTAAATGATGTTTTTTAACCAAAGCCATCATAGGCCTTTATAGTTGACGGCCCCTAGCGTTTCAGTCTATCCAAATAGCAGTCCCAGCTCTAACTGGCTGCAAAGCCTGGCATGTTCCCTCCCCATCAGAGATGGGTCTCTGTGCAGCTGGGCTGCCTGGCTGTTCTCTACTAGCTGGTAGCTGTGTTGAAAAAAAATAATGTTAAAGTTGATCCAACAATGGCTATTCAAGTAAACAGATTGCCCTCAACTCTAGAAGCTCCATTCAACCCTTTCATCTTGCTCATTTTCATTTCACCAGGATGGATGAAACGTGTTTCCCTTTCCCACTGTTGCTCATGGTACTTCCTTTGCCTTTCTTTTGTTTGTGTTACATCTTTAATGTACAAGCTTCTAACTTTGTTCCTATGAAGCCGAATTATCAGTTCTTGCTTGCTGCAATGTTCTTATGGATTTAAGCATGAAAGAACTTGTTTTCACTATTCCTAGGATTGTAGCAAAAAGGGTTACATAACAGGGGGGGAATGGTCTGCATTTGGGAGTTATAAAGTCATCCATGTGTGCAAACATCTGGAAGAAGAAAGGGAAGGCACAGAGACTAGTGAGAAAGGAACATTTCCTAAAACAAGGCAAGCATTGTTAAACCAATCTGCATGGGGGCCAGCAGCAAGGATGGCCTTCCCTGCATGAATAGGAAGGGAATGGCCAATTATATTTGGTGCTCCCCATAGTCTAGACCAGTGATTCTTAACCTTTTTGAAAGAATCGCCCCCTTGAGCCATTGAGGAAGTTGTCATCGCCCCCCACCCCCAACATAACTGCCCCCCTGCCACCTCTTAGCGTCCCCAAGGAGGTCAGCAGAGGGGCGCTAAGAGGCGGCTGGGGGGCATTCGAGGCACCGGCCGGCCCTGCAGTTTCACCCATTTTGGCACCAGCTCCGGAGCGGTGCTACAGTCAATGGGTGAGCCTGCAGGGCCGGTGCCTTGAACGCCCCCTGCCACCCCTTAGCATCCCCAAAGGGGCCAGCAGAGGGGCGCTAAGATGCAGCAGGAGGGCAGCATGTCGAACGCGGCCGCGGCAGCACGTAATGTGCCACTGCTTCTGCATTGGAGGCGCTGGCTCCGGAGCAGTGCTAATCAATGGGTGAACCTGCAGGACCGGCCGGCACCTCGAACACCCCTGTCGCTTCTTAGCGCCCCTCTGCCGGCCCCCTTGGGGATGCTAAGAGGTGGCAGGGGGGGCGTTCGAGGCACCAGCCATGCAGGCTCACCCCATTGACTGTTGTACCACACCTGAACCAGCACCTCGAATGCGGCAGCATGTTGGGAAAAGCTGCCACCACCGCTTTCCCAAAGTGCTACCGCTCTCGCATTCTTTGTCTGTCCATCCGTCCATCCATCCATCCATCCATCCAAAAGGTCTGTCTGTTTGCCTGCCTGCCTATCTACTTACCTGTCTGTCTTTTTGTCTACCTACCTACCTATCTACCAATATAGATCTCTCTCTCTCTCTCCCAATATATCTCGCTCCATTGCCCCCATATCACCCCCCTTCCATTCCTTCACCCCCACATCACCCCTTTTTGTTCCATCGCCCCTCTGAAAAACAAAATTGCCCCTTGGGGGGGAGATATCGCCCAGGTTAAGAACCACTGGCCTAGACTAAACACCAGTTTGACCCATTTGTTATTCCATTGCAAAGTGGACAGAAATAACTAAAACAGAAAGGGAGACAAAAGTAATTGGAGCTACAATATGGAATTTCCTATAGATCTAAATCTACATTCGTTCATGAAGCTCCTTGGGTCTCTTTGGGCAGTTCATATTCAGTTCTATCAACCATGCAAGATTATGGGACAAATAAATAAGGTGCACTATGTGGGAATCCTGGAGAAAAGACAGAATACAAATAAATAAAAAAGCGATCATGAAGTACACAACTTACCTGTGGTAGTGAAGAGATACTGTGCATGTATAATGCAGGGGTGTCAAACTCAAGGCCCGTGGGTCAGATCCGCCCTGCGATGTGGTTGGATCCAGCCCACAGGGTTGTCCTGATTTACCCAATGCAAAGAATAAAGATCAGGCCAGCCTGCCTTTGGCCCAGTCTACCCAGTGAGAAGATGAAAGATCAGACCAGCCTGGTTTCGGCCAGGTCTACATGCCAGCAGTTTGGGGAATGACATCAAGCTGGCCACTCCCACCCAGTTGGCCATACCCACCCTGTCAGCCACACCCACCCAGCCCCCTGAGGTCAACCGCAGCCCTGATGTGGCCCTTAATGAAATAGAGATTGATACCCCTGGTATAATGGAAACAAGGAAGATCAACTGATAAAAACACAGCTATTGTATTAAGATTTATTAATTTAGTGCATGGCACACAATATCCGGAAAATCTACAAATGCTAGACACAATGCAGTCCTGACAGCCTAGATTGCTAGTTTATTCTGTTTGGTGCTTATGCGCCTATCCTTGGTACACTGTGAGGAACAAACTAGCTTTACATCAGCTAACTAGTAGCGCAAGGTTGCTGGCTCTTCTAGGCTCCTCTGCAGGTCTCACCACACCTCGTATCACTTTGCCTCACACTCAACCAGGTCCAGCACTGGCTTTCACTTTCCTCACACAAATACACACGGCTATATTTTTCCTACAAAGTGGCACCATTTATCTAATCACAGTATTGCCTACTTTTGAACTGCAGGGTGGGCAGGAGTTAAAGAGTGAGTGACAGGAACTCACTCCATCTCGCAAAGCCAGGCTCAAACCACCAGAGTGCAGACCATTTCTGCCCAGCAGTATCAGTGTCATTAAGTCACTGCGCCACCACATTCCCTTATTGTTTTAAGAAAGTTTTCTGTTTAGACCTGTGATAACCCAGACTGTAACACAAATGTAACAAAATCCAAAACGTAAATAAATGTCCTTTAATGCCTCCAACTTGGCTCCACAGTTCAATAATACTCAATTGGAGATAAAACACACTCAAAAATAGTCTTCAAAAGAAAGCAATACAGTCCGAACTTAATGAGCAGATAGAGGTGAAATAAAAAACCAAACAAACAACAATGACATAATTTCCACAATGGAACAAGAGAAGTATTTACCAAATTCAAGGAGATAACAAGGCACAGTCTGTTGGAAGGACGTCAACCAAGATAACTTCAGACCAAAATAAAACTTGCTTTGTTTCCAGCGTTTGCCAGTACGCAGGTCCAAACTCTTATGCAGTTCTCACACCTGCAGCCCATGAAGAGGATCAAGGCTCTCTCCTCCCAAGGAGACCACGTCTCTCCCTTATCCTCTCCTCCCTGTGTGCCCTAGGATGGAGAGGGGATGGGCCTGGGTCCTCCTGTGACTGCTCAGCCAGCCTCTGCCCTTCCCCCAGCCTCCTCCACAACCTCCAGAGCCACACTTCCACTCCCTGTCGGCTGTTCCTCCTCTCCCTCAGAGTCAGTCTCCACCAGGGGCATGAGAAGACCATCCTTCCTGTACTCTCCTTCTCAATCCAAAAATTGTGTGCACATGTTACATTTTATGATTATATTGATTAGAATATACTATTACTATTAATTTCACTATGCATGGCTGCCAAGCATGTTCATATACTTTGCAGCTTCAAGATTCTGCATAAATTGCCTTCATACTGTATATCTGTTACTCACACTCACAAATACAAGTAGACATGCTATCATTTTAAACAGAGCAGAAATAATAATTACACATTATGTAAATGTTTAATTATATTATCCATTCAAAAGAGTTGGTATTCAGGAGATGTGTTTGAGTGCCCAGATTCTCCTGTGAAATTTATGAGGGAATTAGATGCTAACACCTTGTTAGTGTTGTTCAATTGTTCAGTCATTCTGACTCATGACCCAATGAACATAATTTTGCCAGGATTGTCTGTCAAACTGTCCTTTTATTTTTTTTATTCCTATGCTTCTGTTATCACAATAATAATATCTTGTCATTTGGGTTTCTATTGTTATTATTATTATTATTATTATTATTATTATTATTATTTTCTATGATTCTTTCCTTCACATTATGCATCCAAAATATGTAACCTTTAGCTTCATGATTCATTCATTATTATGATTCGAGGAAGCAATTTGGTTTTACTTCATTTAGTATTGAATAATTTATTCTTCTTGCAATCTAAAGTATTCTTAACAATTTCTCCAGGACCACAATTCAAAGGGGTATTTTTTCCTTGTTGATCCCTTCTGATGATCAAACTTCTACAGCCAAATGTTATAACCAGGAAAATCATGGCCTTGACAAATACATACCTATATTGTTTGTGTGATGTATCACAATATTAATAGTCTATATCTATGTTAATTGTCTATATCAGACAATTCCCCATGCTGGTTGGGGAATTCTGGGAGTTGAAGTCCACAAATCTCAAAGTTGCCAAGTTTGGAGATCCCTGGTCTATATCTACTCAGGTATCTCAGGTAGCATGGCATAGTCTTTGTCATGGCTATAGTCACCATGCTGATGGATTTTAAGCCTAAAAGATACATTCTGTTACTATTTCAACTACTTCTCCATTTATTTACACTGGGTTGTTTTTGCCTGTGACATAATTTTGTTGGTGGGTTGTTTTTATTTTAATTCTGAAGATCGGACTGGTGTTTGTACTCTGTTCTTTTTGACGTCAGCAAGTGGTTGGTTAAGTCCTGCTCACTCCCAACCTATGAAGTAATATTATCAGCTGAAGGGTATTGATGTTTCTCTCAGCAGTTTTAATTCCAACTTTTTTCCTTCTAGTTGAGCATTTATCATAATATTGTATATTAATCAAATAAATATCATGATTATATACAAGATATGCTCCTTTTCTAATCCTGAACCAATTAATTATTCCATATCTTGTTCCAACTGCTGGCTTTGAGTCTTCATACAAATTCTGCAACAGGCAGATGAGGCACCCAGTACACCCATTCTATAATTGAAAGACTTCATATAACAGAAAATCCCAAATAGATTTCTCTTTCTATCAAATGTTAACAATGTGATCTTGAGAATCTCTGTTTCTTTTGAATACATCCTGACAGTTTTCTTCCATCTACTGGTGAAGGATGAATTGGAAAATCTTGTGCATTATTTTACTAGCAAGAGAGATAAATATAATTGTGAAAGATTCTATCGTTTTGGTATTTGGAATTGAACTTGATTTTTTTTTGCAGTCCCTGTTGTGTTTTCCATACCTATTTACAAACAACAAGAATCACTTTGACTGCATCAACTTTTGGGAGGTTAACAGTTTCATTGTCAACTTCTGCAGCTTTAGGGCTAGCAATATTTGTGTGTGTGTGTGTGTGTGTGTGTGTGTGATTGATTGATTGATTGATTGATTGATTATTTCAGCATTGGCTAACTCTAGGCCAACCTTTTTTCCATGGTTTACTTGGCATCACTTTCCAAAATGTCTCGTTTTAATTCAGTGATCAGAACCTGCATATTATTGATTTGGGATTGATTTTTTATACAGTATATTTGTATCTGCTCTCCTTTGGGTTTATTTTTGCTACATCTTTGCTTTTTTCTCTTTTATCAAGCCTATCTTTATTTAACTTTTTTCTTAAGTTACATTATCTTTTAATGCATATCTTTTCTTTTCATTCAATTCTTAGCCTCATTTTTATGTAATTTGTTTACATGAACTGTGTTCCTTGCTTTTCTATAGAATTTAATATGCACATTTTCCTTTGTCTTTGCTTTCTGCCTGAGGGTGGTTTGTGTGTGTGTGTGTGTGTGTGTTGTTCTTGTTTTGGCATAGCAACAGCCAGTATTTTTCCTTCTTTTTTTCATTTCAGGATGCTTTTGTTTGCTTGATCTTTAATGATGACATTTCTGTCTGGAGTTCTTTATCATTTATCTAATCTAATCCATCAAACATATCCTTTAACTCGACTACATAATCTTGTGGAGCCCTGGTTAGAATACACTATTGCAGATATCTCTGCCCACTGTCATAAGTTTGATCCTGAGTGGCTGAAGCCTTCTATCTTTCCTAGGTTGATTAAATGAGGACCCAGATTGTTGGGGGCCATATGCTGACTCTTTAAACTGCTTATAGGGGACTATAAAGCACTGTGAAATGCTATATAAGTCTAAGTGCTATTGCTATTGTTATAATCTTTGTAAACAGTGCTGCATCTTGTTGATCCAAAAATTCTATTTCTTTTCTTGATTTCAGTTGCAATTTTGTAAGAAAGTTGGTTCTATAAGAGATGGATTATCTTTTTGCTGCTAAATTGCACTTTTCCATCTTTGCTTGCAGAATATACAGTCCATTTGATTTTGGTATTGTCCATCTGGCAATACAGTTGTTGGAAGAAAATACTTGCTGTAAACATTGAATGTTCTTGGCAGAACCCCATTTCCTGCTTCATTTTGTTTATCAAGACCAAATTTTCCCGTTATTCCAGATGGTATTTTACTTCCAACTTTAGCATTTCAGTCTCCTATAATTAGTATGACAGCTTTTTCTAGTCTTGCATTGACAAGGTGTTCCAAGACACCAAAGCTTCCTTTGCATCTGTGGTTATAGCATAGAGTTCAATCATTCTGATACTGGTTGCCTCGCATTCAAATTAAAATAATTCTATCTTTTTTCTTTGTTACATCCGTATACTGGCTTTGACTTTTCTTTGTTAATCATGATGACTGCTCTAATTCTTCTAATAAATGTCCACAATAGATTTATATATATATAATAGATCTAATTCCCTCTGATGTGAGTCCTCCCTGGGACACTGATCCCCAAAATACTAGTGTTCAGTCTTGGCATTTTTGCTTTGACAATATCAAGTTTCCTTTGGTTCATGCATGGTTCTGGCATTCCACATACTAATGGTTAGGGGTGGGATGCAAATTTTTTAACAACCGGTTCTGTGGGCATGGCTTAGTTGGTGGACATGGCTTGGTGGTCATGTGACTGGGTGGACATGGCTTGGTGATCATGTTACTGGCTGGGCGTGGCCAACTCAACATCATTCAAATCGAGCCACGCATCGCCTGGCCTCTCATGACTGTGGGGATGTTGCAACAGTCGTAAGTGTGAAAAATGGTCATGTCACTTTGTTCAGTGGTCACTCCACACAAGCAAAGTACCAGCAAAGGAGGGGGAAAAAACTCCAGAGAAGTTCCAGAGACAGGAAGTCTAGTCCTGCCAAGAATGTAATAAGGGTTAACGGAGAGGCAATTTCTGTAAGGAACACCAGAATGTTTCCTTCCTGCCTTCCTTACAGGATTAGGCCAGTAAGTTCTTCTAACAACCGGTTCTCCAAACTGCTTAGAATGTTAACAACTGGCTCTAGTGAATAGGTGCGAACTGGTAGAATCCCACCCCTGCTAATGGTATACATAGTTTGCAACATCAAACTTTCTTTTGCTTCTGGCTCCTTCAGTGGCTGGACATCCTTTTGACTTTTCTCCAACTACACCATAAGCATCAATGTTTCTTTTTTTAATTTGAATTTATTGTTTTATCATAGAAAATAAAATGCAAAACAGTAAAACAAACAAAATGAAATAAAACAAAAACATGCATTCAACCCTAAGAACAACAACAAAAGAAAAAAGTACTGTAAAAAAGAGGAAAAAGTAGTCAATTAAATTTAACATGTAGGATCCATCCTGGCTGGATGCAGAAAGAAAAGAAAAAATAATAAATTTTCCTTCCCTTTTATATACATCAACCTCACTGTCATAAGGGTCCAGCAATTGGTCATTGTTGGTTGGAGTTCCCCCGTTTTCAACTGGGTTAGGGTTAGGGTTAGGGTGTGTGGGTGTGGGTGTGTGAACATGTATATATCTGTTATTATATTTAGCATGTAGAAAGTCCACAAATGGTTTCCAATCTCTTATATAGCTGTCTAGTCCATTATCTCTAATCAAAGCAGTTAATTTCACCATCTCTGCTAATTCAGGTAATTTTAAAATCCATTCTTCAACAATCAACATCCCTTTTTCTTTTCAGGGTTTTTGCAAGTACAAGCCTCACAGCCGTAACCATGTGAAAGAATAGCACCCCAAATTGATTTTCAATTGACTTGTCCATCATATCTAAAATAAAAGCTACAGGTTTCATTAATATTTGTATCTGAAATATTTTTTTGCATTATCATTATGTTTATCCGGTACGTTTTCATGTATTTGCCGGACCACCACATATGATACATTTGTAAGTTCATCATCCAGTATGATGTTTACCTCGTGCAGGTTCTGAATGCTCATTTGAATTTCTAGGCAGAATACTGGAGTGGGTTGCCTAATCCAGGGGTTCCAAACTCAAGTTCATGGAGGGCCACATCAGCGTTATGTGGCTGGGTGGGTGTAGCCAGCTCAATGTGGCCAGCTCAATGTCCCTCACATTGAGGGGCACCTGTGGGGGGCCAGGCAAGGCTGGGAGGGGGGATCCAGAGGTCTCCAGTGGAGGAATATGAGACCAAGGTGAGCGCCAAAGCCTCATGAACCCAAAGAGCCTCACCGGACGCAAGACAACCCCCCGCTCTGACTGGGAAGCAGTCAGGATCTGGCCCATGGGACAAAAGGCAGGCAGACAGGAGCACTGGGCAGCATGAGTAGAGTATCCATGGGGCCTGGCTCCAGGTCATCCTCTCTGTTGATGACAGGACCAGAGAGGGGAATATGGCACTCACAGCAGACAGGGAGACAGGAATTGGTGCGTCAGGCACAGGCAACTTGCACACAGATATTTCTGATGCCTTGGGGGGTCTGGCAAGGCATTGGTGCTTGCATGCGGCTGGGGAGGGTTCCAGGTTGGTTGAACAGTGCTGGGGTATGATGCGGGGGGCAGATCCATTGCCCATTCGATTTTAGGCCAGGTGCAGAGGCAACGGCAGTGGGGAGATGTCAAAATGGGAAGCCCTCACTCACTGCTGCCTGCCCATTGCCCATGGTGGCAGCTTCCCATTTTCACCCCCACTCCCTGTTGCAGTTTGTGTAGTTCGGCTGGGAGGGTGGGGCAAAGCAAGGCAGGTCGAGGCAGGGCAGGGTGGGTGAGGTGAGGTGAGGCAGGATGAGGTGAACAAGCTGCAGCTGCTGCCGGACACTGCCAGACCTCACATGCTTGTCACATCCTGTGTGCGCACCCAGGGGGGGTGCCCGGAAAGGCTGGGCTGAGGCAGTGGAGGTTGGTTCCTCACCATTTCCAGGGAAGCCCCATGGGCCAGTTCTAACCATGTCACGGGCCAGATCTGGCTCGCAGGCCTTGAGTTTGACATGTTTGGCCTAGTCCCTTGTTGTGATTTACCTGTAACTGGTAAGCCATTTGGGAGTATACAGTTCTTAGTATCATTGGATTTAAGTTCTTTCACCATTAAATGTAAATATATATTCAATCTGTTCGTGTCACTCCAACAGCTAGCATCTACTCACTTGTTTGTGCCCAGTACCTTATTTGTAACCTTTCGCTCCAAGAAAGAGGATGAAACTCACAACAGCATTACAAGTAGCCTTCCTCCCCCCATCTATGCCCACAGAAAAGGTGAGCAGGGAGGGACTGCATTGATAAAAGGAACCTTGTTATAGCCTGGAGACTTTTCATGAGAAGGGTTAAATGGGCAAGTTACTCCTGCAAGATGAGAGCTGGGAAGATCTATTTTGGGGACACTGTTAGGTCAAACTAAAAGAAAGAGTGAGCTATAACAACTTTGGCTGGAACACCTATCAAACGAGAAATGCTATGGCTGTTCCACTTTTGCCCTCAGTTGCAAAAGATGAAATTTTGACCAGAGGCAAGGGTGGTGATGAGGATAAATGTGGCTTCCTGGCAAACTGAAGATACTATTTGTGAGACAGTTGATCTGCAGCCTGCAGTTCTGCTAACAGTGCGGAATTATAGTACACAGAATCCTTCTGCATTGGCCAGACTGGCTGGAACTGCTAAAGGGTTGTAATTCAGGAACCTTTGGGCAGGCACATATTATAAATTAAAATGTAATCATTAAAAGTAAGTAATTCTTATATGAGTAAAAAGGTTTCAGTATTCCAGCCTCAGACTAATGAACTGGTCCTCATGCTGCACTTGTGATAATTAGATCTTGAAACCCCTGATGTGAATAATCACAGAAGGGAAGATGTCAAAAGGGCCTTGGTGGCTCAGGCTGTTAATTGCCTGCACTTAAGTTCCAGCTGCCTACAACTGCTGTAGGCTCGAATCCCACCAGGCTCAAGGTTGACTCAGCCTTCCATCCTCTCGGGGTAGGTAAAATTGAGGACCCAAGATTGTTGGGGGCAGTTAGCTGACTTTGTAAAAATGCCACTTAGTAATAAGCAGGCATATACAATGGAATGAAGGCTATTGCTGAGCACACTGGGTTGTATCCCAAAAATTGTAAGCCGCCCTGAGTCTCCGGAGAAGGGCGGCATATAAAAGTAATTTAAAAAAAAATTGATGAAGGTGCAGAGCAGTCCAGCCTTCTCAGCATGATATTTCCAGTTATGTTAATCTTTAATTATCATCATGGCATGGTATGCTAGCTAGGTTGTAAAACTAACTGGGTTGGGAAAGGCAGGACTAGGGACATCTCCAAATGCAAGAGTTTCCAATGGAATGCAACTAGCACCTGCAAACTAGGTCTCAAAGTAGGATTAGTGCCCTAAGCACTGCAGGTCAGAGGTGGTATTCAGCAGGTTCTGACCAGTTCTGGAGAACCGGTAGTGGAAATTTTGAGTAGTTCAGAGAACTGGCAAATACCACCTGTGACTGGCCCCACCCCCATCTATTCCCTGCCTCCCAAGTTCCAGATAATCGGCTGGGTCTTCTTTTGTTGCCCTCCCCTGCACAGGAGAATGGAGCTAGAATGCAGGTTAGTGGGGTGGGGAGGGAATGGGATTTTGTAACAACCTTCCCCCAGGAGTGGGGTGGGAATGGGGATTTTTCAGCAACCTTCCCCTGCCACGCCCACCAAGCCATGCCCACCAAGCCACACCCACCAAGCCATGCCCACAGAACCTGTAGTAAAAAAATTTGAATCCCACAACTGCTGCAGGTACAATCAAAAGAAAGGCTGTTGCAGTGGGAAAACGCCTTGTATTTCTTTGTAGTGCTGAAATGCCTTTTCTCCAGATTCCAATTTAGTAGGGTTTTTTTCATTCTAATTATGTTTTTGAGACTAGGAGGAAAACTGCCAGAGAAGCATTTCTGGAAAAAAGATCAATGGGGAACTAATCAAAGAAATGGGGAAGTAATCGGGGGAAAAATTATTGGCCACCCTGTCATTCTAATCCATTTGCAAACAGGCTACTTTGTTGGTATTGTGACAGTGGTCTTAGATATTTCTATCCAAAAGAACCAGCAGGATTTAAGATGGCCTTCACCAGCCTGAAGCTCTTTTAACATGTTAAGGCAAAACTCCCATCACCATAGTTGGCATCCTAACCCACCACTGCTGAGGTAAAGTACCAACTACCCATTCTTGAGCACAAAATTATACTGGCATGAAATCTGTTGCTCTTGCTGCCAAATCCCTAGCATGCCTCTACTTGGGCCAAATGACATTCTTCTGATTTTCTTTGTGCATGATAAACAAAGGAGGTGATTGATTTGCTCCACCGCTTCTGCCTTCCATCCTCTATATGTGAGCAGCCACCAAGAAAAATAACCACCAACCATATGATGCTGCAACTGGAATAGGGTGGATTTAATATAACTCTGTCCATGTGACTGTCAGCCATAGGCTTTTTTCTGTGTATGTCCAAACTTTGTTCTGCTCTAGCCCAAACTAAAGTTTTTTAAAATAGTTCAAAGTCCCAAAGATAGCCTTAACCACAGGCAGCACTTCTACTTGGATTTCTCATCTACTTCTTTCTTTCCTTTACCCAGATAACTGCTGAATTCTGAACTTCTCCATACTCTGTGGATGTAGGTTAGTCCTATTATTTAATGGTTATGTTTGAGTGCTACATCAATTCATGGTTGTACAGTTTCAAGTCTCAACAAGTGATTTTCTTTACATTTCATGAACATCCAAGAGCAGAATGCAGCAGACAACATTGGTTAAGGACCAGATGGAATGTATATATGCCTGCATCAACCTCAAGCAGACAAAACATCATAAAAAAGCACAACAAAGAATGTTCTTTCTGCACCAACTCAGAAAGCTCAAACTGCCCAAGGAGCTGCTGATACAGTTCTACAGAGGAATTATTGAGTCTGTCATCTGCACCTCTATAACTGTCTGGTTTGGTTCTGCAACCCAACAGGACAGACACAGACTTCAGAGGATAATTAGGACTGCAGAAAAAACAATTACCACCAATCTGCCTTCAATCGAGGACCTGTATACTGCATGAGTCAAAAAGAGGGCTCTGAAAATATTGACAGACCCCTCACATCCCAGACATAAACTGTTTCAACTCCTTCCCTCAAAACGACGCTATAGAGCACTGCATACCAGAACAACTAGACACAAGGACAGTTTTTTCCCGAAAGCCATCACTCTGCTAAACAAATAATTTCCTCAACACTGTCCAACTAATTACAAAGTCTGCACTACTATTACTATTAATCTTCTCATCACTCCTTATCGCCCATCCCCTCCCACTTGTGTCTGTATGACTGTATCTTTGTCACTTGTATCCTTACGATTTATATGGACTGTTTCCTAGTATGATTTGATTGCTTATTGTACCCTAGGACTATTATTAAATGTTGTACCTTATGATTCTTGACTCTTGATGAATGTATCTTTTCTTTTACGTATACTGAGAGCATTTGCATCAAGACAAATTTCTTGTGTGTCCAATCACACTTGGCCAATAAAATAATTCTAATTCTAATTCAATAAGTACTCTGTGATCCCTTCTGCTCCTTATCACATTGCTTCCAGCAGAAAGTGTACCGAAGAGTAACAGAATTTACACACTTTTCAGCTTTCATTGGATGCTATCAGTTTAAAGGGAGAAACACACTTTAAAATTGCTTTAGTACAGCTAAAGACAGTTTAACTCTGCTTCACTCATGAACTGAGGACAAGGTGAAGGTAAGATGATAGGAACATGACAGAAAAAAGATAGTGTCAGAGCACCCTGGTTAGATACAAGTGGGGAAAGGCATAGCAGCTGCATTCTAGCACATTTGGAAGGCTTCAGAATGATTACAAATCTTATGTGATATTACACCAGACAGAATAGGAATTCATTCCATAGATGAAAAACAAAATGCCAGAGCAAGGATAAAGAGTGGTTAGCTGAAAGGTTATCTTTAAACCAGGAATGTGCAATACATGGCCCTCCCTATACACTAAAACTCTTATTTTCCACAAACTTGCTGCCTAGAATTGATGAAAGTTGCAATTTAGAAACATCTGAGGGTCTCACATTGTAAAACACTACTTTGGATTATCCTCTTGATTTTTCAGTGTCCTAATTACTCTCACTCAAAGAGCCCATCCTACTCACCAATCATTTTGTACACTGATACTTTACATCAGAACTATTCTTGTAACTGGACTTTTTTACCTTTAATCAAATTTTGGTTGGCCACAAAGAATGTTGTAATTATATAGTGTTATCATCCTCAGATCAAAGAAGTAGAAATTTGCCAGTTTTCATTATTTGGATGGATCTGGAGGGTTTTTTTGTTGTTTTGTTGTTTTTTTGCAAACAGTTAAAAATGAAATGAACCTATTAAAGGTTTCATAGTTGCTTATTTGACAAGAAGAAGAAAACTATGCTACCATATTCAGAGCCTTGCTCAAAAAAAAGGTTAAAGTCAGCAATGGTGTATGGTCTCCTGCTTGGGCAGGGGGTTGGACTAGATGACCTACAAGGTCCCTTCCAACTCTGTTAATCTGTAATTCTGCTAAAAGTACTTCAGGACTGTATACAGACATAGCCCAAATTTTGCTCATAATTGCAACCTTTTCCCAGGTTATGTTGAAGCTTCCCGAAAGAACTTGGAAGATGGAGAAGATCAGTGAGTCCCATGTCAATCTGGGGCCTCTACCTGTAATTTTGAACTGAGGGCATGAAAGGAATTATCAGTTTATAGTGAGTGTGATTCCTGAGGCATGGAGTCTTAGTTGAAAGCTTAGAGTAGGTCCAAGAAAGGTGAAGGAGACTGAGGAGGAAGTCGAGTCTAACAAGCATTGACTTCAGCAGGCAGGAAGGTAAATGCTAGGCTCTCCTTCAGAAGAATGGGGGGGGGATCTGCTTTATGTATAAAATATAAAAAAGAAGTGGCAGCTGCTCCTATAGCTTTTTATAGCCTTTCTGTCATCTCTGCCAACAACAGTCAACAATGCCTGTAGTCCTGTAACTGAGGCGTCTCCAGGGTTCATCTCTCTTGCTCGAGCAAGGCATAATCAGGACAAATACAACCATGTCTTGTGAAACAATAATATCTTGTGAAAAGAGGCTTCTGATTCCTATCAAGAACAAAAAGAGCATCAACTTGGTGCCAGCACATGTCTGTTGAACATGATCAGTCTGCTCTGCAATCTGCCCAGGCAGCAGGCTGAGGGATATTTCCATCACCATATAAAAAGAGCTTGGCTTGTCATAGCATTGCTCTCTTTAGGTGATAGATTTCTTAGAGAAAAGGCAAGACAGTTTTCCGCCTTTGTGGTCAGACACGCATACACTATAGTTCTAGATCAGCATACATATGAGGACTATCAAGATAAAAAGACCAAGTGAGATCCTGAAATAAAAGGAAAACATGTGAACCTGAGCCCAAAAATTTAACCTTGTAGAAAATAGCCCTTTGGTTTTCAATTTAGTTTGAAAAATGTGTTATTTTTTCCTCTTGCTGCTGCTTCACATCTACCCGTATATGGAAGTAGAAAATATCAGAATTAACTATAGTATTGTATCCACATATTGTATCCACCCAAGTAAGAGTAAATTAATGAGAAACAAACATTTCATTGATGGGTTGTGAAGATGTAATGGAGAATCCCTGGGTATTTGCAATCAAGCAAGCATGTATTTTCATGGAGGGGTTCCCTCCACCCCCAATTTCTTCCCAATTCTCCAACAAATACAGAAAAGGGCAGAGCATTTAGATGCTGATGAGAATTCAACAAGAGTGAAGGACTGGAGAATTAATTCAGGGCTTGTCTGTTCTACAGGTGGTAAATCTTTTACCCTTGATGAAATCTGCAGAACAGCTGGTTAGGGATTAAGAAAGTTGATGTCATCAAAACCTAACAGCAGGCTGTAGGAAGCCAAGATATATCTCAACCATGATTCTCCAACCTGAGATGTTCCAGGTAAGTTGAATTAAAATTCCCAGTTTATCTATCCTTGAATCATCTAGTCAAAACAGCTGGTTGATTCAGTGAGAGAAACATCTTCTGAATTCCCAAGTCTCCTCACTTGGGCCTTCATCTAGAATTCAAAAGGCAACTGTTATTTGTGAAGAAAAGTGTCCTTTTCAGCCAATCTTCCTGATTGGCTGAAAAAGATCAGTTCAAAAGTTTGGTACCATTACTCTTTCTTCAGAGAGACAAACAGGGTTCTTTTTGTCAGAGCCAGGTGCTCATAGTGTATTAGATTCTGTGGTACTGCTTTTCCTCCAGGAGTTAACAGATATAGCATTCCAAAGAGATGTTGTATACCATAAGACCACATCACAAGAACTATAAGCACTATACTTCAGGAAAGAATGAAAGGGTGAACAGAAAATTCAACAAAGCTTCTAAGTGTTTAGAGTTTAGAAAAGCTAACTTTCCAAGCTTTCCTATGCTTGTATTTAATTATTTAATAAATGAACTAAAAGGAATAAATGTAGTTAATAAATGTATGGATACCACAATTTTTCCATACAACTACTCCAGTGGCATGATTTTATCATTCTATTATTTTACTTCTGTTTACACTCTTCTCATTTCTTCCTTTTTATTTTTGTAAGCTGCCTAGAGTATCCCCATGGTGAGATAGGCAACGAACACATTTAACAAACAAATAAATAGGGGCTTTCTAATAAACAAAAGATCAGCTTACTGCATCATGTCAACCTTCTCTCAGCTTATTTCTGCCTTGGATTCCTCTCTCTCAGCTTCATGCTCAAATGTATTTATTTGTTCATATCCTACCATTATTATCCTTATAAAAATCACAAAGCGGTGAACACATTAATATTATTTCCTCCTATTCAAATTCAAAGTGTGGAATATTACTGTCTAAATGGGGAACCAAGCTAATGTGGCTTATGCAGCAAGTCACTTTAAGATAAACCATACTCTAACACAATGTGTAAATCAATTTTCTTTATATACATAGATCCGTGGAGCCTTGTTTAAGGTAAAGGTATGCCTAAAATACTTACTGACATGGTTGTAGGCTATTCAAAGCTAATTATATTTCCTTTGCAAGGAAATATTTTCCTTTCTGGTGTGATTTTTCTGCTGCAGAGAGGACCAATTTATCATCTCTTGTTTAATTTGGATAGTGCTTTATCTTTTTAGCTGTTACATTGTAATCACCACTTCCACATATAGCATATATTGCTGAAGTGTTAAAATGAGGGCAGAAAGAACACCAAAAAACCTTCTTCTATACACAGCCTTAGCCCCATTCCTGAACAGTCTGTTTCAGTCTTAACTCAAGTTTTTGGTTTCAGGCATATACTTTACCATACCTAACTCTTCACTTGAATAACAAACTCCAAAGATTACTTTATATCATAAATACTTCTTGGAGAAAAAGTAGACAATTGTTAGATTTTTCTTTCCTTGAGAAGATTATATTTCCACTCTAAAAATAGTTTATTATAGGGCATTTCTAACTTTCCATGGTTGAATAAGGTGGATGGAAAAGATGTTGATAGAGTATAAACAGATTATTCTCATTCATTTCACATTGGCTTCAGAGCAAGTTAGTGGGTTGAAATCATAAAACAAAGATTATCTATCCAACTGAGCAAAGCAACCAGTAAAACAATGCAAATTCTTATAGTTCTTTACCTTCAGGACTCTTCAGTACCATGGACAGAGGTATCCTTTTGGCTTCTCTGGGACAAGGGTGCCAAACTCACGTCGTCACATTGTCGTCACGTGATGTATTGAGACTTTTTCCCCTTCGCTAAACTGAGGGTGGGCATGGCCAGCATGTGACGCATCCAGCCCGTGGGTTGGGAGTTTGACAGCCCTGCTCTAGGAGGTTTGAGAATAGATAACACAGATTTGTAGTGGTTTCATTCTTCTCTGTTAAATATATTTTAGGTTCCAGATTTCTTGTAAGTAGACATACTTTGGAATGAGGTTACTTCAAAATGTTTGTTGTGGACCACCGGCAGCCTGCAGAGATGGCAGCAGACTCAGACAGTGGGGAAGAACATGGGCCAGTCCAGGAATCTGGGGAGGACTCAGACAATGGTCCTGCATTCGATACAGAGAGGGGGCCAGGGCCATCTGAGAGTTATGTGCTGACTCCAGAGCCTCCATAATCTGATGGCAGCGAGGCAGAGGAACAAGGAGAGCCTGTTCCCAGTGCGCATGTGTGCAGAGCTGCCAGAAGGCAAGAACAGTTAAGACAAAACGGGTAACTCAGGAGTAAGGTGATTGCCCCTCCCATAAGATATAAAGGAGGAGCAAAGGGACAGAAACCTTTGCAGGATGGAATGTTGTTCACTCTGTTTGGATTAAACCTTGAAGCTCTGTGTGGACTTCGTACTCCATTTGGCTTTTTACAATTAATTTGGCACTTTACCTGTTGACAGCAATTCAAAGGAGATAAAGGTGGGTGCTTATCTTGAGAGACTGTTTGGGACTCATTACAGGCTGGGAATGAACATAATTCCCAGCGTTGAAATAAAAAAAGAGTTGTTTGGACTAAGCATGTGCTTAATTACGGTCTCAGGAAGCCTTGGTCAGAACAATCGTCCTAAGAGTTCCTTTATATCTCCAATATTTAGCATTTAATGAAACTCCTGCGGGAGAAGAGTAAAAAGTGTGAAGCTGGCTGCTATCATTATAGTTGTGAAATCCAAATGTATTATCTCTAATATCTCTAGGTAATGGCATAACTCTACAGAAGAACAAATTGGAGCAAACAGTTGGGGATCTCGTGATGGATCACAATCCCATGGAAGTCCTAAGTCCCATGAATGTTCTACAGTCCACCAAAAGGTGAACGCACATAGCTTGCAGTTGCTTCTTGATCCAGATCTCCTGCAAGTTCCCCAAATTCATTAGGATTCAGGACAATTCATTAACATATTTTCCTTTTGGAACAACAAATACATAATAACTTCTTGAAAATGAACTTTAAAATGATGGTATATGAAGTGGCAATCTTCTATTGTGGCTGCTCAAGAATGTTGGGTCTTGACCAGAACTTTCATTTATCATAGAATTTAGTGGCCAGATTAATCTCCAGAGAAACTCAAACACTACGTTATATCTATTCTAGTTGCCAATTTGTTTCTGAATGAAACTGGTTGTTATTAAAAGACCCAATCAGCTTATATCAAAGCTACTTAACCATTGCCTCTTTCTATATGATCTCCCCCTACCATTGAAGCCATCTAAGAGGTTTGCTGAAATTTATAACCCTTCAGTCCTCCCTCAAACCGAAGGAAATGACACATTTCCCAGCTTTTAAGAAGACAGTAAAATCATTTTTGAAACCAGCCTTCGATGTTCACAGTGTTAACTAGTATTTTTATTTGTAAGTTTGGGTTTGTATTTTTACTGTAAACCACCAAGAGTTTTTGGTGGCTGCCATTATAATATATATTAAATTGTATTGAAAGAATCACACTAGAGTAGGAAAAACACCACAAAACTTCATTTCAATCTGTGTGGTCTGTGTCTCAATATGAATACTGTAAACCAGGGGTATCAAAGTCAAGGCCCATAGGCCAGATCTGGCCTGTGATGTGGGGCCACCCCGGTCTACCTGAAACACTTCAGCCTGGTCTCATGTTGCTTCGGCCTGGTCTATTTGTGTCACTTCAGTCTGGTCTACCCAATGCAGAGAGGAAAGATCAGGCCAGCGAAGCTTTGACCCAGTTTACCTGGTACAAAGAGTAAAGATCAAGCCAATGTAGCTTTGGCTGGTCTACCCAATTAGGCCAGTGTGGCTTCGGCCCGGTCTACTCAACGCGAAGAGGAAACATGCCAGCCATTTGGAGAGTTGCATCAAGCTGGCCATGCCCACCTAGTCAGCCACACTCACCCAGTCAGCCATGTCCCCCAGCCCCCCAAGGTCAACCACAGGCCTGATGCGGCCCTCAATGAAATTGAGTTTGACACCCTTGCTGGTGTCAAAAAAAACCTAGAATATCTGAGCTGCAAAACTCTGGATGAGCACTATAGTAGATAAATAGCAGCAAAATATTTTCTGTATCTCCTTACAGCCATCTAATCTTCATCTGGATTGTTGCAAACCAGATGTAGTAGTCCGTATCCAAGTTTAGAGATACATGCTGGAGAATATCTGCCTCTCTATGATATGACGTTGGAGTGTGTTGCCACTATTTGGGAGTTAGCTTTATCTTACTAGGTTGCCTCAGGTATGTACATTCTGGAAAAGAGCTTGCTCTGGGTAATGTTGTGCCATAGACAGATGTCTTATTGCCTTACACTATTGGATGTTAGATTCCTCAGCTTGCCTTTGCTAAAGCCAGCCATCTGATCTCCAAAGCAAGCAGTACAGTGCTAGTCTGAATGACTGCAACCTCCATTAGTTTTGGCTGCCCAACAGTAACTCAGGGGGGAAAAATGAATCCATGAGGATTCAGATTTTATCTTCCATTGTGATGCTGCTTCCAGAGGCGGAACATTGAGATTCTGTGAAGAGGCAAAGATCAATGGGGATATGATAGCAGATAGCAGATAGCTGTTCACTATCATTGCAAATGTCAAAGCCAATAAAGAGCAAACAATCTATTGTTAAATTCCCCTGTTCCCAACCATTTAGTACCCTCTGAGATTTTACTTTGCTTTCTTATAGACTCATTTCCTCTGAGAAACTACTTTGATTCCCGCCTCAAACTCTGACCAGCCCTAGTCTGCTGGTTTCTTCTAAAGGCTAATGGTTCTTCTAATTATTATTATTTGATTCTCTAAACACATTACTAACTGTGATAAATAACTCCACACATTATTATAATATAGGACAACCATATCTGGGCAGCAAAAACTAAGCTTTTTTTAGCAACAAAGATATATATAATCAAATTATTTGTGCCCAGGATACGTTGCTGTCCTACGTTCTTTATTATTTATTTATTTATTTATTAGACTTGTTTGTCATCCATCTTGCCTAGAGGTGACACTTTGTAGTATGATTGTTCACTGGAGGGGAGGGGGCTTGGGGAGCTACCAGTATTATATCATTATATTATATCAATCTTTCTGGAACTCATGTAAGCAGGATTTCCACCCAAAAAAATATTTTGCTTGTGCACTGTGTGCTATAAAGGGTTCTAATTTAAACTTTGTATACGCAGTGTAAACATAATCAAATTGCAACTCATGCATACTTAGAAGGTTAATACTCATATTAGCCTATTTCTTATTTCCAAAGCACATGAAACAAATGTATTTGAGTACCATCTTATTCCTCTTCCATGTAACTCTTTAATCAAAGATAGTGGCTTTCCTAGATTATTTATTTATGTTATTTCAGGTGTTCTCCAAACCTGAAATGGCTGTCATTTCTAGTTAGCACTAACTGGAGTTTGAAATGGACAAATAACCATAGTTTCAAATATTCATTTGTACTAGTCAGAATGACAGTATTTTGCATTTAGATAACAGAGTGAACTATAGGAATGTCATGGAACACAACAAAGAGACGCATAGATAGCAATATACCGGAACCAGAGGTTTGTTCTTCTAAGCTTTCAGACTTGTGCTAGAGCCCATCCTCAGAAAACTTCTCAATCTCCAGGATGTGTGCACTGGGTTGTTCTGTTTGTGGTATTTATGTGGTGCCTGGTTGTATGTGGGTTTTAGTTGTTGGTTGGATGTTGATTGCTAGTTATTAAGTTGTTTGGTGGTTATTTTCTTGTGCTGCTAAGTACCAGGTAAGCTGGTGGTAAATCAGCACTCCTGTTGACCAACGAGGGGCTGAGGCTTCAATCATTTCTCTGGCTATTTCTGTCACTGCTTGGCCAGCAATCTTAGTAGTTCTGAAATTAAATGCATGCCCTTGGTCATTGCAATGTGAAGCTACCAATGAGTTCAGGCCTCCTCTTCTAATCATTTGCTTGTAACCTGGTGGTTAGCTTCCTTATCCTCTGTCCTACACAGTCACAGGGGCACTCCATGCACGGGATCCAGAAAATTACATTAGAAGTTTCTCCCACCTCCAAACGATCTTTGCACTGTACACCAATGATATGGCACACCCTGCCATACATCAAAAATGTGTCAGAAGCAGTAGAATACAGCTTCTGAGGTCTGCAAGTGGACATCAGCCACTCCCCAGAGGCTACTATACAAAGACAAATCATGCAGATTACAAGAACACAAGTGAGCAGTTAGCCAGATAAATGATTGAAGTCTGTGAATCGGATCCCTTTTCAGTCAACAGGAGTTGACTGAAACTCCTTACCACCACCTGCTTAACAGGCACTTAGGAGCTGAGGACATAGCACAATGGTGGCAAACGTGTGCCGTTGCCCCAGCTCAGCTTCTCTGTGTGTGCATGCGCTCCTCCCGCCAGCCAGATGACCTTCGGATATCTGCCATGCATATGTGAGGGCAGGGTGTATGCACAGGGGTGCACACATATATGGGGGTGCGCACTTTGTATTTTGAGTATGCGCACACGTGCCCTGGGCACTCAGTGCCCATAAGGTTCGCCCTGACATAGCACAAGACTTAATAGCTGGCCATCAACACCCCAATCAAGAACTAAAAGCCATACACAACCAGGCACCACATAAATACTATGCAAAGAACAACCCAGTGCACACATCCTGGAGACTGAGACCTTCCCCTAGGATGGGCTCTAGCACAACTCCCAAAGCTTCGGAAAAACAAACCTCTGGCCCCGGTGATCAACTCAGATTGGCTCAGGCAACATTATTCTGTGATATATATATTTGCCTTCATTCATGAGCAATGTGTGCATTCCTGTTATTTCATTGTAGTGGCTAAGGACATTTACTCTGTGGTTTGTAAGTGATGATTATGGTTTAATGTGATATATAAACCTAGAATATATAGGAACTCTGAAAGGAGATGGAGGAACAACTTCAATGCACAGAGTTCTTTGGAACTGAGGAAGATTATAAACACTATAAAATATAGAAAATATAGACACCAGAACACAACTGGAAAAAAAATCTTTGCTATGATGCTCATAAAAGTACAAGAGCTCCATCTGGTGAGAAAACCATCTGCTAAGTCCATTAAAGATGATAATATATTTTGCTCCACTACTTTGGTTTTTGCACTGCTATTGATCTCAGGTTTACAGCCTCACTGAGCAAAGCCTACAGGGGAAAGCCACTACAACTACTGAGGATAACTCCATCCAGCTTTTAAGACTGCTATTGCATGTTGACCAAAAATCAAATTAGGAAAAAATGAACAGGTTCCTTGTTTGGAACGGGAAGAAGATTTAGATGTTTCTAGACATATGAAGATGTTTGTATTTATTAGAACTAAAAAGTCTCCATGCTCATGTGAGAATTTGGGATTTCACAGCTGGATGGCCCCGATTTGAAAAGCAGAATAACAAATCCAGTTAGGTATATCTTGGGCAAGAGGTGGAATAGAAGTACAGGCCAGCCACAACTGTGCCCAACTTTTTATTGCTAAAAAATGTTTCTCCATTTCTATTGACTGAGTGCAGACGTTATGCTAAGCCATCATTTTTGAACTATGAATAAATTGTAATTGGGTGTATATAGGTTGGTTCAAAGGATTATAACAACAACAGATGACAAAGAATTAAGCTAGGCCAAAACTGCAGTTGACGTAGTATCAGATCATGTCATAGCACAGATTTTCTTCTTTTTTCTCAGCTTGTAGAAAGAAATTACAGGATCCAATCTGGGTCAGTCACCAGACCAGAAGTTTAGTCTTCTGAGCTTTTGGACTCATGCTACAGCCCATCCTCAGGGAACTTCTCTCTACCAGAATGTGTGCTTTGGGCTATTCTATGCATTGTACTTATGTAATGCCTGGTTGGGTGTGGCTTCTGATTGATTGATTGATTGATTGATTAATTGATTGGGGGTGTTGATGACTAGCTATTAAGTCATTGGCTGTTGTTTCCTTGTGCTGCCAAATCCTCAGTTTCTATGTACCTGATAAGCTGGTGGTAAATCAGCATTCCTGCTGACTGATGAGGGGCCCATTTCCCAGGCTTCAATCATTTCCCTGGCTATCTTTGTACCTGCTCAGCCAACAATAGCAATAGCACTTAGACTGATATACCACCTCACAGTTCTTATTACAGCCCTCAGTTTACAGAGTCAGCATATTGCCCCCAACGATCTGGGTCAATGTTGGAAGATAAATAGACTGGGGCCATCAACACCCCAATGATTGACTCCCGGGATGATTACATGGAGGAGCACTTGGTCCAGCTGCAAGACCCTTTCTCCCTCTACCACTGCCACACCATCATGAATTGCATGCAGACTTGCCCCAAGGGCCTGAATCCCAGGAAGGCAATTGCTGAAATCAAGAAGATGATGGCCACCTACAAAGAGAAGGCAGCCTATTACTAGCTGCTTCCCCATGTGCACAGCTTGCCTTCCTGATGAGAGGGGCCCTTTAATTTATAGCTGGGTTTTCAGTGTGGTCACAGACTCTATCTTGATTGTGTGGACTTGTACAATGAAACCTGTAAAGACTAATTAAGGGACTATTTTGTCCCTCAAAAACAAAATAAAACCACCCCAATCAACCAAGAAGAAGCCACACCCAATCGGGCACCACATAAATATAATACATAGAATAGCCCAGCATAAATCCAAAGCTCAGAAAACTAAACCTCTGGTCCCAGTGGCTTACCTAGATTGGATCCTGCAATCCTCGGACAGGTATATTTGCTTTCATACATGAAAGAAATTGCAGATGGCTTTCTTCCTTGGTATTAGTGCTAAGGAAGTATGCCGCATTTATAATAGTTTAGTTAAAGGTAAAGATTCCCCTCGCGCATATGTGCTAGTTGTTTCCAGCTCTAGCGGGTGGAGCTCATCTCTGTTACAAAGCCAAAGAGCCAGTGCTGTCCAAAGATGTCTCTATGGTCATGTGTCCAGCATGACTAAACACCAAAGGCGCACGGAACTGTGTTACCTTCCCACCAAAGTGGTCCCTATTTTTCTACTTGCATTTTTACATGCTTTCTAACTGCTAGGTTGGCAGAAGCTGGGACAAGTAATGGGAGCTCACTCCATTATGCAGTGCTAGGGATTCAAACTGCCGAACTGCCAACCTTTCTGATTGACAAGCTCAGTATCTTAGCCACTGAACCACCATGTCATACTTTAGGGACCCTTATTTGAAGCCATATCAGAGGACAATCTTCTGTTTGGAAGTGTCCTACCTGTATGGGTTAAAGATAAAGTCCTATAAAAGGGCAGGTAGAAGTTTTGAAAAGCCGATTAGTTATCCATACCTGCATAGTGACTGACTAAACATACAGTTTGCAGGAAAGGAATTGATAAAATGTGTTTAATAATCTTATCACACAAAGGCTGCAACTTTGAGGATGAACTTTTACAACCTTTACAAAACATGATGAACTCTATTCCACAGAGAGGAAAGATGCTAGAGAGTTGGAAAGAAGCCAATATAGTACTAATGTCTAAAGAAGGAACAAGATTTGACTTTTAACAAGAAGCTACAATCCAATATCATTACTGAATAAGGAATACAAATTGTTCACAACCATTTCAGCTGATGTATTCTATATCCAGGCTACCCAAGGAACTGTCTCTGCACAGTGTGATTGACCTGCCCCATTTGCACTGGCAGAAAGGGCATGCTGTGGACCCCATTGGCCAAAGAATTTTGGGCAGCAGGGTCCAGAAGAGCCTTTTCTGCCATGTCTCCTGCTATCTGGAATATTTATTTATTTATTATTTTATTTTTATTCACATTTATATGCCGCCCTTCTCCGGAGACTCAGGGTGGCTTACAATCTTTGGAGCACAACCCAATGCACTCAGCAATAGCCTTCATTCCATTGTATATGCCTGCTTATTACTAAGTGGCATTTTTACAAAGTCAGTTTATTGCCCCCAACAATCTTGGGTCCTCAATTTACCTACCCCGAGAGGATGGAAGGCTGAGTCAACCTTGAGCCTGGTGGGATTCAAGCCTGCACTAATTGCAAGCAGCTGGAGCTAAGTGCTAGGTGTTTAACAGCCCAAAAGTCCTTTTTTTTCCTCAAGAAGCTACTGGACTTTTCTGGTTTTATTTTGAAGACTTTTTGCTTCTCATCCAAGAAGCTTCTTTAGCTCTGAAGAAGAAGCTGCTTGGATGAGAAGTGAAACATCTTCAAAGAAAAACAGAAAGTCCAGTTGCCTCTTGAAAAAGAATTAAAAAGGCACCTTAGAGACAACCATGATCTGGATGACTGAGAATCTCCATAGATGTATCTGGAATATAGCACCCCATGAGGTGCGCTCCACTCACCACCTTCCTGACCTTGCAAAAGGACCTGAAAACCAAGCTCTGTCAACTGACTTGGGGCCCCAATGGGGGTGTCCCATTCTGGAGGCAATTGTAGATTAGGAAAAGATCCCACCTCCACCCCATATAAGTATTGGTCCTTTTTATCCAGCTTGTTGTTAATTTTAATGTTTTAACTTTTAATGCTCAATGTGGTTAACAGTTTCATTATTTTTTATTGTTATTTTATGATGTTGTAAGCTGCCCAGAGTTACCTGAGAGTGAGATGAGTGACAGGTACATTTAATAAATAATAATAACACTGAAATAATTTTGCAAGTGTTTATTCATGAGGATCAATATGGGCATTTACTTAAAAGACAGTTAAAGGACGATGTTAGAAATGTGTTAGACATGTTTAAAGTATAAGAATAAATAAGTCATATTGATTTTCTTAGATGAAGAGAAGGCTTTTCGCAACTGGAACTGGATTTTCTTGTTCAAGGTTTTGGAAGATACGAATGTTGGAGAGAACTTTCTAAAATGAGCGAGATCAATTTACACTTCCCTGAAAGCACAGGTAATGGAGACCTAACAAAATCACATGGGGTACAAAAAGGAACAAGACAAGACTGTCTCCTCTCTTATTTATTTTGGTTTTTGAAATATTGAACAGAGATGTGAGACAAGGTTAAAGGATTGTGAGAGTAAAAAGTTTTAAAAACTAATAAGTTAAGGGGTTTTGCAGATGATTTGGTATTGGTTCTTGAAAATCCTTTAAAGGGTTGAACTGAAATATTCATGGGTAAATTGAAAGAATTTGGTGCGTTACCCGGTTTCAAAATTAATAAACAGAAAATGTAGACGTTAACAAACAATATGAAAACAAAAGATCAAACAGAAGTGATGAATCATACAGATTTTAAGATAGAAAAGAAAGTTTAAAAAAAACAGCCAGGTATCATTATGACAAATATGAACTGATACATGAATATGACACAACTATATTAAGACGGTGTAGGGTCTCCCGCTTGGGTGGGGGGTGAGTGGACTAGATGACCTACAAGGTCTCTTCCAACTCTGATTATCTGTTTATCTGTTAGGACATGGAAAGAAGTTTTTTAAAAGATAAAATAGGAGAAACTACAATTGTCACTGCTCGGCAAAATTTCTGTGAATGCCTTGACTAGAATGTGGTTTTTATTTCAGATTACTTGTGTTTTGACAATTGATGCACCATTTAAACAGTGGCAAAAGGATAAATTGTCTGATGTGGGGTGGAAACTGAGTTACATATAAATTGTTACAAGAAGCAAAGGAAAAGGAAAGATTGGGTGTCAGGACTCCGCAAAAGTGCTATGTGGAGCCGCGACAACCTACGAGTAGGTCTGGCCAGACCGTATTCCTCGGTGACATAGAGACAGCTCTAGTTGTCCCAATAAGCTGACTGGTTTAGGACTACAGGCAGCAGCAGTGGCGGACCGGTTGATAAACCACAACCAAACCTCACGACCGGAGGCTCCAAGAAGATGACGTCGGCTTCCTGCAATGAGGCTCTGAACGCGCCACGAAAGTGCAGGAGGGGGATAGCGGAATTGGCAGGGAGTGGGATGACACGACATGGGTGACATAGCATGGGGAACGTGATGGGTATAATGGGCACTTTGGGATGATGCGACGAGGCGAGTGGGTGTGGGTTGGGAGTAGATGGTCGAAGTGTATAATAAACAATGACGGATGTTAGGTAGCAGCAACGGATGGGGACTAATTAGCTGTATATGGCATAAATGCTCAAAATGTAACAATAAATACTGTGCTAGCGTACGTTGTAACTTAGAGCTGACTTTAAACCCTTTTTTGCTCACTGTTACCCGTCGTTCGGAATAGAGAATAGAGAACTGTTCATGAAAATTCTTGTTGTGATTGATCACTCCGTGTTCTGGACGTCGGAAGAATAGCTGAGATTGGGTTTATCTAACTTGACATTTTATTTTGCCATTTACTGTTTGCTTTGGGTTAAAGAATGGGCACTGCTGAGAAATAGAAGGCTTTTGGAGTTAGAAAGACCATGACCTGAGATTTGGGTGTCAGGAATATTTGTGGTACAACAATGTCAGGGTTAATATGGGCTTTAAAAAGTATTATGTTAGAGTGCCATGAATATAAAATAGATACAAACCCAAGTTGTACCCAAAATCATCTCTCAGCACAAGAAGCATTTTACAGATGAGAAAGAAGAGGCAAACAGAAATGGATACAATGGCTTGTAGATGCTAGAATTTTGTCAAGAAGAATGTAAACTAAAATCAAGAGAATAACTGGTAGCAGAGGGATAGAATTGTCAATGATTCTCTTATTTACAAGTATTAGAAAGATTTAAAGTAGACAGAAGAATTTATGCTTTTGAACATTGCAAGACTGAGTTTGAAATAGAACTGGACATATAATTGTTAAAATGTATAAACTTTTATTGAAATTTGAAACAGAAGAAGGACAAGTAAAAGAATGTATTATAAAGTGAACTAAATTTCTTCCTTCCTTCCTTCCTTCCTTCCTTCCTTCCTTCCTTCCTTCCTTCCTTCCTAAGTCAGTTTCTGTAGCCACCCATCTCAGCCAAGTGAATGTGGCTTACAATTCTAAAACTGTAAAACTGTTAAAACAATTAAAAACAATAAAAATATCTAAAATAAATACATATAGCAGTCGAGACAGCTAACCAACTAACAGTAAAGCCAAGAAACAGGGCCCTTAATGTATTGTGAGTCCCAGGCCTAACTACCCAGCCTAGTTTTTAAAGCTTTTCAAAATGCCAAAAGAGTTAGGGCCATTCTCCAAGAGGAGAGTATTTCACAATGCAGGGGCTACAGCAGAAAAGGCCCATCTTCTGCTTCTTGCCAATTGACACTCTTTGGCTGATGGGATCTGCAACATGCCCACTCTGCTGGATCAAATTAGGTAGGTAGAGAATCTTAGAAAAAAGAAATTCCTTCAGGCAATCTAGTCCCAAACCACATAGGGCTTTAAAGGTGACAATAGCACTCTGAATTGCTTCTGGAAACACACTGGCAATGAGAGCAGTAGTGATGTTAAGCAGTCTTAAGTAAATGAACTCAGCTTTAAATTGTACAGAAGTTTAACAATAACTGCCTTAAAACTAATACAAATGGGTCCAATGTAACCATGAAAGAGAAAAAGAAGACACACATACACACATATAAAATTTAAATTTGATTATTCTATAGTACAAGGTTTTCATGAGCAAGAGGGTCAAAGTTATATCTCATATTTTCATATATTTTTGTTGTACTAAGTGGAAGCATCAAATCTGCTCCCTAAACAAAACACAAATCTCAATAATTGACAGAATTTTACTTGAGGCATGAGCCAGTTTTCAAACTGAGCCTGTAGAGGAGCTGAATTCTGATTGTATTTTGCAAGCTAAGCTAAAATAAATGCTTACTGATAATCATGAAAGTGTAGGACATAAAAATCCATCTTTCCCAACAGCTGATTGTGATTAACATAATAAAAATCTTATTGCATGCCCTTACAGAGAAAATTATTTAATAGCCATTTGCTTGAAGTGTGAAGAAATAAAAACAAGAAGAGCTCTTAGAATACAAATCACCTTTGGAATTAAATTCACCATAATCACAACACTCTTACTCCAAACAGAAAAAAAGTACCAAACAATCCATCTTCTTTCATTTATGTCAAAATTAGAAGTAAGTTCAAACTTAGCAGTAAAGAAAGCTTTCTAGAAATGTTTATGCCACTAAAAATCCAGTTTTTATACATGAGAACATACTAGGATTGGAAGTCCTGATCTGCCTATAGTTATAAAATATAAAATATATAAAGAAAAATGCCAGTCATTTATTAGCAAAATGAAATTAGGAATCAAAGTTTCTTGCTGGTGTATGAAACATATCATTCACATGTACAGTATTAGAATAGCATTTTTCCTTCATGGGATTATGCCTATTTATTTTATTTATTTATATCTCATCTTTATTCTTTTTTACAAATAACTAAAGGTGGCAAAAATATCCAAACACCTTTTCCTGACAGAATAACCCTGTGAGGTGGGTGGAATCACTGGCCCAAAGTCACCCAGCTGGTTTTCATGGGTTAAGGCAGGACTTGAACTCATGGTCTTCCACTTTCTTACCTAGTGCCTTAACCACTAGTCCAAACTGGCTCACGTTATTGTTTTCAGGGTTATTAAAAGTATGTGTACACTATATGGTTTTAAAACAAATTTTACAAGATGTTTAAAAGGGTATGTATGTATGTATGTATGTATGTATAGTCATGTATATCATAGCATAACTTTATCCAGTTACTGTATATACAGTTTGGTAATAAAACCAAAACATGTCAATCTAGGCTATAAAATGTCAGGAAAACATTTGTCTTACTAAAACTAAGCAATACCAGTGTGTTTAAAAACACACTTGGTCATGTGCCTCTCCAATAAAATAGGAGAGAAAATCCAATATATTTTTGTACCCATCAACCTAAGGAAATTGTTATAGACCTTTTCCATTTCCATAACATAATTGCTGTTTGTGATTTCCAGCAAGCAAAGTAATAATATGATGTAGCAATCTGGCCCTGTGACAGCTGTGATCATCTCCCATTCTGCTAAAGAAAGACAAAACAAAAGCACTATCTGTTGAAATTAGAGTACATTTTTAAAACCAACGTGGTGGTAAAAAATCTACACACGTTTATTACCAAACCCATAAGACGTCCCTCCTTCATGTGAACTGCTTAAAGTGCCCTTGTAAGAAAATATTTACTGCGAGTTGCATTGACCCTGAGTAGTGATAGGTAGATTCAGTCAGGAACCAGTGGCCAAGTAAAAAAGTTGTTTCTATTCATTGGCCATATCTCAAAAACCTAGTAGGAAGAGATAAATAATGAGAAGGTCACCAGATGGGTTTTATCAAAAATATTCTGACATCAAGATGAAATTTCCATTGCATCTGCCTTTTACTTTGTTTTGTCATTGCAATGTAGTAGGTCAAAACATACAGTATTATTCATAGTGATTCACTTTGAGCTAAAGTGAATCATTATGAATCACTTTGAGCTAAAGATGCTAGCATCACAATACTTTGTGTGATGTGTGCTTTTGTTTTTATTAATCTTTTTTAAACCTGTAGCTTATGAAATTGCATTTTCCAGTATGTTTGCTTGGTGCAAAGTAGTAAACATTTTGTTATCATCCAATTTAAAATAACTTTTAAAAAGCAAGACAGGAAGAAAATTGACTTGTTTGAGTTGTGGTGCTGGAAAAGGTTCCAAGGCATACTCTTTGGCTGACAAAGGTGACTAACAAGCAAGTACCCATCAACCTGAGCTCATAATACGAGACATATCACTTGAAGGCAAAATCATGAAACTGCATCTCACTTGCTTTGGCCATGTCGTGTGGTAGAATTCACTGGAGAAAGCAATTATGATTGTAAGAGTTAACAGTGAAAGGAAACCAGGCCATCAAAGTACACACTGGCTGGACCCCATCACAGCTAACACCAGCCAGGGTACAGAAAAATTCAAAGAAATAGTGCAAGATCAGAAGGTGTGGAGAGTTCTGATCTATAGAATCGCCAAGAGTTGAACACAACTGAATGGATAACATCAGCGTCATTATATAATTTATTAAATTCATATTTGGCAATGACCTATATCATTTTTAAAATTTATATTAGGAATTAACAATACTGAACTTTCTCAAGAGATTTAACTTTAATTGTTGCTTTTTATGAGAAGTGTAAACCTCCAAAAAAAACCTTTATAGATATGTTCTAAAAAGTGATAAAACATAGTCCCAGATGATATAAAAAAATTCTACTGCTTAATAAAATCATTATCTTCAATAAATGATAGATTCAAGTACCTTTGAAAATATTTGCAGGCTTTTGTTAAATGAAGCTGCTATGTTTAGAAGAATATAATCTTATCTATTATCATCCTTTAATTTTAGACATCAAGGAATAAGAATAATCTAAACTGAAATTATTTCTCTGTGCAGAAGAAAGGGAACTGTATTCGTGCTGGGAAAGACTAATAAAAAGCCAATATCGACTATGTTAAATCTGTGCATATAATTCTGCAACACATGAATCTGAGAATATAAATCAGAGTGGAGAACTGTGGCAATCTAAAAAATATTAAAGTTTGATTTAGATCTTGTGCAATCATTAGATAATTTACTGCCTTGTACAAAAGTTGAAAATAATTGTTGAAATTCTAGAAAACCTGTAATTAGACCACATAGATTTCATAGTGCTAAATGTGACCATCTATTTTGAAAGGAATATTTAATATTTATCTTCATACTTCTTTTCTTTAATTGTCAGCTTGAAAAAAATCTAATTGCAATCATTTTTCCTTGTTTAAAATTACTTCTGTATATTTCCTATACAGGACAAAACCTGTCAGAGTTTTTGTCTTTTGGAAGATAAAAAAAATAAAGCTAAAAGAAAAAGACAATCCAATTTCCCATTTTTTGATATATGAATCATGTTAAACAAAATTGAAGTCTCTCACCACTTTCAAAAAAGAAGTTTTTAAAAATCCCAAAAGACAAAATCAAGATAAAAATAAAAATTGCACTTTCAGTTCTGCAGTAATTGAATTTATTACAGAACAATTCCTGTATCATTACAGGATCATTAGTAGTAATAGTAATAATATTCCATCAGCCAACTGGAGGAGAGAAAAAAGAGGAAGTCTATATAATACTATATGTATATGTATATGTACGTGTATGTGTATGTGATACATATATTATCAAAGAAATAATGATATCCCAACCCTCATCAGAGAAGCTGTTGAGCACAAATGGAAGCGTCCAAACGCCATCTTATTCAGTCTAGAGAACAATAACAATGATGACATCACAATTGTCCACAACATCATCAGTGACTACCAAGCATCAACCATCTCCCCTGATGAAATACTTGACATTTCCCACATCGGCCCAGAGTTCAAAAACAGAGACAGCTCTGTGGCCCCACGCTTCTGCAGGGTCATCTGCAAAAATGAATCAAGCAAACGTATATTCATTTATACTATTAATTCACTCGCCAAAAGCAACACCAACCATAAGAACCTTTGTTCTCACCCTGACTTAACCATATAGCAATGTGCCCGCTCCCATGAACTCCGCACAGAACTAAAAAAACATCTAGACAACGGAGAGAAGGACCTGTACATTGACTACCATGCTAACTGTATCAAAAGTAAGTCACACAACCCACAACCCAGCATCCAACCCTACTTCAACCAATCCACCATCACCCAAGACTAGGCATGCATGCCCCTAACTACCTCAATTCAAACTATAAATGACCTTATATGCAAGCTACTCAATGCAAGAAGCCCTGTGAATAAAATACCTGAATTTCTCCTCTCACTAAATACGGCAAAATTCGACATCATATTTGTCTGTGAAACATGGCTCAACACATCTCTCCCTGACTCCATTACCTCAATAAGAGACTATCATGTTTACCGATCAGATCATGAAATCCGTAGAGGAGGTGGTGTTGCTATCTTCTATAAAAAGTACTTACATCTAAAAAACATCCAAGTTACCAAGGAGCTTGCTTTTCCTGAGACCATCATCTGTGAACTGTCCTTAAATATCACATTTCGATTCTTACTATGTTACAGAGCCCCTGATTATGACATCGAACATGTAAACAAGCTAAATTCACTACTAACATGGGCAACATCCTGCCCACATACTTTTATCTTTCTTGGTGACTTCAATCTACCTCATATTAACTGGACCCTAAATGAATGTAACACTGAACCCATACATGCAGCCTTCTACAATGCTGTAACAAATCTGGGACTGGAACATACTAGACTTAACAACTGCCTCGATCTCATCTTCTGCAATAGTTTGAATTCAATTTACGGAATACAAATTATAGAATCCCTTTCCAACAGTGACCACAACATGATTGGCTTTTGTCTCAACATACGTCCACACAAAAATCACCACAACGACATAATCCCCAATTATAACTTCAAAAAAGGCAACCATGATCTTATAGACAACGATCTCTCATCCCTTAATTGGCAATTTCTATTCACTGGATGCAATACTATTGAAGATCATTACAACATATTTTTACTTGAAATCAAAAGAGTCATCAAACTATATGTACCAATAACAACTACCAAAACCAGAAAAAACAGATTACCCATAACAATAAGGAAGCTTCAATCCAAAAAGAGATCACTTTGGTGAAAAAACAAATCTGGTCATTTTGCCAACTTCAAAAGCTGATACAAAAATTGATGCCACCAGATAAAGACTGAATGTACCAATTATCACATTAAACAAGAGGAAATCTTCTACGCACCAATTCCACCTGCGTTTTCTACAATTTTTGTAAAACAGCAAACTAAAAGACTCAAGGTCCATCCCACCCCTGAAAGGACCTAATGGTAAAGACTGTAATGATGATACCATTAAAGCAAACCTCTTTAACACATTCTTTGGCTCAGTATTTGTAAACAGCAATAGATCATGCCCAGTATTTCCTAGTTGAACCACAGACAACTACAATGATCTAATAAATATTGATTTTACAGAAGACAATGTTGAAGAAGCAATATGCAATTTAAAACCATCTCTATCTATTGGACCGGATGGAATATGTGCCTACTTCTTTAAAAAGCTATCCGCTGCCATAGCCGAACCTCTAAGCATAATCTTTGAAAAATCTTCCAGGACCAGCTCCTTGCCAAACCTACAGTCATTAGCCACGGTCATTCCCATTTTCAAAAAGGGAGACCCCAGTATAGTTGAAAATTACAGACCAATCTCCTTATGCTGCGTCACCTGTAAAGTCATGGAATCAATTATTAACTAATCCATTATCCTCCACTTAGAGACAAACAACCTATTCTCTAATAAACAATGTGATCATATTAAGAGCAAATGCGTTCTCTTCGCTGATGATGTAAAGCTATTCAACACCACAGAAAATACTGCTACCCTTCAAAAAGACCTCGATTATGTATCAGAATGGTCAAACAAATGGCAACTTCAAATCTCAACAAATAAATGCTCTGTCTTACATATTGGCAAAAAAAATCAGAAAATAAAATACAAGCTGAATAGTCAAGACCTTGCTGATGATCCAAACTCTGTCAAGGACCTTGGAATACTCATCTCAAATGATCTAAGTGCTAGAGCCCACTGTAACTACATAGCCAAAAAGGCATTAAGAGTTGTTAATCTAATCCTACGTAGCTTTTTCTCTGGTAATATCACACTACTAACTAGAGCATGCAAAACATTTGCTAGACCAATACTTGAATACAGCTCACCAGTCTGGAACCCACATTACGTATCTGATATTAACAAGTAGAGAAAGTCCAGAAATATTTCACAAGAAGACTTCTCCACTCCTCTACTCATTGAAGAATACCTTATGCCACCAGACTTGAGGTTCTAGACTTAGAAAACCTAGAACTACGCCGTCTTCGGTCCGATGTAAGTATAGTATATAAATTAATACATTGCAATGTCCTACCTGTCAATGAATACTTCAGCTTCAACCATAACAATACAAGAGCACACAATAGATACAAACTCATGGTTAACCGCACCAAACTTGATTGCAGGAAATACGACTTCAGCAACAGAGTGGTCAATGTCTGGAATACTCTACCTGACTCTGTGGTTTCTTCCCCAAATCCCAAAAACTTTAACCTTAGACTGTCTACTATTGACCTCACCCCTTTCCTAAGAAGTCTGTAGTGGGCTTGCATAAGCACACCAACGTGCCTACCGTCCCTGTCCTATTGATTCTTTTATTTTCTTATATGTATCCATGTATTTATAACTATGTTTATACTTATACTTATTATCTTGTAAGCAATTGACTAATCAAATAAATAAATAAAAAATTTTGCAGACTGACCTGTTAAAATATATGCATCTCCAATGAATTCAGTAAGAAAAGAACAAGTGAAAAGAAGCAGAAAAAAATATATAAATATATTCGTAAAATATCCTGAGTTTTAATATATTTTCCTTCTAGTCAATTTTATAAAACGAATGATGAACAAGAAGGTGAAGATAAATAGTTTAAGAGCCTTGGTGGTGCAGGCTATTAAACGCCTAGCACTTAGTTCCAGCTGCCTGCAATTACTGCAGGCTCGAACCCCACCAGGCTCAAGGTTGACTCAGCCTTCCATCCTCTCGGGGTAGGTAAAGTGAGGACCCAAGATTGTTGGGGGCAATAAGCTGACTTTGTAAAAATGCCGCTTAGTAATAAGCAGGCATATACAATGGATTGAAGGCGATTGCTGAGCACATTGGGTTGTGCTCCAAACATTGTAAGCCGCCCTGAGTCTCCGGAGAAGGGCGGCATATAAATATGAATAAAAATAAAAAATAAAAAAAATAAATAAGTAACCTGAAGTTGAGAAAAAAGCATACAACATGGAAGTTTTCAATACTCTGAAGAGATTTTGGCTGAAAATTAAGATAGCATGAGTTTTTCCAGTGTAGAGAGGACCACAAAAGGATTTCTGAACTCTATCAAATGAGATGAGAAGTGTTCACCAAATGAAGTACTAAAAATTCATTTATCAGTCAAAACATGTTTATATACAGTACTGGGTCTTGTACATATATTCTGGGAAAACCCTGATATATTGGACTGCCATTTGTCAGAAATGATGTAGGGTCTCCCACTTGGGCGGGGGATTGGACTACAAGGTCCCTTCCAACTCTGATTATCTGTTTATCTGTTTTTATTACTTATTCTCTCCTGTTCAACAATAACAGTAGACTGGGCATTCCTTAAGATTTTATCCCTCATGGCAAATGATAGAAACTTTATAATACATAGCCAAGGCATATCTGTTCTGACCAAGACTTCCAAACCGTAATTACACACACACATGTCTTTTAAAAACAAGACTTATTTTATTGTAATGCTGGGAATTGTTTTCATTCCCAGCCAGAATTAATCTCAAACAGTCCCCCAAGATAAGCAGAACCTTTCAGTTCTGAGAAGTGCTGCCAAAAACAGAAGTATCAAATGAACTAGAAAAGAAACCAACCAAAGTACAAAAACACCCAACCGAAGTACAAAGAGCTTCAAGAATGACTCTAAACCGATCGAACTACTTTGCTTCCTGCAAAGGTATTGTCATCTTGGCCTGAACTTTATACCTTATGGAGGAGGCAATCACCTCCCAGCCTTACTCCCAAGTTGCCCCTTTTGTTTCAGCTGCTCTTGCCTTCTAGCAGCTTTGTGCACACATGCACTGAGAACAGGCTCCCCTGGATCCTCTGCCTCGCTGCTGCCAGATTCTGAAGGCAGCACCCCACTCCCAGATGGTCCTGGCTCCATCTCTGCATCGGATGCAGGACCCTCATCCAAGTCCTCTCCAGACTCCCTGACAGATCCTCATTTTTCCCCACTGTCCGATTCCTCTGCCGTCTGCACCGGCTGCCGGTGAACCACAACAATATCAGCTGTATTGAAAGGAGATGCTGGAACACAATTGACACACTCATTTTCTAGTTATAATCTTTCAACAGGGATTTTTAAAAAGCGCTTCTGTAATAGGAACAACTGACTATATTATCTTCTTCTGGAATTCCTACCATACATAAACTGAGATTCTAAGAATGTGACTTTGTCATGAAGGATCTTAGGATAAAAAGTTACTAGAGTATTAACAGACCTCCCATCAGCTGATACATTCAGTCTGATACTATTTTGAATATCTTTTAAATACACTCCACTTTTTATAAAAGCATGCCTTTCTTCAGCTCACCAGCTGTCATGTAGATGGTGTAGCTAAGGTTTTTGACTGCTAGCCAAGCAATCAAAAGACCCTCTTCAGTGATAAAACTGAGGATAATCATCTGATCCTGGTTCTAATGGTAGCAATTAAATAATTATCAAACTAATAAATCTGCAGGGAGTGCTGGAATATGCTGTTGCCTATCTGATTACAGTGCCATCTTGGCCACAAGTTACTTTAATTTGATGGAAATCTTTTGTTGAGAATTGTGTCAGCTGTAGATTGATCAGATAGATCTGCCATTCAGTCTCTACTTATTTATTGAATTTATGTGCCACCAATCTACTTATGTACTCTACTTATTGTGACTAGCTTGCTAATCAGACTTTTTTAACCACATAATTTTTTAATCTTTTTTAAAGTTGCTGTTTTTGATTGGCTTCATATGCTGCAGTGACCCTTGCTTGGATTGGCATAACATGCTGAGGCACAACCAAAGAAGTCACATAATACTGTGTGAATACTTGATTTCTTTCAAATTATCTGGATTAAAACTCCTATAAACCCCCCAAAAGCTAATGGAAAATTCTATATAACATAAACTTATCTCCAGTTCTCTCTCAATCACAAGTTATCTCTCTATAAAAATATATACATCAATATTTTAGGAAAGTGAGTGACATCTAGAGATTATAGAGGGATCAGATATTTTATACAGAAAAGTTATCAAACTAAACTATAATATAACTTAAAAAATTAATTTCCTGTGTCTGTGCAATAGCACTCAGAAAGATAGTATGCTAATTCTCTGATGGTATCAGAACATATTGGAAAATGTGTGTATATTAGACAAGTACTGTAGATAAGGGTAGCAATTTCCTATCATCCTGTCAGAAGAAATGAAACTAAGGAATGTGAGGGCTTAGATGTTGTTGTTATTCTGGTTTTTAAAGAAATATTATAGGTCTAGCTATTTGTTGAGATTTCAATACCAGGATCATTAAAACATCACAGGCCTCCCGGTTTGTGGGGATTGGGGCTCTAATCCAAAAGAGAACTCAAGTCAAGGTTTGAAAAGAAGAGAAGGCCCTGGTTGTTATGGTTACAGAAACTCTTAACATCTAGGAAAGAAAATAGTGTCCCTTTAAAGAAGCAAGTTGCCATGGCAACTAACATCTTCAAAGGCCAGTTTATATAAAATATTCCCATAGGGTTCTCCAATATAAGAAAACTGAAGGCATGAAAGAGAGTTGAGCCACCATGAGACTTGGAAAAAGAAAGCCATTAATCAGGATAATGCTTTGTGAGATATACCTAGGGAAGAAAAAAAATCCATGAAAAGTATAATAGTTTTGTAAATTCGTAGCTTAAGAAATGATTGAAGATATAAAGACTGCATGGTATTCCATTGCTATTTGTATTCTTTTTTCAAATTTCTAACAGTTACTTCTACACTAGCACCCTTTAGTGCTGTTTAAACCTGACCACTTCTTTCTGGAACATGTACCAGTTATCTGCAGTACAGATGTGCATGCTTAGTTGATCACTTATATTCAGAACTCTCTTACCTCTGAAAATCTTCTGCTACTAAGTATATAGCATCTAGCTACAAGTGAATTCAGAGTCAAGTAACAATGGCATCATTTTAATCCTGCCCAGCAGTGAAGAATTAGCATCTGGACAGATAGAAGAGAAACATGCTTGATCATATGTTATGATCCAGACATTCTGAAAAAAAAGAATGGCATGTCTGCTATTGACACACAGCCATCTGGCAGATCCCCATTGGATATTGATGTTTCCTGATTAAAAACTAAAAACGAAAGAAGAATCCCCAAAATGGTTCACCCTATATGGGGAACTGTATTTAAACTGAAGGAAATTGAAATAAATAATAAAAGAATATCAACTTTGCAAAACATATGACTTTGCTTGCTGCAAAAACAAAGGGAGTGGATTTCCAGGTGATTACTACCAATTGATTTCTTATTTACTAAAGTCAGTTTCCAATTCTGCATTGACATAAGGGTGTACGGCATTTTAGCAGGACTACCTTCTCTGAGTTGTCAAAATCCAGGACAAGCCAAAGGGATACAGGAAAGTCAATTTGCTGCATATAATTGTTGCCCGAAATACGGGTTTGGAACCCTAGATGTGGTAGCTCTATTTTAACTGATGAGAATAAGCACATTTGGTGAACACAGCAGCTGTTCATAAATTGGTATATTGAAGTTAAAATTGCCATTTACCTTTTTTTATTTTTTATTTATTTTCACACAAACAAAATGAAACAACAAATGAAAAGAAGCAAGAAAAAATTAAAAACGAGAAATATATTATGATTCATACTGGAAAAAATCACTGATCCCAATAGATGTCAAAGTTGTTGGAACATTACATTTTTTTAAAATCACATTATTAAATTTAAATCACTTTAACCCCATGAAATAATATTGATGGTCTTCCTATTTCATGGTAATCAGAAAGTGAACATTTTCTGTGAATTCAAAGTTATAATCCTGACTTCTTACTGTCTTTTCAGCATTGAAGAATAATATGTTTGTAACACTTCATGCTTTATAAATGCATAGTTCTTGATACAGTGATGAATTCCAGATTGGGGAATATATAATTCCAACCACGGTCATATCTTTAAAGCAATCTAATGGGACAAAAGTAGAGTAAGTATCCATCCCACTACCTTTACACTTTACACTTAAGCTTCACACTTAACCCTTTTTAAACATTATATAATAAATATGAAATAAACAATTTAGTCAATCCCATTGCAGGAAAGGAATTTTATATTTAATAATTTTTACCATTGTTTTTTTAATATGGAGAATTCCAACTCTTCATTTCAGAGTCCTCACAAATACCTAGCATCTTAGCAATACCCTTTAGTTATTCATTTAAAAAGTATTCTAGGCTTGAAATCATCCAATACTGATGTTAATTCAGGAGCTTCAGATTATACTAATGCATGAGGACAAATCTGTGACATCAAGAGACTTTAAACAATCATTTGTGATCGTTCAATTACAGAAGCTAAAATATTAATACTTTTACTTGTCCCTGACTTCCAAAAACAGAATTTACCTGCAATTTTTCAGCTAGGATTACCTCAAATTGTAAAATTACTCATCAAATAAGGCTGAAAATTATAATTTCATCCAGTAACTTCCAAATATGTCTTGCAGGCTTTAGTACAAGAGGTACAATAAAACTGCTGAATATGGAACAAAAATCCATTAGCAGTGTCTCACAAACCTTTATAATTTTGCCTATACATTTTTTTAAAAATTAATTACCGTATTTTCATTCCTTAGAATCAAAACATATGCTCAATGAGAAATCTTAAAATCAAGAAAGTTAAATTCTATCATAATGTGATAGATCTAATTTAACAGAAACAATCTAAGAGGGCCTGTCCTTATAGAAAATGTGTTATTAATCTGCTTAAATTTCTTTAACACATGAATATCTCTAAGTAAATATATCAGTCTTGAAGTAATATTCATTTTTACAACATTTACAATTTTCCTATAATCCCAGTGGGATTCTGAATCATACATTTATATTTATTTGAATCTGAGGTAAGCATTGATCTATTTACACCCCCAAATGATGAAAGGAAATTAAAATATTGAAAATATCTGAACGAGTTCAAAAAGGCAAATAAAAATCCACTCTATAAATTTATATCAAAACATTATGATTTATAGCAAGAATCTGAGAGTTAGTTGATTAGCCTAATCATTCAGCAAATTGTTATGTAATATCAATATTTTGGTAAAGAGCATACATAATCATCAATAAATCAAAACAAATAATTGGTGCATACTATTTTATGAACAACATACTTCCCTTTGTCTAATAAAGCAGGTCAATAGTTCCAATAGGAGAGGATATAAAGGATATCCTTGATTACTTCCTTGGGACATCTTGATGGTTGAACAAAGAATAAAGAATTCCACTTTAATAGCAAGATTAGAATATTATATATTATTCCAATTCAGAATGAAAAGGAAATCTACATTCTTACAATATTTGCTTCAATAAATTTCTACTGCCCTGTGTTGAACACTGCTTCTATATCCAATAATTTCTATATTCAGCAACATACACACCTAAAGGCATCAACCTTGGGTCTTCCATTAAGGTACATTTCTTGTACTTTGCTTGTAAATTGCAATCTCACCTTGTTGTGGTTTATTTAGTATAGCATAATTTTGCAGCATGTGCAAACCTGGTTAGAAAGAATCTAAATTATTTCTAAGCCAGGAAACCTATGGGGGAGTAGAAGTAATCGGGATGAACAGTTTAAAGTTGAATCATCAATGTAAGATCCATTTTTTAAAAAAACTTATATTTTATGTTTTGCCACTTAATATACATCTACATGCTTAGATTTGTGGGCTCAGGTTCTGAAATTATGGAATAAGGTTGCGGGTAGGGGGAGGTCAGTGAACAAGAGCTGTTGTAGAACTACCAAATCTGGGCTACAAAAATCCAGACAACCATTTGATGACAGCAAAGAATCCGAGTTTTCTGTATCTCTCTGTTATCTAAATTTCAGTGCTTTGATTGCATGCAGGTAAATAGTGCCTGGATTAATTACTTAACCCAGTAATTAAAATTAATTACTTAACTTGATTTATTTGGTGCATTCCACACCTTATTTATTTATTAAAATTTATGTCCACCCATCTCATTTTGAAGTGATTCTGAGAAGCAACTTACTAAACTAACTAGTCTGGTGAACTAGAATGCAGTCTCCTCTCCTAGATCAGGGGTGTCAAACTCAAGGCCCTTGGGCTGGATCTGGCCTGTGGGGTGCTTAGATCTGGCCCACAGGCCACCCTGGAAACAGCAAAGAACCAGCCTGCAGTGCCTCTGCCAGTGAAAACAGAGATTGGGAGGGCCACGTGCAGCCCTCCCAGGCTTCATTTTCAGCTGCAATGGTCTCCTGCCAGTGAAAACGGAGCTTGGAGGGCCATGCACAGCACAAGCTGGTCATGCCTACCCTGACCATGCCTACCCCAGCTATACCTACCCTGGCCCCCCAAGGTCAAACACCATCCTAATGCAGCCCTCAATGAAATGGAGTTTGACACCCCTGTCCTATAGCTAATCATGTTGCACTAGCCCAAATAAAGCATTTCTGCTAATGCTGACTACAGTTTCTGCATGTCACTTAGTTAAAGGTCCATGCTTTTTAAATGTGTGATGGCCCCAGTGGTAAATGCACGCTCTAGAAAACACATCATGAGAAAACTTTTTGAAGAACTAGTGTGGCTGGCTTTGCCTATCGTGCAAATTGACAGTAACAGGCAATTGTGTGCAAAATATTCTCTAAAAACTGATTTCCACCTTATGCTGCAAAGCTTTCTTTGATTCTAGTTTCCAGCTGACTAAGGATTATGACAGCTGTAAACTAACAACCTGGAAAGTGTCAGTTTGGGAAAGGCTACTATACTTTAGTTGTATCTGATGTAAATACACCAAGCACCCACCCATTGTGATATCTTTGATTCCTCTTTTAGAAAGCTGCATCATAAACCAAAACCATCTTACTGTTACATATTGGTCCACTACTTTTCTAAATTTCCATGTGAAGTTTTGACAGGTTTCCCCTATGCAAACAAAGTGAAGTCCTGTAGTGAACTAGGAACCCCAAGTTCAATTTGAACAGAAGTCCTTAAAACAATAATTGAATAGCAATATGTTTAAAATCATAATTTTGGTTTCCACCCAAACTTTCCAATAAAATATTTTGCCACCTATTTTTAGAGTAGAATTCTTCCAGAGTTGAATATTTTAATGTGTCTCATTGTCAAAACCAATGTTTGCACTAAAATGGCCCAAAGATTTCTTACCACCCCACTCCTGGAAATAAAACACTGTCTCTGTTATATGTTTTTCCAAGTACTTCCCATGACAATAAGAGAAATAGATAATAATTTTCCAGCATAGTTCATAAGGAATAATATACCATTATATATTCATTCCATATACTGCTAGCTGATAAAATATAAGCCCAGTGATAGTTTTGCAAGTCAGATAAATTAAAGCCATCTTCCTCACATGGTAATCTCAATTTAACTAAAGAAACCCTTGGTGGACAATTATTCCAAATAAATTTACCTATCAATCTGAAGGAAATATAATTATAAGGCATACAGTTAACCAAGCAATGAAGAATATTCATTACACATAAAAACAAGCAGACAATCAATTGTTCCATTGTGGCTGCTATCTTGACTACAGTATGTTTACCATTAGACTGGGACCAGTCTTGATTCAGGGCTATGCTTGCAACATTGCCCATTTGCTACACCATATAGGGAGAGTCTTCAAGCTCAAAGGCTGCCATCACATTCTCCTGCATTTCCACACAACATAATAATGCAGGGTGCCCACACTTGTCAGTCCCACTGGCAAAGACATGAAGCAATAAGACTTCTGCTTCCTGCATCAGACACTTCTTCAGAGAGTTCCTTCTGCATCCCTTCTTGGCATCCTTTCCCGTCTTCATTCCCTTTCCCCCTTTCCTAACTGTAGCAGCTATCTCTTCTGAGTACCCTCAGTGAGTGGCCTCTCAGAGTCCAGGAAATCTGGAATTACCATTTGAGGAGAAAAGGTTTTCTGAAACCATTATATGCCTTTTGCATTTCAGTGTATAATGTGCCCAGCTAAATAAAGCCAGACTACACTAAAATTCAATAAAAGTAGAATCTGTTGAGTAGCATCTAAGCTGGAGATAACACAGAAGAATGAGTTTGAACCAGAGGTGGGATTCAGCAGGTTCTGACCAGTTCTGGAGAACCAGAAGCAGAAATTTTGAGTAGTTCGGAGACCTAGAAAATACCACCTCTGACTTGCCCCGCCCCCATCTATTCTTTGCCTCCCAAGTCCCAGCTGATAGGCTGGGTCTTCTCTTGTTGTCCTGCACAGGAGAACTGTCATGCCCCTGGTGGAGACTGACTCTGAGTCAGAGAAGGAACAGCCAACAGGGAGTGGAAGTGTGGCTCCAGAGGTTGTGGAGGAGGCTGGGAAAGGGCAGAGGCCTGCTGGGCAGTCAGAGGAGGACCCAGGCCCATCCCCTCTCCATCCTAGGGCATGCAGGGAGGAGAGGATAAGGGAGAGACATGGTCTACTCAGGAGGAGAGGGCTTTGAACTTCTTCATGGGCTGCAGCTGTGACAACTGAATAAGTGGACGGACATGCATACGGGTGAACGCTGGAAACAAAGCGTGGAAATATCTCTAGTTTATGGTTCCTCTCTGAGTTTGGTGTCCTTCCCAGTGTGTGTTCTGTTATCTGTGGACATCCTCCAGCCCTTATCTTGCCTGGTTTGTATTGTTTGTTCCCTCCTTCTTGTAACTGCTTGTGTGGGAGTTTTTTGTCTTCCATCAAGGATATTTGGAGCTTGGAAGCAAAGTGAAGGAATAAAAGGGGCTTCAGCAGGTTTGTTTTTTATCCCCATCCTGGATCATCACAAAAATGGAGCAGGAAAGCAGGTTAGTGGGGTGGGGAGGGCATGGAGATTTTTACAGTATCCTTCCCTGGACATGCCCACCAAGCCAAGCCAAGCCAAGCCTGCCAAGCCACGACCATAGAACCAGTTGTAAAAAATTTGAATCCCATCACTGGTTGGAACGTCCTGTAGTCTCAAGACTGAGACTTCCAAATGGATATACATTCTGGAGAGAGAGTAGCTCTCTGACGATGGGCTCCAGCACAAGCCCAAAAGCTTGGAAAAATAAATATTCAGTCCCGGTGACCGATTCATATTAAAACCTGCAATTTTCAAATGTTGCCACTGTTTCTATCACCGGTATGAAAAGAGTGAATGAATGACAGTCATATGCATTATATTGTATGCATTTGACTCAGTTTAATTTAAGTAAACATTTCAATAAATAAAACATATGTGTTGCCTTGGGCCCATTCACTTTGGGGAGTGAAAACCCAGCACAAGGAGAGTTGCCTTCAGCCCAAAAGAGATTGCACGCTTTTTTTTAGAAAGAAAAAGATGGGTTACAAATCATTGCTTTCCACTAATATGGAACCAACAACCCAGACCTTTTCTTTTTACTCTGCAACATAGGCTGAGACAAAACTTTTATTCAATAGCTATTACATTTTTCCCCTGGGGTGAATAATAATAATTTCTTTGCTCATTCTTGGCTCTTCAGAAAAACTCCATGCCTGGTTATAGACTATTGATATCCTCTCCAGGGGTTGAATTTTAATATCAAATAAAAAAGAGGAAAATGTTCTCTTTATTAAAACTCTTAATTTAACAACAAAACCATAGAAGGCTTCCTAAAGAGGCTGGTTCAGTCAATGAAATACACGCTAAAACCATAATGCCATCAAAATATAAAGACATGACATGTTTTTCTTTTCTTTGATGCAGACAAGTGACTGGTGCTTCCTCACTTCATATAAGAGAGCAGTCTTCATGCAAATGTTTAATGAAAATCAGAAAAACTCTAAGGAATACTCTCAGCTGCAGTTCTTTAAAATTAGTGCAAAGAGCTTGCACTGAGACAAACCTCAAATCAAACTTTCATGTGTTCTTGCAAGGCCAGGAGAATTTAATAACAGTACTTCATTTCCTTAAATGGCTCCATGTTATAAAACAAGGCAATCCATACTCATTTAAGTTGCTTGTGTAATTAGATTCACAACAGCCCATTAGTGCAGAATTAGCACTCAGTCCTTGTACACAAACAAGAAACTGGTGAAGAAAAGAAAAATGTGTCTAGAACCTCTGATTAGAATATCATTCAGGCACAACTTCTTCTAACCTTGTTATCATTTTGCCAACTACAACAAATGTATACAGAACTGCTTATATAAATAACAGATTCTATATAGATTGCATGGACTGTTTTGGTGAATAGAGTCAAATGATAAAGGCCTATAGCCCCAGACCATCTTGAAAATGCTTCATCCTGCCCTAAGAACTGAAGCCGATTTCTTTTGGTTACTATTTTCACAGGAACATAATGGAGAACAGAAAATATTAACCATGGACAAAGCCTATTTTTCTATCAGTGAGAGAGCTCACAACTCTCTGGCCAATTGCTCAGCTATTTCCTATCACATAGAGCTGAGCAATCAGCAATCTCTATACAAGCCGAGCAGCTACAGTCCTATGGACTGGGGGAGTGAGTGAAATAATTTAAACAAACACACAAACAAAAACCCCAGTAGACAGGGCCTTGAAAAAGTAATATGTGAAAGGAAAGAGGGAGGGAGGCCTGGGAAAGCAGGACTGTGATCTGATAGAAAGAAGCATGAAGAATGGTATTGAGGTATCAAGTTATACCTAGGCTTCACAGGGCTCAGTTTGCAATTCATAATAAGGTATGTTTTAATGATGACTTCATTATTTAGCTATAATGATCGGGTTTACAAATGCTAAACCTTAAACCATGGCTATATGGCACATATTGGGATCCCCTATCACACTGACCAGTGGTGGGATTCAAATTTTTTTACTACCGGTTCTGTGGACGTGGCTTGGTGGGCATGCTGTGGCTTGGTGAGCATGGCTTGGTGGGCATGGCAGGGGAAGGATACTGTAAAATCCCCATTCTCTCCCCACCCCACTAACCTGCTTTCCAGCTCCGTTCTCTTGTGCAGGGCAACAAAAGAAGACCCAGCCGATCAGCTGGGACTCAGGAGGCAGAGAATAAATGGGGGCATGGCCAGTCAGAGGTGGTATTTGCCGGTTCTCCGAACTACTCAGAATTTCCGCTACCGGTTCTCCAGAACTGGTCAGAACCTCCTGAATACCACCTCTGACATAACCAAGCAAACCACATTGGAGTGCTAAAATGCTAACCTCCAATGCAAGGCTTTAACATTGTGTTAGAGTTTCCTTCAGTTTGCTCTTGGACTTGGACTGCAGCTGATTCCCTTGCCTGGGCTGTAAATGCTGCCCATTTAGAGAAAACACTTCAAAAATAGCTAGAAGAGCTGTGTCCACCCTTATTGCCTCTATAGTCTCATGTTATTCCTTAATTTCTCTATTTCCTAGAATGTCTGGGCTCCTTAATTCCCCTGAAATACTGTGGTTAATATTCTGGGCGCAAGAGTGCACAGCATCATTCCAGTGACAGCCAGAGATTAAAAAGTACAAATATAATTAGGGTGATAATATCCCTGCGCAGTCAACTGGAATGGCAGTAGGAGGGAGGTGAGTGAACTCATTGGTATGCTGTTCCAAGCTTCTCCCTTGGCTCTGCCTCCACGGTTCCTGCTTCCTTTGGATAGCATTGCTGTTCCTGTAACATTTCTAGTTGTTCAGGGGGAACAGCTCCTCCCCATTTTCAGAAGGGTCTCAGAAGGCAGTGTTGTCCTTCTATAGCCCATCTGCTGCTCCTTTTATTGCTCCATAGGCACTGACTGACATAAATGCTCTAGCACTTCAAATTACTACTTCTAATATGGTTTAAAATGAAAAATACACTGAAAAATAGGTATGCAAACATAAGACCTAGAGTACTGTATACCTTAAAGCCAGAATTCTTTAATTCAATGAAGGAAAACATAGAACAGATATAGAACAGATCTGGCTAGTAATAAATAGCCAGTTACTCATTTTCTTTCTTGAACTACCTTTTTGTTCCTTTTCCTTAGGCCCTTTTTGCCTTTCTCACCCAGAAAAAAAAGGTGAATGAAAGATCAGGCTCATTGCTATTCCTTTATGGACAGACTCAATCCCTGCTCCTTATTTAAAACCTATATGAAACAATTGGAATCAGCCTGTCAATTTACAGAGTATAGAATAACAGAATTGAAAGGGGCCTTGGAGCAGGGGTGGGATTCAAATTTTTTAAGAATTGATTCTGTGGGCATGGCTAGGTGGGTGTGGCCATGTGACTGGGTGGGCATGGCTTCTTCTTCTTCTTTTCAGCACACCCCCCCCAATTTTTTGGACCTTCTGGGCCTCAGGAAGCCTGCTGGGGGTGGCATTTCTGCTCCCAGGAGGCTTCCTTGGGGCTCAGGAAGGAAAAAAACGGAGCCTGAGGGAAAACGCAGCACCCCGCCCCACACACTCCATTTTGGGGCCTTCTGGGCCTCGGGGAAGCCTCCTGGGGGGCATTTTTGCTTCCAGAAGGCTTCTCTGGGGCTCAGGAAGGAAAAAATGGAGCGCGGGGGGCGGGGAGGCTGTGCTGAGGCAGGCGAAGCAGTAAGACAGCGAAGGGAATCCTGGCACAGCTGATCTTAGGAACAGCTGATTGTCAGGAGTGGGGGAAGAAATACCTTAAGGAGTGACTGGGCAGGGGGAAACGCTGTCAGCAATGTCAGGCATGCGCACGATGTTACGCATGTGCGATAAGGACTGACTGGGTGGGGAAGGGAGGGGTGGGCAAAGCAGGGCGGGGCCAGCCAGGAGCACGATTTGCCAGTTCTCTGAACTGCGCAGAATCATAACAACCAGTTCTATGGAACCAGTCCAAACCAATAGAATCCCACCCCTGCCTTGGAGCAGAACCTACACCATTCTGAGCAAATGGCTATCCAGTCTGTCTATCTCTTATTATTATATCTTCTTCTTAAACACCTCCAGTGACAGAGCACACAACTTCTGAAGGTAAGCTGTTCCACTGGTTTATTGTTCTTACTATCAGGAAATTTTTCCTTGGTGTTAGGTTGGATTTGAACTCACCTAGAGTGGATAGATGTAGTCTTTCCAATTTTTTGGCCATTTTGACTTGTATTCATAGTCTGTCTATAACAGCACTGCTTTTAGTAGGTTGGACTATTTTTTTCCTTTTGTGTGAAGACACAGTCTAACCACATCCAGGCTTGACAAAATGAATTAAGTAGTTCTGTTTTTTACCTGCTGCCCATCACTTCCTTGCCATCTTCTCCCATTAGTGGACCGATGACTTTGACTTTTTAATTGTTTTTTACATGTTGAAAGAAACTTTTTTTTTATTGTTGACAATTGTTGCAAGTCTTCGTTCATTCTGAGCCTTAGCTTTCCTCAATTTCATCTTTGCAGGTTCGGGCTACATGCTGGTATTCTGCCTTAGTTATGTGTCCCTCTTTCTATTTTTTATATTTTTCCTTTTTGTCATTCAGTTTATCGGAGAGTACTTTATGCAACTAGGCTGGTTTCTTCTTGGAACTCTTATTTTTCTTTTTCAATGGTATTGTGCTAGATTTGGCTTTTATAATCTTGTTTTTTAGAGTTTCCCAAATTGTTTCCCCCTTTAAGATTTTCATCCATGGAATCTTTCCCAAGCTCTTTCAAAGTTTGTCAAAATCAGCTCTCTTAAAGTCTAAGACGCTAGCTTGACATTTGAGGGGATGGTTTAATTTATTTTAATTTACCAAATTTAATCAGTATGCAGAAGATACCCAATTATATACCTGAGCAAGAGATATAGTGGAGTCCCAGTCCAGTATTTAGAGACTGAGGCTCAGGATGTATTCCAGCAAGACAGAATAGCTATTCATCTATAAACCACATGGTTTTATTCTAGCTCCAATCTTGGCATTAAATCAAGTTGCCCTCCCTCTAAAGGAGTAGATGTGCTATTTAGAGATACTTCTGCTGGAACAACAAGTGAAAGCCATGGAGAAGAGACCATTTGCTGGTTTGGGCTGTGTTACATTTGCAACTTTTTTTTTGCAGTCGGATGCCTTGGCAACTGTCAGCAATGTCCTTATCACCTTGTGTTTGGATTACTGTAATACACTCAATTTGGATCTGTCTTTGAATATTTCTCAGGAAGCTCAGATGATGCTAAATGCAGCTGCCTCCTTGCTGGCAAGTAAGAGCCACTTCAGCATTGTTGCAGGTGTTTCTTTGTTGGTCAGTATGTTTCTGTGTACAGTTCAGAGAGCTGATGGTTGTAGCTCAAATCATTTGTGACTTGAGCTCATGTGACCTGCCAAGACTTTTTGTGGAGTCTGCTATCTTGCAAGTACAAACTAGGTTGAAGACTCCCCCATCATGAGCTGTGGTGGTGCAGTGGTTAGACTGCAATACTGCAGGCTATTTCTGCTGACTGCTGGCTGCCTGCAATTTGACAGTTCAAGTCTCACTGGCTCAAGGTTGACTCAGCCTTCCATCTTTCCGAGGTTGGTAATATGAGGACCCAGATTGTTGGGAGCAATATGCTAACTCTGTAAACGGCTTAGAGAGGGTTGTAAAGAACTGTGAAGCAGTATATAAGTCTAAGTGCTATTGCTATTGCTATCATGGGAGGCTGCAAATTTGAATATAGATCTTTTCAGTGGCTATCCCAGCCTTATAAAAAGCCTTTTCCCAAGGTCAGGATAATTGTCTTTCTGTTAAACTTTCAGAAAATAGTCCAGGCAATATCATTCTCCTAGATCCTTGGGACATTGGAAGCAATGTGTTGGAGCGGCTGTCAATTTTTTTATATCTGATTTCCATTTTCTGTTATTTTAATGCTAACTTAATCGATTTGGTTTTGTCAATCAAGCTGCTGTTTGGATTTTATGCATTTGTAAACTGCCTCAATACATTCAGAATGTTGTGTTATTGTGGGCTGAGGAAAGGAGAGGATGAAGAGATCTGCTTACCACCTTTTTTTCTTATCTCTTCTATATTTTTCATTGCCACTGTTTCTGCTGGGAGTTGCAATCTTGTACTATTTGCTCAGGAAACACAAAGCCATCAATCCCTGTTAAAGTAGCTCTAAAGCCTGTCACACAGTGCAGAACACAAGCTGAATGTTAAAAGGGGACACATTCAGTAAATTCCCTATGAATCAAACTTTTCCAATCTGTGGCAGTAAGAACTTTAGCAATCTAAAGTAGTCTGTTGTATCGTGTTTTACAGTTCGTTACATATAATGCAGAATTTGATTTCTGGTACAAGTTTCTAGAGGCTTTTTTTTCTTAATCTGTGGAATAAAGCAATGTTCCAGCTCTCGCTGTTATACACAAAAGACAAACAGTTTCAATTAATATGTTATCTTAAAGAATTACCTGAAGAAGTCTAGTTAAGGATCTTTATTCTAGATATATCATTTGAACAGGCTAAAGTGTAAACACTTCTGAATACTTGCACTAAAATAATTCCTAATATTTTAACTTTTTATAGCCCTGGTTCCAAAGGCTCTAAGGGCTTATCAGCTTTTCCTGGTTGGTTTACAACCAGAACAGGTTAAAAATTGTTTTTTGAAGGGCATGAACAGATTATGTTGCTTCGTGTTCACCTCCACTCCACCTCAAATGAAACTTCCAGGTGCATTTGCCTTCTATGGTTTAAAGCAGAGGTGGTATTCAGCAGGTTCTGACCAGTTCTGGAGAACCAGTAGTGGAAATATTGAGTAGTTCAGAGAACCGGCAAATACCACCTCTGACTGGCTCCACCCCCATCTATTCTCTGCCTCCTGAGTCCCAGCTGATCAGCTGGGTCTTTGTTGCCCTGCACAGGAGAACGGAGCTGGAAAGCAGGTTAGTGGGGTGGGGTGGGATTTTACAGTATCCTTCCCCTGCCATGCCCATCAAGCCACGCCACGCCCACAGAACCGGTAGTAAAAATATTTGAATCCCACCACTGTTTTAAAGCACTCTTTTTTTCTCTTACATTATCCCCAATGTTCCTGATCGTTTCTGCTTTATGTTGTAACTAGCTAACCCTAGCAATTCACATGGGTAAAAACAATCCCTCAAGCAAGTCCAGGGTTGCCATGATCTCGAATGCTTCTAAGGGAATTTTACCATCAATGATATAATAGCATAGTGGTTATAACACTTGTAAACAAAATGTTGCATTTAAAATCTGATAAAAGGGTGTGTGTTTTAATTACTATTTTTTATTTCCTTGTGTCGTCTACTTTTCCCTGAGATCTGGTCCCCTCTCCGTAAATCCAGTCATGCCCTTTTCTTTTCTTTTTCTTTTTCATTCATTTGAACTCCTTTAACTCAACTGAATGGAGAAATAATGAAATGACGGATTTATTTTCTAAATAAAAAAAAGATGGAAAGGTGGAGAAGGGGGAGGGGGAAATTACCATATTTGAAAGTAGTAACACTAATAAGACAAGTATAATAGTCACTATGCTATTATAACCTTGTTTATATATTTAGCCCTGGAAGACTTTAAAAAGAAAGAGGGAAGTAAAAATAGTGGTTTTATTTTAAAACTGGTCATTATGTTTGCATTAATAGACATTATTATTATTATTATTATTATTATTATTATTTTATTGGACTTGTATGCCGCCCCCTCTCCACAAGGATGCTCTATAAAAATCAGCTTAACTCTATGTGTGTATATGCATTTACACAAACACACACACAAATATCTGTGTACAATAAGACCTGCCCACAGGAAGAAAAACAATTGGGTAATCGCTTTCACTGAATAGAAAGGTGGGAGGGGATAACAGCAGAGGAATTAGCAATAGCAATAGCAGTTATATATGGCTTTACAGTGCTCTGCAGTAAGCAGTTTTACAGAGTCAGCATATTGCCCCCAACAGTTTGGGACCTCATTTAACCACCTTGGAAGGATGGAAGGCTGAGTCAACCCTGAGCCTGGCGAGATTTGAACTGCCAAATTGCAGGCAGCCGGCAGTTAGCAGAAGTAGCCTGCAGTACTGTACTCTAACCACTACGTCACTGTGGCTTGTGGAATTGTCCAATGGGAGGATGTAGTAGCCTACTGTCAGGTTGAATACAATTCAAGTTATTGCTAAAACGTCTCAATATAGTCAGGATTTTCTTTAAATGGCTTGAATTCAAGCTGGCATGAAGACAGGAGAGGAACATCTTAAAGTTTGCATACGTTCCAAGAGAACTTATTTGAGTCCACTTCCTCTTAAGCTGGCAATCAAGCTTTTTTTTTTACATATGTATATAATTGTTCTCATTCTTGAGCATGCAGATTTCTGGATAAATTAATTAAGTAACCTAGCCATTAGCAATTTCTGTGATTTTAAATCTATATGAGTATAGAAACATTGCCAATTGCAACCATGGTAGGATATTTTACACTGTACATTTATTCATAGAGCATTATTAATATCAAGGAATTGTTTACATGCAAAAGAAATATCTTATTTGTATTGGATCAAAAGTGAATTGGAGCCTGGAAGAAACATTATTTATTCAGCTCAGTATGAATACACGTTAATGTCAAATTTTGAACTTTGCATATATTTAAAGCTGAAGTTTTACCAAGCTTATTTGGAATCAAATCCAACCAAAATTAATAGGCTTGAGTAAGTCTGTTAACAATATGCTATATTTAATTAATAAAGGTGTTTTTTTTTAAAAAAAGATGTGAATTAATCCTCCCTATGAGGCAGGGAAGCTACTCCAAGCCAAATTCCAAAATACGAGCTATGTTTTGATCCTCTAGCCTTAAAGATGTTAAGCGGTAGCTCAATTTGTTTGGTTTAGAACCATTATTTTAGATTATGTTGTAAAGTAATTGCCTTTACTTAATTAGTTTATGCAGTAAACATATAAGATGCCTTTCAATGCAAATATACACTCGAGGCAGCCTACATGAACATTTAAAAACCAATGTCTAAAACATAAATTTAAAACAACATGAAACAAACTTAATTCAAACTAATGGAAACAATTAAAGAAATATAACATTTTTTTAAACTTAAATAAATTAAATTATTCATAAGTTGATTTCCATTTGTAAGCTGTTGGGTTTTCAATAAAAATATTTTTATAACTATAAAAACAGAATCTGTGTTAAGTAACAATACCCTATATACAAAGTGTGTGTGCCTGTATTAGGGAAAGATTATCATATGTGTACGTTTAAATGAGATGTTTAAAACCTCCCTTCACCCTTCACATTTCCATCTCTGGAAAATATCCAGAAGACATTCAATATGTTGATTAGCAAAGTGTATTTGAAGTCAAAAGTTTTGTTGCCTGAAGTGAGATAGATAGATAGATAGAAAGAGAGAGAGAGAGAGAGAGAGAGAGAAAGAGAGAGAGAGAGATCTGAATATTGTATTACATCAACTTGGCCTATTGAAATGTATTTTAAATTAATGCAGAATATATTTACCACTGCATCGTTTCTGTTTAATTTGTTCCTAATATTTTTGATATAATTGCTTTCTAGATGTAATATAGGTTTTTGAAATTTTGTGAAAAACTGGGAGTTCATTTTACCTGTATACTGTGGGGGGGAAGAGATTTCAAATTCTGATTTCACATCTCTGAGCCTTAAAAAAATTCACAGATTGTATACCAAAAAACATGAATTTGTGTTTTAGTGTCAGACAATAGTCATTTTCATGCACTGTTCTAAAATTCTTCATAGGGATACTGGGGCTCAAACTGATGAACACTGTGTCTTCTCTCCTTCTATGCTTGCCTTAATATTTACAAGATAAGAAACTTATAATTTTATATGAAAAAAAGGAATGAGTGGCCTAAACTAGGAGATGAACTTGAGGAGAAACCTGATGCTTAACAGCATTTATAATCTCTCACTACCACTAAGCATAAATTGAAGGCACCCTTATATGCTATCTGTAACACAGATATAAAAGATATTACTCCAAGAATATTAGAGGCTCTGTTTAAGCAATCCCAAAACTTTACTATGTTGCCTATTAGCCCACAGAAAATCTGCTTCTTCATCTACTAATGTGATCCAGTGGAAAATTGTATGAGAGCCCCCTCGATCTACATTCTAGAAAACTCCAAAGAAGGAATGGTTGAGGCCAATTAAGAAACTCTGACTAGAATCAATCTTAACGTGATCATCAACTTTTATTGTAACAGATGCAAAATCTTTCCAAATTATTCATTCCTCTTTAAGGGAAACCAATGGTGGGATTCAAAATTTTTTACTACCAGTCCTGTGGGCGTGGCTTGGTGGGTGTGGCAGGGGAAGGATACTGTAAAATCTCCATTCCCTCCCCACTCCTGGGGGAAGGTTACTGCAAAATCCCCATTCCCTTCCCATCAGAGGTGGTATTCAGCAGGTTCTGACCAGTTCTGGAGAACCGGTAGCAGAAATTTTAAGTAGTTCGGAGAACCAGTAGCAGAAATTTTGAGCAGTTCAGAGAACCAGCAAATACCACCTCTGACTGGCCCCACCGCCATCTGTTCTCTGCCTCCCAAGTCCCAGCTGATTGGCTGGGTCTTCTTTTGTTGCCCTGCACAGGAGAACGGAGCTGGAAAGCAGGTTAGTGAGGTGGGGGAGGGAATGGTGACTTTGCAGTATCTTTCCCATGGAGTGGATGGGAATGGAGATTTTACAGTATCCGTCCCCTGCCACGCCCATCAAGCCATGCCCACCAAGCAATGCCACACCCAGCAAGCCATGCCCACAGAACCAGTAGTAAAATATTTTGAATCCCAACACTGCTCCCCATTTACTAACCTGCTTTCCAGCTCTGCTCTCCTGTGCAGGGCAACAAAAGAAGACCCAGCCAATCAGCTGGGACTTGGGAGGCAGAGAATAGATGAGGGTGGGGCCAGTCAGGTGGTATTTGCCAGTCCTCCAAACTACTCAAAATTTCTCCTACCAGTTCTCCAGAACTGGTCAGAACCTGCTGAATACCACCTCTGAGGAGAACCATACTCCATTCTGATCTGCATATTTCACATCTGGAAATCCAAATATTTCTTCAGACAAATTTAATAGAAGGGAGGGATTGCTGAAGGCAGCTTCTGTGCGTAACTACTGCACCTTCTCAAATAAGCTATCAAAGCAAACCCGCAGAGAGAAATATCTCCAAAACTTTCAAGCTAGTCACTTCTCTCTAGACTAGAGTGCCTGCTGCTTCTCCTAGTTGTAGTGGTTCTCTGCTTGGGGAACCAGAGCCCCTGACCACCCTTGGCAAGTAGCATATTGGACTTGGTCAGTGTTGGAAAACTCCAGTGGGTCATTTCCAGTTTACTTTGCACCAAGCACATTCCCAATCTGTGCCCGTATCTGAATCAAAGAATTCAGTTCAGCTAGCAAAAAGACATAATTTGATGTTTATTTGTTAAACCTTAGTAGGTGTCAAAAAGGACAATGGCAAAGTAAACAACAATAAATAGCAGGCAAAAGCAGGAACAGAGAGCATGTTGAATGAGGAATTCTGGGAATTGAAGACCACACATCTTGCTGGGTTTGACAGACTGCTGTAGGTAATCTGCATGGACTATGCCAAAGTGTATGGTCTGTGGTTATGCCACTTCAGCCCTTCTATATACATAATGAGAATAGACATGGGAAATAGGACACCAAGGGGCCCTTTCCTCTATTTAGCATCATTGAAGAAACAATTGGATCAACAAAGATGATTTGTCCAACCCAACTCACATTTGAAGAACTGCTTCAGCTATTGTACAAGCAAAACGCCTCTCCTCTATGCATTAGATATTCACCAGAGGCAGATCTGTGGAGTCTTGAAAAGGTAGTTTATAAGGGAAAATGATATAGAACCAAGATGTGCTTTATCTATACTCCTTTTCTGCTATCTTCCTACGAAGCTTCTCCCACAGTCCTGACACCTTTTTCCATATGTCATTGTGGCAACATATATATATACAGTGCTTTAATTCATTCATGTGCTTTTTTTCTGTATGCTCACTTACAAAGATTTGTGTGGGCCAATAGATAGCTTACAAAAAAAGAAACATTAGAATCTGAAAATCTTCTATGAAAACAAAAGTGGAGAAGAGTTCAGAAGGATTTTTTAACTTTGTATGTCTTTTTTTTCTATTTCTGATTTTGGGAAAACAATTTTCTTAAGGCCACAAAGTACATTGTCTTAAGTCATGTTTTTTTAAAGTATAGTTTGTTAAATAAACCATAGTGTAGTACCACACTGTGATGCACATGATTGACAAGCCCTAATGACTTCATTTATCTATTGCACTGAGGAAAACCTAAGAAAGTATGCATGGTTCAGCATCTCTGAATGCTTTCAGTGAGTTCTGTGGTGAGGAAAATGCACCCACACACAAACTTCAGAAAAGCTTTTACTTTTATCCTGGTTTCAGTGCACTCAAGGAAGAGAATAAGTTATCTTCACAGCTTCTCCAAATGACCAAGTCTTAAGAAGGTCATCTTGAAAGCTGTATGAGAGAAGAGATATATCATATATCAGGTGTCAGAAATCCAGTCTACAAATAATTAGGCTCAACCTGAGCAGTGCAGAAGAGATCTATCAATTTTTGTCTGATAAGCTGACTTTGATGCACAAATGAGCTAATTCCCCAATGTAAAAGTCTAGCTCTAGATGTTTTGAAATTGGAAGTGTTCTGAGCTCATAACACTATGAAAATTAAACGAGAGTCCTGAAAATAATATTATTTCTCATCTTTTTCTCCCCTCAATTCTCATAGCTCTTCTTCCATTGTCAAGCTAGGCAAGAGAAAATGCATTCTCAATTCTCTATGACAATTCAGTAATCAGACACAGTAATTTTGTTTGCATTCTTAATGAGTTTTAGATTTGTCCAATACATGCTTCAGGGCCAAATTCCTGTAAAGCTCTTTATGACTCAGGTCCATAGGTGACCAACAGTAATCACAATGACAAAAAAAGATTAAAGAAGACAAATTATTATTATTATTATTATTATTATTATTATTATTATTTATTAGACTTGTATGCCGCCCTCTTTTCCTAAGGACTCAGGGCGGTTCACAGAATAAAAAATACAATACAATAAGTTAACTAAAAAATAATTAAACAGTACAAGCCTAATATTAAACATTAAAACTATTAAAACCATTAAAAAAATTTTAAAAAGAAACCCCTTCCCCTCTTGGTTCAGTCCAAGCCGGGCTGCTGAAATAACCAAGTCTTTAGGTCACGGCAGAAGGAGTGGAGATCTGGAGCCAAACGAAGGTCCAAGGGGAGTTGATTCCACAGGGTGGGTGCCCCCACAGAGAAGGCCCTACCCCTGGGGCCCACCAGCCGACAATGTCTGGCCGACGGTATCCCAAGGAGGCCCCGTCTGTGGGAGTGTACAGGGCGATCGGAATGTGATGCCAGAAGGAGACGTTCCTGCAAGTACCCCGGACCCAAGCCATGTAGGACTTTATATGTTGTTACTAAATCATAATGTCACAACACAAAACCCACCTTTTTGTACTGTATTTTTTATTGCTATTTGTATTTAGAATGTATTTGTTTTTACTTAACTTTGGGTGCTATATAGACCAGTGGTCTTAAACTGTTACCAATAGTCATAGTCTTCCAAAAAAAAGCCCATTATTTGTGGTTTTACACAAGCATCTCAGTAGCAACTGTTCCAAACTGGATCCTCAACTCACAAACAAATTGCTCCACATCTCACGCACACCCAGGGCATATCCTTGCAGGTAATGTCAGGTCTACTGGCATAGACATTCTGGTCATGAACTGTAATCAGGTTTTGTGTTGCTCATCTTTATTCTTGAATTCAAAAAAACAAAGTTACCTGCCACTTTTATTCATTATTACATGTCTTTATGCACATTGTCATATTTGTCTTCTTATCAAACACCAACCCTTTTATTCACTTTCCGTGTTTTATAATTGTGGAATCATAGGTTTGAAAGGAATCTTGGAGATCTTTAGCCCAACTCCCTGCCCAACCTTTTAACTCTACGTTACTGCATTACTTCTGTTTAAAAAATGGTATTTCATATTATCAGTGCCTCCAAATTCATTCTACGGCTCTGTTCTTTCAGATCAGATGTTTTCAAAAATATACACAATATACAAAATGAACAGCGATGGAAGTGACATGTGTCAGTATCTCAGTCCCTTCTCTATTCTGATCCATTCAATTGCTCCAAAATAATTTCTAACAATAACTTCTTGTTCATTTAAAAAAATATTCAGAAAAATACTTAGCATTTGTGGCACATCCTTTAGCCTTAATATATTCCACATCTGGCATTATATAAACTGATTTGCCTTGATGTAGTCAATGAACTTAAAATAAATATCCTCCTTGTATTCTCTTATTCTCTCTATTTTTAGCCGTCATGTTTGCTATCCTATCTTGTGTCCCTCTGCTTTTTCTGAAATCTTGGCTCTTTATCTGGCGTTTCTTTTCTTCCATGTATGACTATTCTTCTATTAAAGGTGTTAAGTAAAATTTGGCAATGAAATTCATGCAACAGTTCCATAATTTGTTGACTGTCTTGCATTTCCTTTCTTGGCATAGATCTATACATCCATTTTTTTTCTGATCATAGTCTTGTTCCATCTATTCTGTCATAGAGCTGTTAGCATTTTCATGGCCCCTTTTCTTGCAGCTTTAAACAGTTCAATGCACATTTCATCTGCATCTGGTGCTTTCCAGTTTGACAGCAAGTCTATTGTCTGCCAGACTTCATTTTCTAGTGGAGTTGGTTTGTGAGAATATTCTCTCTCTGTAACTGTTTCTGTCGTTCTATAATCGCTTTTGTAAATGGTTTCAGCATAGTCTTTCCCTCTTCTCTTAATCTCATTTGTCTCTATTGAGAGTTTTTCCATGGTTACTCTTGAATTCCTAATTAAACTTCAAATAAGCCGTGATTTCTTTAAAAATATCTCTTACAATTTTTTGAATTTTCCTTTTTCTTGACATTCTTGCCTGCAATATCTCTCCTTGTCCTTTTTTTTTTTTTTTGGCTTGATGAATGGAAGTATGCATCCAGTCATTGCCTTTCTTGTTGTCCTAGGATTTCATCTCTGTCTTGTCTTAGCTATCATGATAGTTTCTTTTGAAAGACTCACTTGGATCTTTTTCTCTTTGAAATGTGGGGAATTTTTTTTTATCTGCTCCAGTTCTCACAATGCTTTTTATCTCTTCCCTACAGCTCCTCGGGTTCTCTTTAGCATAAATTAAGTATGCAAAATCAGTTCTTGCAATGATCTTTATTCTAACCATATGTTCTTCAGGTTGTCTCTTGCTGGCACATCTATTCCCCTTAATTTTCTAATTTTCCAATAATTTATCGTCTGTCCTACAATCTCACCCTGGGAGTGTCCTGGCTGACTGAGTTTTAGGGATGTGCAACACTTTGAAGATGAAGGCTAAAAGGTAGCACATTAAAGCAAACTTGTCTTTTCATAAGATAGCGTTGCAGTTCTGGATGGCAGTTGGGTGATTCCCCAGTGAGGGGAAATACAGCTGCTTTAAGAAGTGGGAAACAGGTTCTCAAAGCCCTTAGGACCAGAACCATAGTTACTTACAAGTAATGCTCCACACCAGACAGAAGGTTTATTGATGAAGGTTTATTGTCAATGGTGGCTACGGTCAGGCAACAAGTTTGAAATGAGGCAAGTAGAAACAATGCCCTCACAAAAACAGCCTTACAGAGTAACAATTCCTCTCCCCCTTTATACACACCCATGTTATTATTACCTCATTAACCCCATATCCTCCCACCACCTGTCTTCCGGACGCTTCCTGTAAGTACCCAAGGAGGTTGCAGGTGCAATCTTGGCCAGCATTACCTCAACTGCACTCAGACTGTTACTAGTACCGAGCTTCATTATATCAGCAGCCCCTCCCTCTCCCATGATGAGCCCTGAGCAATTAATAGCAATTACAGCCCTAGAGGCATCGTCATTGCAGCCCCAGAGACAATCATCCTGTTCGGTGCCCCATCCTTAAAGTCCTAACAAGGCCATTAGCAGCCGCCATTGTAGTGTCCATCCAGGGCATTGCAATACACCACATCATCACCAACAGCCTCTAGAGCCTTTCGCTGCCACTTGCAGCCTTCTATTATGCAGCCAGCCCCTTGGAAGATGTTAAGTTTGCATAGAGAGACAGGACGCGGAGTGCTTCAGCTCTTATTTATTGTGACTTTCAGCCCAGAACGGACCTGAATGGCTTAGCCGTGGCAGCTATTTATAGCCGTCTGCCGCAGCTGCTAGCCAATCGCTGTGCAGGGAATTCCCACACTTTTTACAACCACTTATTTTAAACTCTGTACTTCAATAACCAATCATTTCAAACTCTACATACATAACACCCCTCCCCACTAGGTTTGGTCCATACTCAAACCCCATCTATCTAACATACTCTTGTAAATAGAGGGGGCTCTTACGGTTACGTTTGGGTCTGCGTGGTTCTGGTATCCTAGGGACCTCCACTTGTGAGGAAGGCATATTACCTGATAACATTTCCTTATTTGGACTTCTTGTGCCAGTAGAACTGGCTTGGTTACTACAACCTGGTCTCTCCTCCCAATCCATTTCCAACCCAGTGTTATCCTCTAAGTCTGGTATTGCTGTGCCATCTTCCATATGAGATTATCGTTGTTGGGGCTGTGATAGGGTTTGGGATAGTTCCTGTCGTGTTAGCTCGTTACACATGGGGTTGATTCTTACTAGCTCATTACCTTCATTGTCACCCCCTTCCCCCCTAGAAAAGGCTGTGGGTAGGGAGTCTAGAGAGGTACTATGAGGATGATCCAGAGACTTTCTGGATCGTAATTGGTCTATGTGCCTACTCCAGAAAACACCATCCTCAGTCTGAACCCCGTAAGACCTGGGCCCTGTACCCTGGATTATTTCTGCAGGAATCCATAAAGGTTCACTCACAAGGTTTTTAGCATAAACACGATCGCCCACGTAAAAACTACGAGTTTTGCTAGTGGAATCTACTGGAGCATTGGGTGCGTAAGTGGGGTGAAGGCGGTCAAGGGGAGACCTGAGTTTTCTACCCATCAATAGCTCGGCTGGAGTTAGGTTATTGGATGGGTTTGGAGTAATGTGTTGGATACTGAGCAGTTTGTCTACTTTCTCAGTGATGTCCCCAGGACCTAATTGCTGGAGCTTCTCCTTAGTAGAACGTATCATGCGTTCAGCCGAGCTGTTAGTCGAGGGATGCCCGGGGGCTGTAAGGGCGTGCCTGATACCCTGTTGTGCCAGATATGATTCAAAAAGAGTGGCAGTAAATTGGGGACCATTGTCAGAAACAATAATGTCAGGTAGACCGTGAGTTACAAAAAGTTTCCTTAACTGTTTGATAACAGCGTCTGCTGTGGTGGGGGACATGGGAATAACCTCTAACCATCTAGAATATGCATCTACCACAATGAGAAAGGTATGCCCTTTGGTAGGGCCATCAAAGTCTATATGAATCCTGGACCAGGGGCCCCTAGGAGATTCCCATTCCTGTTTAGGGGCGACAGGTGGTGCCGGCCTGGTCTCCTGACAGTTGGTACAGGATGCAACCCAGTTTTCAACCATTTTGTCAATACCAGGCCACCATACATAACTCCTGGCCAACCCCTTCATTCTGACAATTCCCGGATGTCCCTCATGCAACATTTCCAATACTTCTTTCTGCAGTTTTGCAGGAATAACCACTCTGTTACCCCACAAAATACACCCTCTTAACACAGATAGCTCGGTTTGTCTGGATTTAAAGGGTTGGGAGGCCTGAGGAAGGTCCTGTAGTGGCCAACCTTTTTTGATCCCACCCACAATAGGAGCCAATACACTGTCTTTGGCTGTTTCTCTAGCAATAATAGCAGCCTGTACAGGAAGTTTGGCAAAAGTTTCTAAGAAGAACATGTAAGTTTCAGGAGCAGGGTCCTCAGTGTGCAAGGGAAGTGGGCAGTGACTCAAAGCATCTGCATGCCCAATGTCCTTTCCCGGTCTATGGATGAGCTTATATGAATATGCTGCAAGGAATTCAGTCCATCTCATCATTCTGGGTGACAGGATGATTGGAGTTGGTTTATTGCCGGCCACAATTCCCAGAAGTGGTTTGTGGTCTGTGACAATGGTGAATCTTCTTCCATAAACATATGGTAGAAATTAAAAAGCCCCAGAAATGCCTGTAAGTCCGTTTTGCATTTTGGTCTGGGGGCTTCCTTGATTGCCTGGATTTTGGCTTCTGTGGGGTGGATACCATGTTTATCAATCATATAGCCCAAAAATTCAACTTTGTCAGTTCTTAGTGTACATTTCTCTTTTTTGACTTTTAACCCTGCTTTTTTGAACCTGGTCAGCACTTCTCTGAGTCTTTCACATAGCTGAGTGTCATTTTTAGCAGAGATTAAAACATCATCAAAATAAGGCACCACCCCAGGCAAACCTTGTAACATTCTTTCCATAAGACTTTGAAATATGCCAGGCACCACACTTACTCAATTGTAACCTCTTGCATTTGAAAGCACCCGATGGGTTACAATGGTTTGCCTCTGCAGTTGTATCATCTACTGGTAACTGCTGGTATGCCTGGGCAAGATCTAACTTGGCGAAAACGTTGCCCCCACCCAGGAGTGTAATAAGTGATGAACCACTGGCACCAGATACGCACTCTGTTGTAGCGCATGGTTCAATGTCCCTTTGAAATCCCCACAGATCCTCACTGAACCATCAGTTTTGACCGGTGTAACTATGGGTGTCTCCCACCTGGAGTGGTCTGTGGGCTCTAATACCCCTTGGGCTATCAGTTTATCTAATTGTTTATCGATTTTTTTTTTCAATGCAAATGGTACCCGCCAGGGTTTTAACCGTATTGGTTGTACCTTGGGGTCTAGATTGAAAGTGATAGGGGTCCCCAAGTACTTGCCTAATCCGTCACTGAAGACCTCTGGAAATTCAGTCTTCAATGACTTTTGCCATTCAGTGTCACTCACGTGGTTGATGCCTGTCACTTCGATGCCCAGAGGGTTGAACCATTCAAGTCCCAGCAAACTGCGGCAGTCTTTATCTACAATGGTCAATGGCAGCAGTTTGGTGTGGTTTTTGAATTTCACATTGAATTTCCTTGTTCCAACTACTGGAATCTTGTTCCCTTGGTAGTCTTTGAGGGTCAGTGCTTGCTTTTTGAAGTCATTCTTCTGAATTTCTGGTACTAGTCTCTGAATAGTGTCCCATGACACCATGGAAAGGTATGAACCTTAGTCCACCTCCATTTGGCAAGGTCTTCCCTCAATAAATACCTTGACATGCACCTTCCTATTGTTCAATGATGAGGAATGACCAATGGTTACAGTTTGATGAGTTTCGTTTTTCCCGCCTGCTTCTGTGGCACGCCCCATTTTTTTTTGTTGTTGTTAGATTTAACTTCTCTGCCTTTGTTGTTTGAAACAAACTTCCTTCTGTTTGGTGGAGTTCTAGATGATTTGCTGACTCTTGCGATGTGCCCTCTCTTTTCGCAACGGATGCAAATGGCATCCAGGAACTTGCATTCTGTGCAGGGGTGGTTTCCCCCACAACCTGCGCAATGGAAATCTCGCTTCTTCCGGCCCTGGTCATTTTGTTTCCACTCCATTCTGAGCCTGTTAATCTCTTCTTCTTCTCCGCTGTATTCTGATTCAGAATTTAGTTCATCAAAATGCGTAGTGGTGGTTCTCTCACCATCAGAATGGGAAGTTGTTCTGTTCATCTTCCTCGTGGTTGCTGCTGAGGTTTTTGTGGCTTCTGCTGCTATTGCTTCATCGATGGCTTCTTTCAGTGTAATTTTTGGTTTCATGAGTAGTTTGCTCTGTAGCACTTTGTCCTTCAGGCCCAACACAAAACAATCGCGCATGGCCTCCTCTAGCGTTCTGAATTCACAGGCACCCCCAATATGTCTCAGACTTGCCACGAAGTCACTGATACTTTCATTCTCCCTTGATCGGGGGTAGAACTCGCCTTCGAATGAGGCACGATACTTGGGGTGTGTAGTGTGCCCTCAATAGCCTCTCCAAATCTGCCCAAGCCATTACCTTCACATCTGCAGGAGCAGCCAATGCCTTGGCCATCTTGAATACTGTGGGACTGCAGTATGTCACAAAAACCGCTCTCTTTCATGTCTCAGAAATCGATGCCAGATCATTGCCTTCTAAGAACATTTGAAATCTGTCTGCATACGATTCCCAGTCTTTGTTCTTCGGATCGAACAGGGCTGGGGGGGGGGGTGTTCAACGCAGCCATCTCGTCCTTCTCTGTTCCGCGTCGTCTTCTCCTTCGTAGATCCCACCTTCATCGCCAGTGTTAAGTTTGCATAGAGAGACAGGACGCGGAGTGCTTCAGCTCTTATTTATTGTGACTTTCAGCTCAGAATGGACCCAAATGGCTTAGCTGTGGCAGCTATTTATAGCCGTCTGCCGCGGCTGCTAGCCAATCACTGTGCAGGGAATTCCCGCACTTTTTACAACCACTTATTTTAAACTCTGTACTTCAATAACCAATCATTTCAAACTCTATATACATAACAGAAGATGCCACCATGATCAGCAGCACAGTGGCCAGTGCTAGATGAAAGGACGCATCCGGCGCTGCTGAACAACAGTGCTCCCAAGGGGTAGGGGACTTGTCATAGGTGCTACATGAACAGACTTCATGTTCCCTTTTCCTCATCAAATCTAAAGTGTTGTGATCCCACTTGTTGGTTTTCTGGGAGAGACAGATTTTCCTTTCCCTCAACAGTTCTGTTAACTCTTAACATTCTTTGTCATACCTACAATGATAGGCAGCTCAGAACTGGACCTACCCTTGCTTACAAAATGCTGTTCAGGTTTCATTTCCTATCCATGCATGACAATTACATTATGAAGGGAGGATCCAGAAACTGATATTAAGCAATAAATTGAGTAAGTTGGATCTGCAATTAAATGTGACCGTGTACCGAGGTTTGGCTAATTCTCTTTTCATCTGACCTTTTTTTCAGTTTTATTGAACTAATAAGTGAACAATGCGAAGTTGAACACTTTCTAATCCAAGGTCAGAGGGTGCCATTTTAAAATATAATTTAGTACTTGAAATTATCAGATAGGGTTCGTGTGTTTCATTCAAGGCAGCAAAATTAATCAATTAAAAGATAGTGATAAGGGTTATTTCAAGTTTCCTCACATGCTTAGTTACAGACTTCAGAGGACAAAACACAATGGAAAAAGAATTACACTGATGCAGCCAGAATAAAAAAGAGGGAGGGGGCAGTTAATTGGGCATTCCCATTCCTAGCCAGAGTTCGGAGTCTTCAAAAAGATCTGTTGGAAGCTCAGACAGTTTACTGTATTGTGGACATCACAAAACTCCATTCTAAATGCAGATCAAGGACTTGTAGAACTGCAAGTAACTCTGGCTGCATAACAAATTCCATACCAGTTTGCCAGCTCCCTATTCCCTCTCTATTACCCTACCTCCAAAAAGCCTCAATGCTGCCAAGCCAATGGAGAATCATTTCATCCAAGGAACCTGAAATGAAATCATCAAGGGGCTCAGATAGTACAGCCAGGAAGCTTATTATAGACCTCATAAATAAAAGCCAGTATAAGCTGGAGGCACTGCAAAGCTTGATAGGCCCATAAAGCACCCCAAGCTGCCACTGAAACAGGAGGGGAAGGGTAAGAAATTAAATTTCACAGGATTTAAAGCAGGTGAGAGAGATATAAATGTGTGTTCCTAATAGTAATTAATGCCTTTATTCAGAAGCACTTAGGCCCCAGGTTTCAAGAGCTTCCAAAAGCCTGTATAATCAATCACAAGGCCACCACATGCTTGTAGCACTCTGGGAAAGCCGCTTGTGTCTTTGTGTTAACACTTTAGGATGGCATCATTTGGCATTTCCTTTGTGATGGTTCTCAGTATGAGCCAGGCCTCATGCGTGTCTGAATGGGAGACAGCAGAAGATAGGATGGATAGTCACTCCTCTTGGTTCTGCTCTGTTAATGGGAAACCATCACTTCTGATTACTGATGATTAATGTGATTTTACATTTCCACAAACAATTACTTCCCTGTCGATCTCTCATGCCCAAGGGAGATAAAGAAGAAGAAAAGATGTACAAACATGCACCCAAAAAATATAATGCAAGCACAAACAGCAATTTTTAAAATAGGTATGAATGTATTTATACTTGTAATCATCTGATAAGCCTAATTCAAGTGTTTTAAGGCTGGCTACTTTACTCATGACCTCTCAGCACTAAGATTCAATGACTTCATTGAGGCTCACTCCAGTGCCTGCTTCAACATGGAATTATAATAATCCTGCCTCCATCCTTAAATTGTACAAAAGACCCGGATTCCTTCTATTTCTAATCTTCCAATATTTCTCTCCCTTTTTTCTATCCTGTTGGAAGGAAAATCTGGTCCAGTTCCAAGCTAGGAGAAAGATGCTGAAAATAAAATGGAGGCAGGCTGCAGGAAAAGAAGTCTCTATTTATTTGGTAGCCAGAAACTAGTGACAACAGCATGTTTCTGGGGTGGCTGACAAAATGGGGTTGAGAATAGGTGGACTTTTATACATTCTTGGGAGCTTTGTGATTGAGATACCTGTTCCTGTGCAAGAATATGCCCTTCAATATTTTAATGGCTGTTGCCAGATTCCTATGGGGTCATATAAGGGTCATGACTGGCTCTACAGGCAAAAGGGGAAATGCAAATCCTAGGTGTTTGTCTGAGCTAATCTTGTCAGCTTTGACTTGCCTATTGTATTGCTTATTTGGAGTCTCCCTGCTTATGAATAGATTGGCCCAGTCTTTCTGAATGGATACAAAGTCTCTATTCCTAAAGACCAGCCTCTTCAAGTTTCTGCTTGAGGCTGTTTTCCTATGGCAGGAAGACTGAGGCTGCTTTCTGCCTTTGTTAAGATTTTTCTCCATTTCTTGTTTGGGGGAAATATTCTATCCTGCCTCTTTTTAATATTAAGAATAAAGAATATTTTAATTTGGGAGGGAGAGGCTTCCTACAATCCACAACAGTTTTTTCCAGGAACAAAGAGCAGCCTTGATTCATTAGTTATTTATTGTGTCTCAGAGTATCTCACAACACCAATTTTACCTCTGACCCCCATGACACTGGTGTTGTCCTCATGTAGTGCTCCACGCAGCCTTATCCTATAATTTTCTATAGCTCAAAACAGGCTTCATCTGCAAAACACACTGACAGCCAAGACAGACTACTCATCATAATGCCACCAGCTCTTTCTGACAATGTAGCAGAACTCTTCTCCCAAGAACATTTTACAGTCCAAGAAACTAAACTGGCTATTTCTGTATAAGGAGGAATTGACCTAATTATAACGCTCTCTCAAATTGTATGAGTACTTGATTTCTCATTACAAGTTAAAACTTAAACCTCAGTTAACAAAGCATGGTGTTCATATAACATGGTATGTTTCAAAAGTGAAATATGGAGTGCCTTAATGCCATGGCTTGGGTCACACAGCATGCTAAAATAATGGCTGAAATCCCACAATATATGAACCATAAAGTGCACAGACTGTCCTAGATTCATAGTTGTGTTCTGCAAACTCAGCTTTTGAACCCATGGTTTTTGTCCTTGCTAGATGTTGCTACTGGCAAAATTGGTTATGACACTGGTGATACCAGATGCTGAATGCATGCAAGCTTTGGTTGACGTTACTTTAAAACAACTTCCTGCACATATTCCATAAACATTTTCTTGGCAATGACATGGAACTCATTAGCTATCCCTTTATTTTTGGATATTTTTTTTAATTTTCCAACCCTTATATTTCCTGATGATCTTCAATTCAAGAACAAACCAAACAGAATCCTGGTTCTTTTTGAGATAATCCAATGTCAGCAAGATGGGAAGATGTTCAACTGCAAACTCTCCAAAAGCTGGACTTGCACCTGAGTGTCAGAACCTCTGAATATTTTTTCTGTACCCTTCTAGGCTACAGACACATAGGCTGTAATGATGCAGCTAAATACCAACAAATTCTGATTTTAAAATGATCAGACTTGGCTTCCAAAGCTCATGTGAATTATCCTCAAGAACCAACTCAAGGAGAACTCTTCTTATAAATAAGAAAAACCAGGAACATATTGCAACACACTGGAGAGAAAGTGTTGCCTGTCCCAAATAAAGCAGTCTTTTAGAAATGCTTTTCATACACTGTAATGTCAATGTCTGAGCAATGTAATCAATTAAATCTACATGACATGTATACTTGTGAGACTGTTGAATCTCTCACTGGATTGGGCTACTGACTTTTTTCCTGGAAATAAGTGATGGGAATATCTAGCAGAGAGACTCCTCCATCTCCAATTCTTCCAAAGGTGTTAGCAATATTCAACCCATCACAGGAGTCCCTAATCTGTTTTTGCTGGTGAGCATATTGGGAATTTTGAAAAGATGCTGTGGGCATGCACACAAAATGATAGCCATGGGGAACACAACCAGTTACAACTGCTGATTTACCAAAATGCTATTTGTCATCCACTCTAGCTCTTCTTCCAGCCCTTTTCCTCCATATTGTTCCTACTGATCTCTGTTTTTCTAGGTAAATGAGCATTTTCCCCAAAATAAAACTCTGCACTGTTGCAAGCAGCCAATATGGTACCCCTCCAGGGCCCGAAGAAATTCTTGGAAAGAAAAATGATACTGGAGGCTTTCCATCACACCAGCTTTTCATTTTCATTTCACAATATGCCGGCATTAGAGTATGCCAGCTTTTCTTCCAAATATGCCAGCTTTTCATTTTAAGAAATTAAAATAATGTTTTAAATTTAAAAATGCAGATGAAAAAGGAAGCCTTGGCAGGTGCCAAGACAAGTGTCTATAGCCATATTGGTGAACTGACTACCACACTGAGAAGCTCAGATCAAATTCACTGTTGAGTTAGCCTTTGGCTTTCGCTTTTCTTTACTCTTGCCTGGTCCAGCATTTCCAAGCCCAGAATTAATGCTGGACGTATGTGATGCATCTATGTCCTAAATCAAACATTTATAAGTTATGACCATCACTGCCATTGTGTCTCCTTAGTATTTCCTGCTCCTGTTTTGCTTTTATTTCTCTCCATTCTCTGTCAATCAGGTTCAGGCTCGCTTTATCCTAATATTATCCTCTCTGTCTCTCTTACTGTATAAATCTGCACCTGCATTTATTTACTTATCTATAAATTAATGGGGTGACGGAGTGGTTCAGCAGTTAAGATAGTAGGATGGTCAGTTGAAAAGCTAGCAGCCCAAGTTTGAGACCCAGGCACCACCCAATGGGGTGAGCTCCCATCTTCACCCCAGCTCCTGCAGTTCAAAAGCATGCAAATGTGAGTAAATAGGTATCACTTCAGCGGGAAGGTAACAGTGCTCCATGACATCATGCTTGCCACATGACTGCAGAAATGTCTTCTGACAGCTCTGGCTCAACGGCCTTGAAAAGGAGATGAGCATCACCCCCTATAGTTGGCAATGGTTAGCAGAGTAAAATCCACAGTTTTTGAAATTTATTAACTATCTCAATCTGGCCAGGTCTAGGTGATTTACAGGCATACAGAATAATGATGCAAACATGAAGAATCAAAAGTGATATCATGTAAATGACAGCACAATGGAGATATTCCTCAAGTACTTATTCAGCAACCATTCAAAGTTATAACAGCACAGAACAAGAGGGACTTATAACTAATCCACAAAATTGCAGCTGTTGCAGCATTTCCACAGGCACACAATTGCAATTCAGGCACTTGGCAACCAGCTCAAAATTACAACAGTTGCAACTTCCCAGGGTCATGTTTGCAACTTTCATGCCAGCTTCCACCAATGTCAAATGGGGAAGCTGCAGGAGGTCACAAATTTCCCCCACTCCTGCCACTTTTTTGCCTGCCCACACTTCATAACATCTGCCCATGACACCCATCTGCCACCCACACCCTATAGGGGCTATGATACCCACCGTGCTGTATAGAGTTTGCCCATGGCACCTGCCCAACCACAGACATTCCACAGCACCCACCCATCTGTAGGTCTCACCCACCACCCTGCTTGCCTGGGAATCCTGCTTCTTCCTACCTTGAAGTCATGTGAGTCCTTGCATGATGACATGTGTCATCCTGGGGTTACAACAGCAACCAGGACTGCAAGGATTACCATCAACTAAGAAACAGGAGCATGTGACGCTGTGCTTTATGAGCTCATCACTTAGAGACGGAAAATTTGGCCCCTGCTGCCATCAGAACCCAATGACTATCTATAACACAACAATAATTTTGATGTCAGTAGTTCATCAGTCCCCAAAGACATTTCAGAAAAAAATGAGTCCTTAAACTTTCATTGCTTTAACAATAGCTGATTGATGCAAGAAGACACTATCAAATTACTACTGGGGAAATAGCTTGACTTGACATTGCAGCTAGATCTTTCTGTGGGTGAATGAGTCGACAAAGTGGCTCATTGTAAAAGGATGCGGAGCAGAATTAGGAAAGAAAATGCTGTGGCTTAAGAACAATACTGCAAATAAAATATGATATACAAGATGAAATACTAGTAGTCCTCATGTTGCAATGGCAATTGGGATTGAATGGTTGCCGTTCAGTGATGCAGTCATAAAGTGTAACATTACATGACCCCATTGCTTAATGACAGCAATTCCAGCAGTCCTGGTTACTGTTGTTAAGTAAGGACCACATGTGAGTGGTTAAGTGAGGACCTCGTGTGTCTTTTGACTTCCTGCTGGCTTTCCCATTGACTTTGCTCATAAGAAGCCAGCAGAGAACATAGGAAATTGTGATCATGTGACTAGAATATGCTGTAATGTTATAATTGTGAGCTGGGCACCAAGTATCCAAATCACAATAACCTGATCACAAGGATGCTATGAACTCCAAGGACCTGTCATAAGTCCCCCTCATTCGTCACCATTGCAAGTTTGAATGGTTTCTGAACCATTCATAACCCCAAGACCACATGTAATTCCTTTCAAATAAAACTGTGCTGAGCAGCTATGACTTCCAATTCGAATCCTCATGTAACTGATGGTTTCAGCAAGCCATCTACTCAGTCTAAGTTCCTGATCAGTAACAGTCATCTCTGTGCTTAGAGATTATTACAAAATTATGAGTTTATTATGTGCAGAGAGACTGAAACATAGAAGAGTCTTGCTATCAGTAGAAAAACACTGGTAACCACTGCTTAGGAATCAGCACTGAGGAATCTGTTATGCCACATTCCGCAGTTCATAGTTATTGTATTTCACATAAAGTGTTCTCCTATGCACAGAGATATTGAAACATAGGTACTGTTCAAATATCCCACATTGATACTAAAGATTACTGTCCTTCCTTGTGTTAGTCAATTTGGGTGGAGTCCACTGCAGTTGACTCATCTGTGCTCTAGGCATTCAAGCACCATTCTTGTTTAGCCAGATTCTACAGAGGAATTATTGAGTCTGTCATCTGCACCTCTATCACTATCTGGTTTGGTTCTGCAACCCAACAGGACAGACACAGACTTCAGAGGATAATTAGGACTGCAGAAAAAACAATTGCTACCAACCTGCCTTCCATCAAGGACCTGTATACTACACGAGTCAAAAAGAGGGCTGTGAAAATATTTACAGACCCCTCACATCCCGGACATAAACTGTTTCAACTCCTACCCTCAAAACGACGCTATAGAGCATTGCACACCAGAACAACTAGACACAAGAACAGTTTTTTCCCAAAAGCCATCACTCTGCTAAACAAATAATTCCCTCAACACTGTCCAACTATTTACAAAGTCTGAACTACTATTACTGTTAATCTTTTCATCACTCCTTATCACCCAACCCTTCCCACTTGTAACTGTATGACTGTAACTTTGTCGCTTGTATCCTAACGATTTATATTGACTGTTTCCTAGTATGATTTGATTGCTTATTGTACCCTATGTCTATCACTAAGTGATAGATTCTTGACAAATGTATCTTTTCTTTTATGTATACTGAGAGTATTTACACAAAGACAAATTCCTTGTGTGTCCAACCACACTTGGCCAATAAAGAATTCTATTTTATTCTATCATGTCTTGACCACGTGCTGTCCAGCTCTTCATGTTCTTGACCTACTGTTGGATGTCTGCTACCATGATGGGGACTGGTTTCTATTCTGGAAGATTGCTAGGATCTGGTCTCAGGTCCTGTAGTATTGCTGTTATGTATCTTCTTTTTTTCCATATTTTCATGCAGTACTATTCAAGTTCTGCTATTGGTGGCTCTGCTATTACTATGTGGTTGTACTACAGATGGAAGTACACCTTAGATCAGGGGTGTCAAACTTGCATTGTCACGGCGGCATCATGGACAATTTGAGATTTACCTCTAGATGAACTCTGGGCAATCACTTCAGAGAAAGTATTGAAGTCTGTTGCCAATACAGACTGCCCACTTCTTTCTGAATTTAGGAGCTGATTATGTCATCCTACTCCTACTCCCAACCTATTGCAAAGGCATTCCTTGCTTGTGTTTTCCAGTTTCAGTTCAGAAATGCTGTTTTTTTAAAATCTGGGCTGAATTATACCTTTCACAATGAATGATCTCCAATTCTTCATACTGTTCTAATAGCAGCCTCAGTTTTGATTGGCTGCAATGCCTGGCATCACCTTCTTCCCCAACTGCTGGTTGCCCCTTTGTGGGACAATATGTGGGAATGACTTTAGGAGATAGGATGATGGAATGGGACAACTCGCCATGGCCAGCTCGCCACGGTCAACTTGCCATAGCTAACTTACCCTCACCAATTTGCTGTGGGAGAACTCAATGCAGGACAATTCAACAATCCAATTTAATTATTTAAAATAATAAAAATATTAGAATTTTTGACATTCATATTTTATTTTGTCCCTTTTTTGCATTCTTTCTTTAATTAGTCTATTCCACCTTTTCTTTGATATTAGTCTAACTCTCGTCCTGTGGCGAGTTGTCCCACGGTGAGTTGGCCATGACAAGTCATCCCACAGCAAGTTGGCCATGGAAAATTGCTCTGGTGAGTTGGTCATGGCAAATTGTCCTACACCCCTAACTTTATGGTAATGTTGCATAAATAGACTCTTGAAAGTCTGAGAGTACATCATTCCCCACCAACTCTGCAGTCCAAGAAACCGGAGAAGACCATTCTGAGATGCTTGCCATACCCCAACTCTTTCGGCAGACTCAGCTGCCACTTGTCTAACTGTTGTGGCTATTCCTCCTGTTCAAGTTGGGACAAACATGTTCCTTTTGCTTTTTATCCCATGGCAACAATATTGCAAAGCATCCATCCCGGTAGGGTTCACAATTGGAAACTACAGTTTAAGCACTGGTTAAGTCAAGTATAACCAGATCTTAGTGTTATATAACCAACCTGGTGTTCTTCAGATTATCACTTAAATTACAATTCCACGGCCTGGGCATTCAGACAGATCAGTTGGTACCAGAAAATAGTAGACACTCCTTTAAAAAGGGAGGGGGGAATCACCTTCAAGTTGAGCTCAACTCCTGATGATTTATGTGGACATAACTATATGTAACTTTCCTGACATGATATGGAAGTGCTTTACCACTTTTTCTCCTGGGATTGTTTTTCTTTCATGTCCCAATGTATCCTATATTCCTAGAGCTGTCAAGCACTAACCCTGTTTAACTTTCTAGAGCAGTGGTTCTTAACCTGGGCGATATCACCCCCCCCAAGGGGCGATTTTGTTTTTCAGGGGGGCAATGGAATGAAAAGGGGTGATGTGGGGGCGAAGGAACAGAAGGGGGGCAATATGGGGGTGATGGAGCGAGATATATTGGGAGAGAGAGAGAGAGAGATCTATATTGGTAGATAGGTAGATAGGCAGGAAGGCAGGCAGGCAAACAGACAGACCTTTTGGATGGATGGATGGACGGATGGACAGACAAAAAGAATGCGAGAGCGGCAGCACTTTGGGAAAGCGGCGGTGGCGGCTTTTCCCAACATGCTGCTGCATTCGAGGCGCCGGTTCAGGCGCAGTATAACAGTCAATGGGTGAGCCTGCAGGGCTGGCACCTCGAATGCCCCCCTGCCGCCTCTTAGCATCCCCAAGGGGGCCGGCAGAGGGACGCTAAGAGGCGACAGGGGGGTGTTCAAGGTGCTGGCCAGCCCTGCAGGTTCATCCATTGACTAGCACTGCTCCGGAGCCGGTGCCTCCAATGCGGAAGCAGTGGCACGTTACGTGCCACCGTGGCTGCGTTTGACGTGCCACCCCCCTGCTGCCTCTTAGCACCCCTCTGCTGGCCCCCTTGGGGACACTAAGAGGCAGCAGGGGGGCGTTCAAGGTGCCGGCCCTGCAGGCTCACCCATTGACTGTAGCACCACTCCGGAGCTGGCACCAAAATGGGTGAAACTGCAGGGCCGGCCGGCGCCTTGAACACCTCCCTGCCGCCTCTTAGCGCCCCTCTGCTGGCCCCCCTGGCCTTGGGGATGCTAAGAGGTGGCAGGGGGCGGTGCATTGAATGCTGCCGCAGTGCCACATAACGCGCCACCACTTCCACATTGGAGGCACCAGCTCCGGAGCATTACTACAGTCAGTGGGTGAACCTGCAGGGCCGGCGCCTCGAACGCCCCCCTGCCGCCTCTTAGCACCCCTCTGCTGGCCCCCTTGGGGATGCTAAGAGGTGGCAGGGGGGTGGTTATGTTGGGGGAGGGGGTGATGACAACTTCCTCAATGGCTCAAAGGGGCGATTCTTTCAAAAAGGTTAAGAACCACTGTTCTAGAGCAGGTATGAACATCTAGATGTTACCACTTAAACTAGCAAAATAGTTTAAGTATAGTACATAATATAATCCTATATGGGCAAAATATTTACTACGAGTAAGACCAGATTATCTCCAGTTAGTTCTTAATACTTATACACTGAGTTATAAACTCAGGTTCAGGCTGCACAGATTCATACAATTGTGACCAGAATCTATCTAAAATTGGAGGGAAACGAAGGGTCCTGCATATATAGCTGTTTCATGCACTTTGCTGTCCTCTAGTGTCACTGCCTCAACATAGCACCATGATTTGATCTACAAATAAATCTACCAGAGTGAATATTCTATATTCTAGTCTATAGCGCTTTTAGTGAAAGAAGTACTTTGCATGACATTCTTGTTCAATCAAATACTATTTTGCAAGTATCTGAAACTATGTGCACAGAACACGATGTGGTTCCTGCCTCTGAGGACTTGTATATTAGATGGACACAGTGAATGTGGAAAGATCGGTGGAAGGAGTCCTGAGGATAAATGAGAAAAGATTGGTGTTGTGGCAATGGGAATACTGCAAACATTTTGCTGAAGAACTGATATAAGAAATGGAAGTGGCATGAGGAATGGAGAAGAGTAGGCCACTATTATAATACAGCCAGCAAAGGGAGCTAATAGATAGCATCCAATTCTACCTAACCAAGATATGGATTATAGAAATGAATCCCATGTTTTCCGAGTCTCAATATTTCTCCCTGGATTGTCTCATTAAACATTAGCTTTGCTAATTGATATTCATACATTATGGGGCTAACAATGGCAGTGATCTTAGTTGTTATCCCTAGCTGTGATGGTTAGTTATATTTCACATAATCAAGATCATAGTCCATGGAAGTGGTGGGATTCAAAAAAATTTACTACCAGTTCTGTGGGCATGGTTTGGTGGGCATGGTGTGGCTTGGTGGGCATGACAGGGGAAGGTTACTGCAAAATCCCATTCTCTCCCCGCCCCACTAACCTTGTTTCCAGCTCTGTTCTCCTGTGCAGGGCAACAAAAGAAGACCCAGAGGGGACTCAGGAGGCAGAGAATAGATGGGGGCGGGGCCAGTCAGGGGTGGTATTTACCAGTTCTCCGAACTACTCAAAATTTCTGCTGCCGGTTCTCCAGAACTAGTCAGAACCTGCTGAATACCACCTCTGGTCCAAGGGCAGAATGTACATTTTGCATATAAAAGATCCAAGTTCAATTCTTTGAATGAGGGATTTCCAAATAATACCAGTAAACACCACTTTCTCATTTGTTTTTATTAGCTCTATTGACCTTATTTGCTCATATCATATAAAATACGATAGTATCACTATCAAGCATTCCTCCATATGTTTGATAAATTTATATATATATTCAGCTAGGCAAACTGAGAATCATATTGCTTAAAAGGTTTATTAATTCTCATAATAAATAAAAATAAAAAAGTTGTTTATTTCACATATAAAACATGTATAGACTATAAAGAAAATTGAGTTCTTTCCTGTGAGCAATTCGATTCTCAGCATCTTTATCAAAATTAAATCAAGAAATGACTGTAGCTGAAGATCCTTGCCAAATCCTGGGTATCGTGAACAATATATATGGCTCTATATACATAGTAACATTATATATCATACTAACATGTGGTTTGTTTCATTTATGCTTCACTGCTTTATTTTTCTAAACAGTGATTTATGGCTTAGTGTTATGGGTGAGTCATGTTGCTAAAATTTAATTAACCACAGCTAAAACAAATCATAATTTAAAATGTGTGAACCCAGCATCTCCCCCCGTCCCACCAGCACAGACAATACTATACTACTGCTGTATTAACCACAAACATTTTCACAAATTAGTAAGCTGAGATAAAGGCAAAGATACTCATGAACCAACTGTGCACCTTAGATTCCCTGCCTCCCCATTCCAATCTGACATTTGACGGCAAAAATGTCTGCTGAGGGGATCAAAAACATCAAGAGACATGATGATTCAATCAAACCCCCATTCTTGCTTCAACTATAGGGTTGCAGCAACTATCTTGACAATTTTGACTGCCCATCTACAAATGGCCCTACTTATGGGACACTAATTTGGTTCTGAGAACTAGCCTAAGCTTCTCTGAAAAAGGAAGCTAAAAATTAAATGGAGGAAAGAATATAAATAGTTGCCAAGTGAAGTGATGTACAGTATCTTATACAGAGAAGCAAGAAGGGTCCATAATTTCTTCCCTTCAGAACTAGACACAGCTGGGTGTGTTAAAATATCTGCTTAACATCTTTTTTCCTCTTTTCTGTCTAACTTGCCTTTTCAAAGCAAGATCACCTGCAAATCTTGGGCTATAGATTAGAATGAAAAGTTGGCAGGGGTGGAATCCAGGAAAAAGACTTTGGTTGTTTACTTCTGAACTGTTGCCAAGAAAACTACTTAAACATATCCCTCCAATCATGAAGAGTCAAGGTGAACTCAAGGAGACTTATCCTTATTAAAAGAATACACTTTCTAGAATGCCAAACACCTGCCTTCATCTACAGAGTTCATCCAGGGGTGGGATTCTACCAGTTCACACCTATTTTCTAGAACTGGTGGTTAACATTCTAAGCAGTTCGGAGAACCAGTTGTTAGAAGAAATTACTGGCCTAATCCTGTAAGGAAGGCAAGAAGGAAACATTCTGGTGTTGCTTACAGAAACTGCCTCCCCATTAACCCTTATTACATTCTTGGCAGGACTAGACTTCCTGTCTCAGGAACTTCTCTGGAGTTTTTTTCCCCTCCTTTGCTGGTACTTTGCTTGTGTGGAGTGACCATTCAAAGTTACAATGGCACTGAAAAAAGTGACTTATGACCATTTTTCACACTTACGACTGTTGCAGCATCCCCACAGTCATGAGAGGCCAGGCAAGGAGATGCGTGCCTCGATGTGAGTGATACTGAGTTGGCCACGCCCAGCCAATAACATGACCATGTCTACCCAGTCACATGACCACCAAGCCACGCCCACCAAGCCACGCCCACAGAACCAGTTGTTTAAAAATTTTGAATCCCACCCCTGAGTTCATCTCCAGAATACTAACCATATGGTCAACCACATTCAGCATTGCTCTGTGATTCCTTCTCTCATACTACAGAATAACCAAGGGATTGCATGCTAGGGGATTATATTTATCAAACTGTGGGACATTTCAGGTAGTATATATAAACAGAACAGCAATTACGTTGCAATGATGGTATGATAACAGTCTTCAAATATTTGAGGAGCTGTCACAGAGAAAAGATGGTCAACCTGTTTTCCAAAGCACCTGAGGGCAAGGCAAAAAAAGAATAGATGGAAGCTTAACAAAGAGAGATTCAACTTAGAATTAAGAAGAAATTTCCTGTCAGTGAAAACAATTAATCAGTGAAATGGCTTGTCGCCAGAAGTTGTGAATGTTCCACCACTGGAAATTTTTAAAAAGAGATTGGACAGCCATTTATCCTGAATGTCCAGAATGATATAGGCCTCCTGCATGAGCAAGGGGGTTGGACCAACCAATAACTCTTGTTATTCTTTATTCCATATGTGTGCGTGTGTGTGTATCTATGCATATATATCCATCATGTTGGCATCAGTTCTTACCGATCACATTGTAGTATTTTTTCCAGGAGGATCCCAACCGAGGCCTTCAGGTTTTCCAATGTGATTGCTGCTGTAATTAAGTCCATCCACCCTGCTGATGATAAACTTCTTCTTCTAAATGTCTATGGAGATGCTCAGTCATCCAGGTCATGGTTGTCCCAAAGGTGCTTTTTTTCCAGAGGCAACTGGACTTTCTGGTTTTTTCTTTGAAGATGTTTCACATCTCATTCAAGAAGCTTCTTCAGCTCTGACTGGATGGTGGGGAATGGAAGGATTTATATGCCTTGAAAACGCACCTTTGGATCAGTGGTGGGATTCAAATATTTTTACTACCGGTTCTGTGGGCGTGGCTTGGTGGGCATGGCGGATACTGTAAAATATCCAGTCAGAGGTGATATTTGCCGGTTCTCCAAACTACTCAAAATTTCCGTTACTGGTTCTCCAGAACTGGTCAGAACCTGCTGAATACCACCTCTGCTTTGGATCTTCTTCTCTTTCTTTGCATCTTTCCCAGCATTAGATCTTTCACTAGAAAGCTAGGTCTTCACATCATGTATCCAAAGTATGATAATTTGAGCCTAGTAAATTGTATCTCAAGTGACAATCCTGGATTGATTTGTTCTGCGATCCATTTCTTTCTTGGCTACCATAGTATTCTCAAGAGTCTTCTTCAACAAAAAAAAGTTGAAAAGAATCAATATTCTTCTTGTCCTGCTTCTTCAAAATCCAACTTTCACTTCCCTTGAGCTTCACAGGCAAAAGCATTGCCTGCATGATTCTGATAGACACATCATAGTGTGAGTTGTAATATAATTGCCATTCTACTTATATATGCTTACTGGAACGTCCCACAGTTCGACAATATGTAATTTCCTAAGTGGCATAAATCCTAAATTGGTATCATTGTAGCTTACACAATTTCAGAGATTATATTTCCTCTTCTACCAATTACCACCTCGAAGCTGACCTGCAGAATTGAGAGGAAACTGTTCTATGCCACAACAATCTCTTACCTTATATTGATTCGATTTGGTGTATCATGTTAAACTACACTATTGTTGCTTGAGCCCATTCAACTACACTGTGTACCACAGACTCCCCAACATTGACCAGATTACATTGCCTAATCATGTAGATGCTGATTAATAGCACAGAGAGTGTCCCTAACCCCACCATGGAGGAATCTAAGTTCCAGCAACTGGAACTTCCTTTTTCATGAGAACTCTTTCAAAAAGTGTTCCCCACTTTCAATTTTCGGAGGCAGTCCAAAAATGACTGATGGTATCAAATATTGTCAAGAGATCAAGTAAGTCCAGGAGGATTATATTTCCCATATTCCCAGCTTCCAAAGGTCATTCCCAAGCATGACCAGTGTAGTCTTGGTACCACATCTAGGTGTGAACCCAGACCAGAATGTTCTAATTATCAAAAATTTCTGGATCAGGCAATGGTTTCTTGAAGGGAAGACCTTCCACTGCTTCTTTCGAGGCAGGTATAACGATCCTCTCGTTCTTAGGAGATCCTGTCATCTCCTAAGAAGCTTTGACAAATCAGGAAAGGCAGGGATCTAGACTGCTGAGCTGATGTCACAGAAAACTTTGTCATCCCAGATATGTTAGCAAGATGTGGTGTTGGTCACCTTACCTGCCCAGGTGGCATCCAGTTCCAAGCAGATCTCAACAATTTTATCTTCAAGATGACTGGTGTCACAAAAAAAAAAACTCTGGAGGGGTTTAGGCCTGTGGACAGCTGTGGCACATTCAGATCTGAATATGGGATCAAAATTGCATTGGTCATTCTCATGGATAACTTCTGCATTTTATTATCCACGAGGTTGCTTCTGAAGACCACACTGAAACTTCAGCATTGAAATCATCACCAACCTAGCAATGACATCAAGCAGCCCAGGTAGGGATGCCAGCATGCAACGGAGGACTGGTACAACAACTGGAGCGATGCCAACTTGTCACCAGACCCAATTTCACAAATAAGACATCATACCTGATATACTGCAAAACAGTCTCTTTGGACACCATTGTGGATGCATATGCTTTACAGCCTTACAACTTTCCAGGGCAGCTTATAATGTTATTTAAAAATGTAGTCAGACTACTTTTTTTAAAGCAATCTGCGGAATTAAAAAAAAAAACTAACACCAAGCTGTTTAAAAACATGCTCAGTTTTTTTAAAAAGTGAAGAAAAACAAAAAGGATTTTGCCTGGCACCAAAGTATAATTAGTCCTTTCTGTTCCACATACTACAAATGTCAGTTAGACCATCCCCTCTTTTTCCAAAATGTTTACAACTTTTTTGGTAATCCTTCCTGGCTATCCTAGGACATTTGACAGAAGGCGTGACCATTAGTTTAATTTAATATATGTTAGTTTTGGAAGGAGAGCAATTACAATAGATATGCATGTTGTCTACCAGCAGGGGGCATCCAGATACTTTCCTGATATTTTCTTCTTCACATTTCTACACATTTCATTACAACAGCTTCATATTTATTGAAAACAGGTTTAAAAAAGGGATAAAATTGCTCCACGCATATTTCTATTTCTGATGCAGATTTCAAACATCCAAGTGTTGTCAAATCACAAACTATAGGGATTCACAATTGCTATTTATTGGTCTAATGAATTCTAAAGAACACCAAGTGAGACAGCGAATATTTGCCCATGCTTTACAAGCCATGCTGTAATTCTTCCAAACAGATCTAAAACTGAATTTGGCAAGCAGTGCCATATATCCTCATCCACTTATTGCTTTAAGTGGACCAGAATCTCCATAGTCAATGGCTAATTGCCAGGTAGATGCCAAAGGATACTCTGTCTCCCAACTTCCATTATTTGGCCATTTATGTAAGTGGCTCTTGTTTTTCTAATCATTTTGGAGAAAAATCTATTACAACAGGCCAGAATGCTAGAAATTTTTATATCTGTACTGTGTCCTGGCCTTTGTGACTAAGTGTTCAGCGTATACTGTCTTTTTTGTTTTAAGTCTAGTAATGAGCACAGGTTTTTTGTTTCCTTGCTTGCTTTTTGAGGGGTGTTGTGGTGTTGGTGTTGTGCCTTTGAGTCAGTCTTAACTCCTGGCAACTGCCTGGATGAGTCCCTGTAGTTTTCTTAATCTTTTCAGAAGTGCTTTGTCATTTATCACCTGCTTCCCAGGCCTGAGAGACAATGACTGTCCCAAGATCACCCAATTGGCTTTGTGCCTCAGGCAGGACTAGAACTCACAGTCTCCTAATTTCTAGCCTGGTACCTTAACCACCAGACCAAACTGGCTCTCATCAAGAGCTGGTAGAGAGTTAGAACTGAACAAAATCTGGAAGGCAGCATAATGCTGTTCCTAACCTAATTAATGAAGTTTATGATCAAAGATTCTTTTGGAAAATTCAGGATGTAGGGGAGAGGAAATGCATACATTTACATGTCTGTTGGCATGAGCATATATGCAACTGCTAGCATTGTGTATGCCATAAAGGTTGCCCACTCCTGAGTTATATAAATCAAGAAGGAATGGATACTAATCAGTCAGTTATTAAGATTGCAATTATATACTCACCAGAATTATAGAAACCTGATAGTAAATATCTGAACTATTATACTATATTGAGCTCTAGTTCTCATTACTATACTCATTTCTTGTACCTACATCAGGGGTCCCCAACCCCCGGTTCATGGACCGGCACCGGGCCACATCATGCCAGTAACCAGGCCACGCAAACAAGCTCCATCTGCAGGATGCAGGCAGCACATGAAACCACGCCCCTCCAGTCCGCAGAAAAACCTCTCTCCACAGAACCGATCCCTGGTGCCCAATGTTTGGGGGCCACTGGGCTAGTACAAATTCTGAGTGACATATATTTACCTACTTCTATAGAAATAAAATGAGAGAGTCGGGGTGGTTCAGTGGCTAAGACACTGAGCTTGTTGATCAGAAAGGTTGGCAGTTCGGCGGTTCGAATCCCTAGCACTGCATAATGGAGTGAGTTCCCATTACATGCCCCAGCTTCTGCCAACCTAGCAGTTCAAAAGCATGTAAAAATGCAAGTAGAAAAATAGGGACCACTTTGGTGGGAAGGTAACAGCGTTCCTTGCACCTTTGGCGTTTAGTCTTGCTGGCCATATGACCAGAGACGTCTTCGGACAGAGCTGGCTCTTCGGCTTTGTAATGGAGATGAGCACTGCCCCCTAGGGCCGGAAACGACTAGCACGTATGTGCGAGGGGAACCTTTACCATTATAGAAATAAAACACTGTTTTCTTTTATCTAGACTTTCTTTTTTCTTAGAATCCCTTTTATTTACAAGGAAATGACAAACTCCTTTTTCTTTGCCCCCAATTATAAAAATGCCCAACTTTTTCTGTTGCCACCAGCAGGGAGCAAGGAGACTGAGGTAATCTCATTTTGTACATGGCCCAGGACCCGCATTGCTCCCTTCTGACCTTGTATAATAACTGTTCTGTGGCCTCAGGGGTTGCTTTTCCTTTTGGGAATGTGCAGTGTGGTATTTGAGCCTGGCTAGCTGACAAGAGCAGGCCATGTTCACCGCTGAAGAGAAAGGATATATCGGTAAACTCTGTGGCGTGTTTTAGTGGTGGGAGCATAAAGTAAGCCAGATGATGCAGGCCACAACTTCAGAAGTTCAAAGAGCTGCCCAGCATTAGGTTATTGTTGTTATTATTATTATCTTTTGCTGTTGTTACACTGTTATACTTGCAGCCCATCTCACAGTTGAGGGCGACAGAAGTTGAGAAAAGGAGCAGCTGGAACTCAAGACTCCAGCAATTCATTCTCTACACACCACCTGCTTCCTTGTTTCCTCTTCTATTTATAGCCAAAAGTAGGGAAGCAAAGGTATTAAAAAAGAGCAAACATGGGCAGATATTGCATCAGCTGCCAGCTAGGGATGAATTAAGACAAGCTGGAGCAAGAGATCTGCTTGTAGGCAAAGAACTGTCTTTGTCTGTCAACCGTTGTGCTCCTGTGCAAAAGGGGACTGGAGGACTGGGGTTCAAAAGGATGCGGAAAAATGATAGTTGGATGGGAGCAGCTGGTTTTGTCCCTGTCACATCTTACCCGGGAACCTTAACAGATAACCAAGAGAGTGTCTGTGGCCATAAGCAATATAGGCAGTGTGCAAATGGATGAGAAACTTGGAAGCCTTCTTTGGTCAGGCGTATTGTTGAACTGCCAAGTCCTGCCTTCATGAACCTGGTGCCTTCCGGGTGCACTGGACTTGTGCTATCAAGCCTTGCTCCTGACCACCCAAAAAATGGGAGGCACTTCGCCTGGCCTGGTGCAAGGGAAGGCTGCTAGGGAAGCTCCCGGATTCTCCCACTGCCCAAGCGGGGCCCCAAGAGCACCGCAAAGAGAGAGAGAGAGAGAGAAGGCACCGAAAACCAAGGGGTCGCTCGCTTGCTGGCAACGCGGCAAGTGGCCGCGATCCTCCTCGCAACGCTGCTCGGGAGAAATGCGCGCAGGCAGGCCAGCAAGCGGTTGATTCCAGCGCCCCCGGGACGGGCGCTCCGAAACGGCTCACAGGCTTTGACCGCCAAGCGGGCGCGCAACCAAGGTTGCTCCGGGCGAGGAATCCAGAAGCGAGGAACCGCCTCAGCGGAAAGCACAGGGTTGAAGCGCGCGCGCGCGCGCGCAGCTGTTTCCGGCAATCGGCGACCGCGGGCCCTTTAAGCGTGGAAAGGCTCGCCTCGTCTGCGCACGCGGCGCAACAAGGAGGATGCGCCGCGGGGAGGAGGGCCAAGGAAAGAGGAAGCGGACGGGTGGGTTTTATCCGGGCTGCCTGAGTCCGGAGCTGCTGCACCCGACGCGAACATCCTCGGGAACGACCTGAAATGCCTTAGCCCTTTGCATCCCTCTGCTCCCTCTCGGGGAGCAGGGCTCCGGCAGAGGCTTGGCAACATGAACCGGGTCCAGCTGAAGCGCTCTGCAATCCTGAAAATGGCTCTTGGCGGTGCGTCGGAGCCGCTGCTCCAGCAGCAGCAAGAGGAGGAGGAGGAAGATAGCGAGGGCAGCAGCAGCAGCAACAACAACAGCAGCAAGGAGCCCCCGTTCCTCTTGCGGGCCGTCCAGATCGCCGTAGTGGTCTGCCTGTATTGGTTCATTTCTATCACAATGGTCTTCCTCAATAAGTATTTGCTGGGCAGCCCTTCGCTGCGCCTGGATGCGCCGCTCTTCGTCACTTTCTACCAGTGCCTTGTCACAGTCCTCATTTGCAAGCTGCTCAGCCTGCTGGCCTCCTGCTGCCCGCCGGGCTTCGTGGACTTTCCTTCCATCCGGATCGACCTCAAGGTCTCCCGCAGCGTCCTGCCCCTTTCCGTTGTCTTCATTGGCATGATCACCTTCAACAACTTGTGCCTCAAATTCGTCGGCGTGGCCTTCTACAACGTGGGCCGCTCCCTCACCACCGTGTTCAACGTGCTCCTCTCTTACTTGCTCCTGAAGCAAACCACATCCGTGTTTGCCCTCCTGTCATGTGGGATTATCATTGGTGAGTGGAGCCTTCCCAGTGGCCCCAGCTAAGCAATCCAGTGGCTGCCACTTTCTCCAGCATGTGGCTTATGTCTCCCATTATACTCAAACAGCCTCGCCACTGCTTGGGAATGGTGGAAGTTGACATTGGACACCATCTATTATATCTACTGTGTGCAAAGGCTTATCTACTGGGAAATAAGTCCATTAGAATTCAGTGACACTTACCCAAGAAAGCAAGTGTTAAATGCACCATGGGGCAGAGAGACCTTGAATGGTTTGCTTGCAGGATTTCAGTTTAACCATAGCAATTATAGAGACTGCTAATATTCTAACGTTTACTCCTTATTTTTATTGGCTATTGTGGTGCACAACTCATGGCAGTCAGTAGAGATTGGGCTTTCTGCATTACCATTCTTGATTTAATAACTCTTTCCCTCACAATCCTTGTCTAAAATTTGCCAAAATCTACTCTAAAATGCCCACTCAAAAGAGCATCCAAGTATCCTTTAGAATGAATTTAAATAATAAGAGCCACATCCAGAGTGGCTCTAAAAAGAACACTTCAGCCCTATAGAATCTTAAAAGTGATAAGGAAGTAAATGCAGTAATGCATCCTAAAAGGTATTGTTTCCTGATGATGCAATTATGCATACAGTTCAGGTCTCCATTGCTGATTGTGAGTGTGGGAGAATGGGAATGCTTGTTAAATATATGGAAAAGGCAGGGCTACACCTTTGATATATGGCCACAATAAAAGGGGGAGTTTGTGTTCCCAACTTACAGGACAAAAACTGAGGGTCAGATAGTTTGGTAAATCTTTCTTGCTCAATAATGCTTGGAATGAACCTAATGTAACATTTGTTGTTCATTAATATCAGGTGGAACAGAACTTGATAGAATTGATTCAATTCTGCTTATTTTTAATATTAGTTTGCTTAAGCTTGCTAACTATTAATATACAATCTAGTGGCTTATGCTGCAGAATATAAAGCTTCACTTTTGCAAAGATACATACAGCTATTACGTCTACAGAGATTCTCAGTCATCTAGGTCATAGTTGTCCCAAAGATGCTTTTTCAAAAGAAAACTGGACTTTCTTGTTTTTCTTTGAAGATATTTCACTCTGAGCTAAAGAATCTTCTTGGATGAGAAGCAAAACATCTTCAAAGAAAAACAAGAAAGTCCAGTTGCCACTTGAAAAAGCACCTTTGGGATACAGCTATTACGTTTATAGTCACAAGTTTTAAAACTTACAGATACTCTTTGACAGAAAATTATGGAGTGAGGGATCTTAATGAATAGTGATTCAGTTTCAGCAAGCAATTTCAGCTCAGACACGGGTTAATATTCAGATGAGAGATATTGGGAAATTCCAGGGTTGTAGGCTAGACTGGATTTTTTTTAATCCACCAGGAGTATTAGAGTAACTGGTTGGGGAATTCTGGGAGTTGAATCCATACCTCTCAAGTAGCCGAAGTTGAAAAAAATTAGTCTATTATATCTGAAGTTTTAAACATTTCCAAATTATTTTACATAGGTATGAGGCTTGTCTCCTGCTTTTTGTAGTCCAATCAGTATATTTTCCATCTCTTTTACATTGCAGGTGGCTTCTGGCTTGGGATAGATCAAGAGGGAGCAGAAGGCACTCTGTCCTGGGCAGGCATCATTTTTGGGATACTTGCCAGCCTGTGTGTCTCACTGAATGCTATTTACACCAAAAAAGTTCTTCCTGCTGTGGATGGCAGCATCTGGCGTCTGACTTTCTATAACAATTTCAATGCTTGCATCTTGTTTTTGCCCCTTTTGTTGTTCACAAGTGAGTTCTTCACACTATACCACTTTGATAAATTGGGAAGCATCCACTTCTGGGGCATGATGACTCTAAGTGGGATATTTGGCTTTGCTATCGGCTATGTGACTGGACTTCAGATCAAATATACCAGCCCCCTTACACATAATGTTTCTGGGACTGCCAAAGCCTGTGTCCAGACATTGTTAGCTGTCTTCTATTATGAAGAAATCAAGAGCTTTTTGTGGTGGGCTAGTAACATGATGGTTCTAGCGGGCTCTTCTTCATATACCTGGGTAAAAGGGTTGGAGATGAAAAAGGTACAGGTAGAACCTCTTCCAAAAGCAAATGAAAAAAATGACAATGTGGTCTGAATTTGCCAGTCTTGCATTTCTCTGAAGGAATAAAATGAAGTTTAACTAGCAAGAGACCGCTTAGGCAAGCGTAACCTGTGATTACCATGTAGAAAATAGAAGATAGGCCGAGATTTCCAATGTATTGCATATTTGCTACAATAATCACTGGAAAAGGGAAAAGATAAATTTTTTATAAGTGATTTTCTTTTGCAAACACCTTCTCTTTAGTAAAGGTGAGGGTCTTGTGTTTTGTTAAAAAACAACGTAAAACAAGTAGGAATAGGTGGGTCCTTGCTCTACTTGCTTGAAGTTATATGTGTGTTCTGTAGATATGTTTCTCTTTGTCTCCTCACACATCACACTCAACAGTCTAGTGTGCTTCCTGGAGAGGCAGGATAACAGTTCTCTTAGATTGCTGGCCCTCCTGCCATTGTGAGACAAACAAGTTGCAAGAAATACAGATTTGCAACTTGCCTGGTGAAAAGGTAACCCCAATGCCAATATTCTCAAGCATTTTTCTGCCAGTGCTTCTCAGCACATTATCATTCCTCTGGACAGCCTAATTGGAAAGGAACTGAACTAAAGAAAGTAGGAAAGGGCATTGAAAGGTCCCCTAGTTTGGTTTCTTCTAGATCTAAATGGCTTTAGGTAGTCAGCTGTTTTTCCCAGCACTGTTGAAGAAACAGATGTCAATGATTATTAATGGACTCTTACAAAGTTAAAAATATTGGCATGTTCTTGCTCTTAAAACTCATTTCGTGAGCAAGTGCATTAGTTTTATTCAATTTTTAACAATTTAAATAATTGTTTCAGTAGACAGCATATTTCCGGGTCATCACTTTTACATGCAAATATGACAATAGTTTTATAGTATTTTTAACATTTAACTTCGTATTTTATCCCATTTTTACTTCCATTCCATTTTTTGCAAACAAAGAGCCAAACAAATTAGTCCTAGTCTCAGATCTTAATCTCAATCTATATAACTCCATTTCATTTCAAATTATTATAAATAGTTCTTAAGCTTTTGTATTTCTTTGAAAAATAACAATATGTTTGCTCATCATATAAAGAATAAAGTTTATCCATATCTATCCTTAAACTATCTTCACATTATTAATGCTCTTTTATCATTTACATATTTCTTTCATCTGTCAGATTTGCCCTTTCATCACGTATTCTTTCCATAATTCTAAATCAATACAAGCTTTAACACAAAAAAGAATAAAAACCTAGACTTACCCCTTTACTACTTTGAAAGTGTCACCTCAGTGATTAACATAATAAGATTATAATAATCATTCCCTTTGAGGCAAAAGATAGAATAAGAAAAAAGAAGAAAAGCTACATAACATTATATATCTTTTCAGTCGGGTTCTGCAACACATATCCCCAATTTAAAATTTATTTATAATTTCAAAGTAATAGTAAAAATAATTAACCTTGGTTACTGACAAGTCTCATTTTAAACATCTTCAAAAATTATTTCAATTTATCTAATCAACATTTACCTTTTTTATAAGTAAAAAGTGAGAGTGTACCTTCATCTAAAAAAATGTCAGTAGCCCCTCTATTGTTTTATATTTTAATAATTCGGTATATTCTTATTACCCATCTTCTCCATGCAGAACCCCTTCTTAATACCTTAGCCATTATCTCTATGTAAGCGAGTTTCTATCTTCATTATATAATTCCCATATTTCTCTATCTTCTGCTTCTGTTTCTTGTTCCCCTCCTCCTCTCTGCTATATCCTTCTCCATCCAATTTGAATCCTCTCTCTCATTACCTTTCTGCTCTCTTTTCTTCTGGGCCTTTCTACCTTGCCTAATTCCATAAATGTTCCTTTTTAATTGCTTTCTTAGGTTTCATTTTTGGACCACCCTTTTTCCCTTTTATTTGTAGTGATCTTTGTGTTAGTTGTCTCTTTAAAATGGCTTTCCCTTGTGCTGACTCCTCCTTCCAGGATTCCTTCTTCTTGATCTTTGTTCGCCATTTCCATGTCTTCAACCAAGAGCCAAATTAATTCAGTCACTTCCTGTAGCAGTTCTTTCATGCTTTTAGATTCCATTTTAATTCCTTGTATACAAAAGTTTTTATTTTCCTTATTTCTTCTTCTTTAATTTTTTTAAAAATCTCAACCCACGCCCAGAGTCTGTATCAATGTCACCAGCTAGTCCAGTAGTCTGTCTTTTATTTAAGTTCAAACTTTCACCTTCTGTAGTTCTTGCTTTTTGTTTCAATATTTGTTTAAAATTGTAACAACTCCAATCCACAAAGGAACAAGATATTTTCCTTCTTCTTTAAATTCGTTTTTATCCACTGAGTGGCACTGTCACACAAAATCTTCTCCCTTTCCTTTTGTTTTAATATTCAAGGTTTTTGAGCCTCAAACTTAAATTCTTACGCTTCTACCTTTCCGGTTGAAGCCCTGATAGCTGTCAAAATATTTTACTATTTTTTCCTTCACTTGATACTTGCTTCTTTTCTTTTTTTAAAAGCTCATTTTATCTTAGTCCCGGGTACCTTTGTTGATTTTACCTTCCAATACTCGATTCTTCTGCTGTCAACTTCTTTCTTTCCTCCTGCACAAATCTTAATCCAGTTGAAACCTTCTCTTCAAGGTGGCCATATTGACCACCGCTTCTTGTCGTCTTCGGAGGGAAAAGACCAGACTCTGTCTGGCAGTTTTCCTTTCTCGCCGCCCTCTGAGGCAATTCAGCCCCGAACCATAAGGATCGGGCTCTCAGACAAAGAGCCAGGCTGCGACAATCGCAAACCGCCGCCCGTTAGCGAGAGGGCTCAACCCGGAGGTTTTTCGCAAGTGCATTAGTTTTTGATATGCACTCTCCTTATTGAGAAAGCCGCCTTGGCTTCAGGAGCCAAACATCATTGGAATGTATAATTCCATTTGCCTTTGACCTTTGCTAGTGTCCTTACCTTGTTCTCACTTTCCTAATTTTGTGTTGGGAAGTGTATAATCCCAATGTAGATCTGCAACTGATAAATGTGTTTAATAAAACGTTGATTTGTTATTTTCAGAATGGCTCTCTGCTTTGTTTGTTAACAGTAGAAATGATAAGGAGCAGAGGGCACTGATAATATATTGCCTCCTGACTCACAGACAAAATACTTTAAAATCAACCCTGAAGGAGTAGTTAATGAGGTTATTGTCTTTATAGACTGCTTATATTTTTTCTGGATGCATCAGATTAACCACTGTGCTACCAAGACTCTGGGCTTAATGGCCATTCAACAAAACTGCCTTTATTTCCTTAAGCTGTGATGTCTTGGATAAACACAAAGGCAAACATAAATATGAGTAATCCTCAACTTAATAATGGCCATGAGTTGTACAGATCATAAAGCAGGTCACCATGTGACCATACCTAATTTTATGATCTTTTTAAAGTCATTAAGCAAGCCCATTGTATCAATTGGATTTTTTCTTCTGGAAGCCAAAAGTAAATGTATATTTCTGGCAAAAAAAGGTGTAAATTTTGATCATTTGACTACAGGATGCTGCAAATGGCCATAAATGCAGGCCGGTTGCCAAATGCCCAAATATGATCACGTGACCACTGGAGATGGCAGCCATCGTTAGCTTTGAAACCAGGTTGTAAGCTCTGGGGAGGTGGTATAACTTTGAACTAAGCTAAGCAACTGGTTGAAAGTTGAGAACTACCTGTACCTCAAAGCAGAAGATTCATCCTAAAGGAGGACTTAGTTTTCAAACCCTGCGGGGTATTTAACACTAGGTTTTTATTTCAGTTCGTCAGCAACTTGGAGCACCAAACCAGTTTCATCTCAGTATATGAGAACTGGAACCAGAATACCATTCTCCCTCATTCTCATTTATCAGCCCAAATCAGCCACCTTTCTTTCAACTGTTTCCCAATTGCTTTTATGTACTGCAGATCCATTTCCACTTAACACCTTTGAACTGATTATGTCATGCCCCTGGTGGAGACTGACTCAGAGGAAGAGGAGGAACAGCCAACAGGGAGTGGGAGTGTGGCTCCAGAGGTGGTGGAGGAGGCTGGGGAAGAGCAGAGGCCAGCTGAGCATTCAGGAGGATCCAGGCCCATCTCCTATCCATTCCAGGGCACGCAGGGAGGAGAGGATCAGGGCAAAGCGTGGTTTACTCAGGAGGAGAGGGCCATGATCCTCCTCAGGGCTTACAGCTGGGAGCTCTGTATATAAGTTCGGACATGCGTAGTCAGGCTGCTGGAGTCAAGGTTAACGTTTTCATTTTAAAGAAGGTTTATCTTGGTTGGCATTCTTCCAACAGATTGTCCCTGGTTATCTTCCTGAAGCTGGCAATTATCTATCCTGGTCTGCCGAGGAACTGTATTAATGCGGTTTGGTTTTGGTTTCTTCTTCATTATCAGCTCTTTAAATGCGAACTGTTTTTTGCCTTTGAAATGTTATTTTGACTCCTCCACTGTGATCAATTAAACAGTGAAGCCAAGCCAGTGTATAAACACAGAGAACTTTTAAAAATTTAGGCATGAAACTTATGGGGGAAAACTGAAAGTAACTCCACTTAAAGCAAACAAAGCGAAGTAATTATTGGACACTTTTTTCAATAATTCCAAGCATTTCTTTAAGAAAAAACAAAAGACAACGCTGAGACTCCAGAGGGCGCCTGACTCTCCAATCATTCCAGGATCCATGAACGAAAGAAAGCCTCTCTCTTGCAAAGTTGCCAAATCTGGGCTGCAGAAATCCGAATGTGCGATAGACTACAGGTCTACCGTACGCAAAGGTACGCAAAGATTGAATATCCCGCTGCCCTCTGGTAGCTGTCCAGATTTTTTTCAGCCTTTTTCGTCCTTATTCTGATCCGATAGCTCTGCGGAAACAAAAACGAATACGTTTTTTAATTGAAAGGCTTCACGCCCGTGGCACCATTTTAATCCAATCTTCCTCCTCCTCCTCCTCCTGATATACAGCGCACAAACGTGCTACCCCACGCCCGCAGTCCGCGGCTCTTGAGGCCAACCCAGCAAGTTATAACACTGTATGCGCGTATATAGTCCAGGCGGCCAATGAGCTCTTGGATGGAAGGGGGGCGGTGTTGCGCATGCTCACTGGAGGAAAAGCAGCCGCTCCGGAAGTGGGTGGTCTCACCAGGAAAGGGCAGGTGGGGGAGGCGGCTTAGACGCCGGGCAGTGTAGCGAGTCTAACTTGCCTTTGCTGTGGTGGCTGCGCCAGCGATGGCTGCTTTGTCCAGTCCGGTCCCTCGGCGGCGCCGCGGCGGTTGTTCCGTCCACTGGTTCCGACGGGGGTTGCGTCTTCACGACAACCCTGCTTTGCAGGCGGCTATCCGAGAAGCGACCTCCGTGCGCTGCATCTACATCTTGGACCCCTGGTTCGCTGCGTCCTCCGCGGTGGGCATCAACCGCTGGCGGTGAGTAGAGTCAGTGGGCCGGTACTCCTCCTGCGCATCCGCCAAGTTGGGGAGGTGGGTAGGGTGGGGTGGGGTGGCGGGACTCGAGAGCTGGGTTGGAGCGGGTCAGGTTGCTCTGCCACCAGCACGAGTGTCACGTTCATGCCGCGCAGCCCCTTCCCAATGGAAAGTTCGTGCATAACTCAGCTTTCCATCCTTCCGAGGTCGGTAAAATGAGGACCCAGATTGTTGGGGGCAGTATGCTGACTCTGTAAAACGCTTAGAGGGGGCTGTAAAGCGCTGCGAGGAGGTATGCATAAGTCTTAAGTGCTATTGCTATGAGCGACCGCAGCAATTTGAGAGGGGGTCGAAGGTGCCTCCTGTGTGCTGCGATTCAGTAGGAAAAGGTTAAATGAAATAGGGACAGCAGATCTGTGGGCAGTGGGAGCGGGAATAGAGGGGGAGTAGGGCGGGTAATGATTTTATGACCGAGTGAATAATGGACCCTGCTGCCTTATAATTTCCCTCCTGCCTCGCCTACTGGTGGTGTGGTCTCTTTTGACCCTCGCCAACTTCTCGCTCGCATGACGAGAACCGTGTAGGTAGGATGAGCTGAAGAGCATTCCCTTGTTGATGGTTCGCTTGGAGGAGAGCAGCGCGCCGGAGTAAATAACAAGCCCGCGCAATATGACACTTCCCAGGTCTGCTGCTTGTCCAAAGAGGTCAGAGAAGGGGAGTGATATTTGCTCCATGGGAGAAATGCCTGGCGTTTGCTTCCTGTCGGAAACCAGACATCAGAGGACCAGCAGAATTAGGAACCCTTATCTGCATTGACACCTGAGTCAAATAAGCTTGAGAGATGGAGGGATATTTATTTATTTTTTATTTATTTTATTTTGTCAAGCAATTATAAGATAACAAACTTTGCTTAGCCTGTTTGAATAAGAGAGCTGAGCAGTTCTGTGGTAGGGATGCTTCAGATCTGCTTATCCATCCTATTTAGCCTGCCTTTGTTTTGATTAATAACTGAAGGCAATAAAATAAGTTCATAACAACAAACCTGTCAGTTGAGTTGGGCTGAGAGTGACTGGCCCAGCTGGCTTTTGCCTAAGGCCCGCCTAGAATTCACCATTTCCTGGTTTCTAGCCTGCTGTCTTAACCACTACACCAAACTGACTCTGGTTTTGGTTTCTGCATTGAACAGATGGCTTGACTCTGTAGCCTAATGGCTCTTAGGCTATAGAGCCCTGTAATACTTTAATACTGAAGTTCATATAAGGAAGCATGTATTTTGTCACAGGACATGTTGTTCTTTAGTTTTCCTCAGATATATATCCCCTTATTCCAGGAGTGCACAAGATTCTCTTAAATGCTCAGCATTTCATTGCCATTCATGTTCTACACTCAGCCCTCTCAATCACTACAAGAGCTTTAATACCCTATAAGTGTACATGTAATTAAAATTAAACACAGTTAATAGGATTATTCCCTAGGCACATATTTAGTATTTTCCTTCCTGCCAGGCTAAAATTAACTTTGATTTTAAAAATAAGTATCCAGAATTTTCTAAGGCTGCATATGTCCCTGGATTTTCAGGTTATGCACCCATGTTGGTTTCTTGATTTATTGACTTCTAGATGTCAACAGATTTCAAAGTGACACATAAGGAAAGAACAACGATCTGCACGCAGGACAATTATGTTATGAAAGAGCCACACCTGCATTTTCTCAATTATTTACTTGGAAAACCTATCTGATATTTAGTCCCTCTGTATGAAAGATTGTGGGAAGTGAGAGATGATGTGTCTGAATATTTCATCACTGAAGAGGCACCTCAGATCAGAAAAAATGTGGCTCTCCTTAATTCACTATAACAGGGGTGGCGAACAAGTTTGACACAAAGAGCCGCAATTTTAAACTGTGCGAGTCAGAGAGCCACACCACGCTCGCTGGCTCGTGCAGTTGTTTCCGAGGATGGGAGACGGATGACGGCAGGGCGGGACTACGCTGAAATCTCTCCTCAGAGATCCCTCCTCAGAAGCAGCATAACAAAATCCAAACGTGGCAAAGAGCCACAGTATACAAAATAATATAATATAATAATAATATAATAATAATATAAGAGGCAAAGAGCCGCATTCATTTTGGCGAAGCATGCGCTCGAGAGCCGCGTGTTCGCCACCCCTGCACTATAACTAAGGCTGAGAAATTCTTCCTATGCTTTTCAAGATCCTGTATCTCAAACTAATCTTAAAACTACCTTCTGAAATCTATGTCATTCTTGCTTTTTTGGTTTTGCCAACTATGTGGGGTACTCTCTGATGCTTACAGAAGAAACATCCATATATATATTCAGCTTCTAAATAATGCTATAGCTTTAAGAACTAGATCCAAAACTGTGGCAAGAAGGGCTTGCTTCAATTCCTGTTGCAAATTATTTTGTAGCATAGGTGTTACCATGGAAGAAGATGAATTGGTAGTAATTTAAAAGCATCCATACAAGATATAGAAAGGATAACCCATTGATGACCTAAAACAGAAGTTAGTTATATAAGTAGCTTGGATCTAAGCTGCACTCCTCCCAAATCTGTTCTGTTACTAGCTTTCGGCATGCTTAACTTACCTGCTACTTTTGTTTCTTTGTCCTTAGTAGACTGCATTAAATTATTTTGAGCCACATTTAAGCAGCTCCGGTAAAGAGCCAATTAGGCAGGGTATAAATATAGCACATTGCTTTTACTTTTTGAGTGTGAACCAGTTAAACACCATACATAGCTACTGAATTAACTTGAATGGTTCTATATAGTTTTAGGCTTATAAACAGTTTATTGGAAACGAATTCTATCTACTGATACATATTCTTAAAACCTCCTGTTTTAAGCTGGAATAGTTTTGGAAATAATTTCTAGGCAGGAATATGTCTTTTCTATATCACACAATACCACCACATTTTAAAGTCATCTCTCAGTTTTGCACCAATGAAAGTGAGAGATGGAGCAGCAATAGAAGTCCGTCATTCCATTGCTAACAGTTGTAGTGTGATTTTGCCTTCTTTCTTTAGGATAATTCTTGTTCTACTAGTTCTGCTATTTTCACTATACTCTTAATTGGGTCTCTACATATGAAATTCTGGGTATAAATGATGGGTTAGCTCTTTCATACCAGTTTAGTCATTTAGTAGGTGGAACATGATTATTCTGCGTTTTTTTGCCAGAAGAAAAGTCTATGTAGTTGATTTAAAGTTTAAATAGAGAAGGATTTTCCTAGCAAGAAAAATATCACAAGAAGCAAATGCTTGGCTAACATCTGGAATAAACAATGAATGTTCATATTTAAAATATAGAAATAAGTATAATGACTTGTGCAGGATATAATTAATGGAATTTTTTGTTCAGTATTTCATAATTTACTTATTCTTGTCATCCTTGTTGATTTTGGAAAAAAATTAAAACTTAGGAGAACACCAATGCCGTAAAAATTGAGTTCTCCAACGCTATTTCCATTGAAGGAAATAGCTATGAGTGGCCACAGGGGGTCCTCAACTTAAGACCGTCCATTCAGCAATCATTCACAATTATGAGGGTGTTGAACAAAAGCACATATGAACCCCTCCTGAACTTTCTACCATTGCGGTCAGTGGACCAAAAATTGGGCACTTCCAGCACATCCACTTTATGACTGTGGCAGTGCTACAAGTTCTCTACCACTGCAGGCCAGGAGGCCTTGACTGGCTAGGCTTAGTGTTATGTGGATTTTCCTCCTGCCTCATCACATCAGCAAAAGGTTTGGGCTTTCCCTTCTCTGTACCACTTCCAGAAGGCTTTGTTCTTCCCTCTGCCTAACCTTGTAAATCCACTTACCTTCATTTTCTATGATCAAGCATACTGAGCTGATGCAAGGCACGGCTACCATAGAAAGCTAGCCAATTAAATGTGTTAGAACTTGGAGGTCTTCTAGTTCAGCTCCCTCCTCAGGCAGGAGATCCTATACCATTTCAGACACATGGCTGTCCAGTCTCTTCTTAAAAACTTCCAGTGATGAAACCCACAACTTCTGATGGCAAGCTGTCAATTATTATCACTGATAGGAAGTTTCTCCTTAATTCCAGGTTGCTTCTCTCCTTGATTAGTTTCCATCCATTGTTTCTTGTCCTGCCCTCCAGTGCTTTGGAAGATAAGTTGGCCACCCCACTCTTCCTTGTGACAGCCCCTCAAATACTGGAATACTGCTATCATGTCACCCTAGTCCTTCTTTTCTCTAGACTAGCCATGCGCAATTCCTGCAGCCATTCTTCATATGTTTTGGTCTCCAGGCCTTTAATCATCTTAGTTGCTCTTCCCTGCAGTTTAACATCTTTTTCATTGTCTGGTGACCAAAAATGGATGCATTACCCCAGATGTGGTCTTACTAAGGCTGTATAAAGTGGTACTAATACTTCATGTGATTTTGATTTTTTTTTAAAAAAAATTATTATTATTCTTTTCCAAAGGTTAGAAAAAGCCTTGTGAGGCTTAATATTCCTCTCATTATGTTTCTGAGGTTCTTTCTAGCCTTTGGAAGCATCTCCAGGGCTGGGGCTTGTCTCATGAGGTTTCCAAAGGTAAGAAAGAGTCTTAGAAACGTTGGCAAGATGAGAACCAGGACTGTGGCCTCCCCTGCCCCCTGAGGCACCTGGTTTAACGACCACAATGGGCAGCTTGGGATTGCGGTCATTGAGCAAGGCAATCACATGGGCATCTTACTTAACGACCGCAACAATTTACAACTCAAATTGTGGGCTGAATTGTGGTCTTAAGTTGAGGGTTACATGTAGTAGTATTTGCTGCTTGCATGGAGAATTGTAGCATTCAGCAAATGGTCCTTCATTTCTAGTTTACAGAATATGGATAAATCACAAATATTTTTCTATTTTCTCTGATAATTTGCACAAATCAAAAATTCTATTTTGCATTGATACATGGATTCACACAGGACAATCTACATATACATATGCCCTTAGCCTCTAGTTTTGTTCCTGACTTCTATATACAGTTAGCTTAAAAGTTAGCCTTTTATTTGCAAAAATGGCAAAGAACATTTTGATGGGGATATAGTTTAAGAAAATCTAATGTGACAATAGACAGATTTTCTGTAGCTAGGAACTACTAATCATGGTGGGTGTTGATGATATCTTTAGGTGAAATAAAATAAAGCTTTTTGTCATCTTTTTTGAGGACCTGTGGCAACTTAAAGAACCAATCAATTACTCCAGGTTTTATGGAAGTTTAAAGAATCTATTTTGACCTAAATTTAAACTGAATTTACACCGTTTTAATTTTGGCCTTGAACTCATTCAGGGGTTTTATTTTTTTATATTTTGGAGAGTGCTCTATGCATATAATTCAAAGACCTAGTGTAGGCTTTCATTGAAAAAAATGCACACATATACTTGTGTTACAATATAAGTTATATGCTGAGAGAGTTATCCACTCTAGTATCCTGCCTTCATGCCAGGAGGCAGAGACCCCTCAAATAAATTAAAGAGGCCAGACAACTGAATCAATCAATAAGCTCTCAACTCTAGGATCATATTCATGTTAACCATATTTTCTAGGTATATGTGTGCGTGTATTATTCACTGAAGTACTTTTTATGACATTGTTTCAGATTGAGAACCTTCTTACCATGTAAAACACTTGATTTCCCCTTTCCCTTCTACATTTTTTCCCTCTTGAAAAGGTATGGAAAAAGAAGATGTGTTTGCAAGGATTTCTTCTTTGAGCCTTGCTAGACAATTTGTAGAAGAGTACAGAAAAGGCGTTGAAGATGGTATTCAACATCTATTATGTAAACACCAGTCTAGCTTTAAAAGGGAGGAGTGAGTGAACGAATGAGCAAGAAACTCAAGATTGCCCTGCCTTGATTTTCTTTAGAATAATAGGAGGGTGACAGAATCAGTCAGGCTTTCAAGATATGTTATTATATTTTTCAACTATGAAGCAGTAATTCTTATGACATTTGATTTATAACCTATTCTAGCTCAAAGGGATGATACAGTTCTGATTACATTTTATTTCTTCTCTTTAGGTTTTTGCTCCAGTCTCTGGAAGATTTGGACAACAGTTTAAGAAAACTTAATTCCCGTTTATTTGTAGTACGAGGGCAGCCAACTGATGTTTTTCCAAGACTCTTTAAAGTAAGATTATAACCATATCTGAAAATCCTGCTTGGGTAGAAGTAATTTGCTTTTATAATTTGAAAAATTAATCTAACTTATACTGCTAATGCTAATATTTTGTTATTTTTGGATTTGAATTAAAATCATGCTATCTATTTATAATAATATGGCTCTTCTATATATGCCAGCTGTTCCCTTTCATGCTTTCATAAATAGAGGTGATATATGGTTTTTGTGTAGTTGCATTCAAATAAATACTTCTAATAGGATGGACTTTCACCAGTGTATTAGAATGGGTATTTTTTTTCCAAACCGGAATTATTTTTAAATTTATTTTAAAAACAGTAAATACTAAACATTTAATATTTTATTAAACAGAGTTAAAAGGTTTTTTCTTATTAAAAGAGCCTTGGTGATGCAGGCTGTTAAATGCCTAGCACTTAAGTTCCAGCTGCCTGCAATTACTGCAGGCTCGAATCCCACCAGGCTCAAGGTTGACTCAGCCTTCCATCCTCTCGGGGTAGGTAAATTGAGGACCCAAGATTGTTGGGGGCAATAAGCTGACTTTGTAAAAATGCCGCTTAGTAATAAGCAGGCATATACAATGGAATGAAAGCTATTGCTGAGTGCATTGGGTTGTATCCCCAAAAACTGTAAGCCGCCCTGAGTCTTCGGAGAAGGGCGGCATATAAATGTAATTTTTTAAAAAATTAAAAGCTCTTTTGATAATCTCTCAAATATTCATTCTGCCTAACATAAGTACTTAATTTTCATGTTAGCATACAGATTCAGTTTGCCTAAATATTTGACCTTTCAGTTATGACCATGTCATTTTTGTAATGGGGCTAGGCAAGATCATAAGAACAGAGGAAAAAGTAAGAGGGAAAGGAAATAAAAATTGCCTAAGTGCATATATACATAGTAGTATAAACTACCAGAGTTTCTTGCCTTAAAAGCCTAGAAGCAAATGTTTTTAATAACATTGCAATAGTAACAGGTTGGAAATGAGCCCAGAACTCACTCCCTTCATCTTTCCTAGTATGCTTCTGATGTAGAATTTGAAAATTATCCAATAGTAATGGGTTGGTTATAAACTATAAATCTGGGTAATATTAGCTATGATTGCTTAACTCTCTCAAGCCTTCAGAGATGCTGCATACAGTACTTTTCAGCGATAAAGGCGTCAGTTGACTTGTGTTTTATTCTCCTTCCATTAGAAAAAAGCTTCTTGGCTTATTAAGTTACAAAAGATCTAATTTATTCTTATTATATGGCAAAGTAAAATATAATAGGGTTTATAGGGATGTTCTGGATAATTGCTCCCATCAAACTAGCTAACATTACATACTATTAGAAATGATGGGGATTTAAGATCTTTAGAGAAACCATATTGCCTCTTTCAGTGATAAACTAATTCAGATCCATTCTTTGGCATGTTATATCTGAAAATAGGTGTGGGTGTCATATGTACTGTAAATCCTTGATTTAATGGACTATGAGAGGAAGCGGTGTTTGTCAAAGACAGAACAATCATTAAATCTGAGTGGGCTTTTACACATGTGGAAAATGGGAATCGCATTATACACAAGTATATTGTGAACGTTGTGCATTTTGTATATTACATGCATGCATGAATGGCAAAAGAGATTTTGCACATTAAAAGAATTGTATGTGAGATTTATACAAGCATAAAACGGTAGGTGAAATTTATGCAAATATAATACGGTGCATGGCATTTAATGTAGGACATAGCCATACAGTATATCATGAGGTAAATATGTGGTTGATCAGAACTATATAGTGTATGGACATATTCTGTCTGTTGAATCCAAAATCTGCTGAACTGATATCTTTTAAATTGATGATTTAGTGTTTTGCAAAAGTAGAAAAATTGGCTCTTATAACTTTATCCTGAAAAATACTTTCTCCTACTAGTCTTTCTCTGTATAATAAAAAGAGTTCATTAGAATTTAGGATTTCACTTTGAGAGCTGTTGTTGGGGATAGCATAGGATTAAGCCATTCAGATTAATTTCAATATTTACCGTGACATCAGTATTTTTGTGTTCCTGTTCCTACTTTTTTATGCTTTCTCTTATAGAGTTTTCTTAAAGCCCAGCAGGGAATTTAACTTAACATTGTGACATATGTACTCGAATAATTTTTTGTTAGGCTTTTTTTTTTCAAATTTGTTACTGAAATAGTCCCTGTTTTGTTAAATTAATAGTTCAAAATTGCTCAACTTTAATTCTGGCTAAGGTTATAAAAAATATTTGATCATCAGTAATAGAAAAAGGGGCTTTAATGATGCCATTTGTTTGATTAAGAAACATGTAAATGAGTGGGTTAAAAAATTAGATCATCCTTTTTTCTTACTCATTGACAAAAATTTTAACTTTCTGTAAATATATTGTTCTTGTACTGAATTGTATCTGTGGACTAGATACAATGCAATATATCCAGAATCCTTAAAATATTACCGGTATCTCGCATACATACTTACCTATTTATATTATGTGAAGAAATTGAAAGAAGTGTAATTACATTTTGCCTCCCAGCCCTTTCCCTTGTATCCTTTCTTGCTTCCTGCAAGGATGTAAAGGTGTTAATTAGAAGGCAACACACATCCCAACTGTTCCTCATCTGTGGTTGCAGCTGTTTAATCGAATATGTGTACTTACTTCACAGAGCTTCTTTAGGGCAAATTGTAGATGTGTATGTTTGCATCACTATAAAATGTATTTCCATTGTTTGGTCTCCACATGAATGAAAGCAATGTTCCCGTTGATTCTTTAGAGAATTTCTGTACCTTAAAGACTTGCAGAGCTGAGATGGTGAAGATATTAGAATATATTTGAAAAGTGAGGGTTTTTTTCTGTAGATGAAGAATAAAGACTTATATGCACTTAGCTGGTCGGGGTAATGTTTTTGAGCACTAACATGCTCAAAAAGCTAGAAGAGGCTGTAAATGTTCTTGAAATCTTTTTTTTATTTAATTTAATTTGATTTGCGGTCACAGACCAAAACACAGACACAACAAAAGAAAAACATGGGAAAAATAAGATCATGGACAATTGGTCACCAGAAACTTTGACTGAGAGGAATTACAGTGTTCTCCTCTGATGGTTACAGCTGTTTAAAAAATTTGGAAACCTGAGAAGTGATATATGAGGAGCCGTCCCCTAGACAATATAAGAACAAATTACTAGCATTGGGTCTAGAGGGGTCTATTTCAAGAGGAGACAGTTTCTCAGCCTTGGCAACTTTAAGATGTGTGAATTTCAACTGCCTCCACAAGCTGGCTAGGGAATTCTGGGAGTTGAAGTCCACGCATCTTAAAGTTGCCAAGACTGAGAAACACTACTCTAAATCAGTGGTTCGCAACCTTTTCTTCACCACGGACCCCCTTAAAATAGCTTTTGTGGCCACGGACCATGGCCATTGACCCCAAGATTTAATTCAAGATTTAAATCATAACATTTCTTCAAGCCTTTCTTCAAGCCACTGGTTCCCCTGTGACAACACTGTGGGCCACAGGTTGAGAACCACTGCTCTAAATCATTGATTATACGGTATTGATTTACTTCACACTATATACAGTATGTGCAAAGAATGAGTCATGTAAATAGAAGGGAACTGCTGAGAACTAAAATAAGCTTCAGTCAATCACGTTCAAGCTGCAATTTTCAAGTTGGCTTTTGGTGCAGGCTCACATAAATGCATTACAAAAAGCATTCTTCATTTCCAAAGCATCCCAGTCTGGAATGCAAAGACAGGATTAATTTTAACAAATGGGTAGTTAATACTGGATAAACATAATCCAGGCAGTTGTCATGTCAGCTTTCAGTTACAAAAGTGGATCTAAGACTATCTTCCTTTATGTGTACTCTTTAGATGTACCCATCTAAAAAGGACCAGATTATCTCTCATTTAGTGCCCTCTAGTTACTCCACATTGTAAGCATTTCATCTCATTTGACTGTCCCTTATCTGGCTTAATAGTAGCCAAGGCAGAGGTCCAATATCTGCACAGTCTCACCTAACTCCTTACAGGAAGAAATAGAATGTAATTAATCTACTTATCGTGCCTCAATTGAACTTCCCTTTGATTTTACTTGGTGGCTTTATAAATAGCACGGGGGATGGAATGGACTCATATCACTCCATCGCTCAGTGCTATAGGATCAACTCATTAAGTAGGACAACATCCACTTAATACCATGCTTCCAACTTCAGACCAGAGAAATCCAATAAGATACCTTGGTTGAAATAAAAAGTAGAAGATTCAGAAAAATCAATAAGGTTGGGTTTCTTTGTTTATTTCCCAAAGTGGTTCTCCATTTTAGCAGACATTATTTTAATCCAATGTTCTTTTAAGAACGTAGGAAACTGGCAGTCAGCGGAAGAAATTAAACAGGCAGTCTTCATTTCAGAAAAGCTGATGAGATATCTGTCTGATGAGCCTTCTGTGCCTTGTTGCTTGCTACATTTCAGAGAGAGGCAATCACTGATACTTCAGATATTGTTGGATGCATTTGCCAGCCAACATGGCTGGCATTCAAAGATAATAAGAACTGTAATAGAGCTCCTGTCTAGAAAACCACATGTTGCTTATCTTTACTTGTTGGTGCAAAGAACTGCATTGTTCACATTGGTTATTTATTTATTTATTTATTTATTTATTTATTTATTTATTTATTTATTTATTTAAACTTAATGCCACCCAACTCCCAAAGGACTCCGGGTGGCTCACAGCAAAAAAAAAAAAAAGAACTACATTATAAAAATTTAAAAACAATTTTAAAAAACAGCAAACAACAGAATTTGTTTGTTTGTTTATATCATTTATTCGTTGAATTTCTATGCCATACTAATCTCACTCTTCTTACTGATACAGAAGCTCTGGGCAGCTTACACTATAATAAAAGTGCAAAAAACAATTAAAGTAGAATAAAAAGTTAAAAATTAAAATTAAAACCCAAGATGATGGACAGCCTGGGCGAGAGAATCTTCTCTATCCTGTCAGCTACTCCAATGTAGTGAGCTTCTGTCTGGGGCCCAGGCCAAGCAGCTGTTATTATTTGATTATAGCTATATTACTCAATGCTTAATACATGTTGATAAGATGAACTTGAAAATAGGAACTTAATAAACTTCAGCAATGGATTTTTGTTGCTAAGCTTGAAACGGTACAGTAACGGTACAGTAATCTTACAGTAATTGTTTGGAATTGGAAGACATTGTCTTCTTTTTTTTCTCCTCAGTGTTTAGAGGAAGCTAAAAGACCCATGTTTATGGGTAATTGACAGCCTCAAAGATGCTTTCATGCTCTATAGTGGAAAGTATCTATTACAGTATTTGAAGTATCCTTTGGGAGCATTTAATGGCTTAAGTAGGCCAATTTTTTTTTAACTTCCCCCCATAATTTTACTTTTTATTTGTGAATAGGCAGGTTCATCATTATATGACTCGGCTTTCCTCAACCATTGATATCATAAGCTCACATATGCTAGCTGAATTTATTTTCTTTTAGTCAGAGTTGTAGAGTGGAGCCCCCACTCTCTGTTAACTCTTTTAATGTTTGGGCTGGTGGGTAGAGCTAAATGGGCACCTCATCATATGGCCTAGATCAGGGCTGTCAAACTCCTGGCCCAAAAGCCAGATGTGTCATGCATTGGCCACGCCCAGGCCCGTTTTATTGTAGAGGGGAAAAGTCCCGATTCACCATGTGATGCTGCTGTGATGACGTGAGTTTGACACCTTATTTAGAAATAAAAGCTTCTGGCTTGCCTTTAAGAATTAACATGGACTGTGTTAGTGATACAAGAAAGACACCTATCCCCATCATCAATCTGCACCAGATAGATCAGGAACAGACAAGCTGGTATCTTTCAGATGTTCCAGATATTACCTATCAGCTGAAGCTAACATGGCTAGAGACAGGGAATTGTGGAATCTGTAGAGCAAAAGAGTATCAGGTTGCTTAACCCTCATCCATGTATGTGTTTGAATTTGGTTGGGCTGAGCTGGGATGGGATGGGGCAAGTTATTTTAAAAAAGTTATTTAACATTCCAATATTCTACATATATATACATGTATACAGGTCTTTAGTATTAAGTATGAGCTTGGAAGCTGCTGTGTCAGGCAATGAATTGAGTATTCTAGAATGTTGTTACTCCTATGCTTCCAAGGTTCTATATATCTTGCATACTTGTTGAAGATCTTTTTAGATCATTTTAATTTATGGACTTCTACATATTTATGGAAGGGCTCTCCACTATATAGAAACTATCACTACTTTCGATTAAATAGGCACTTTTGCTTTAAAATGAAGTTTGTTCTTAGAATGCTAAAATCAATATTCACCATTTCTTTAAACAGACACACATTGAGACTTCAGATCTTTATAAAACTCCCTAAAGTCTTTGGTTCATCTCACAGACTTCTGATAAAGTTGCTGTTAAACTTTAATGTTCAATGTGACATGATAAATTGATGCACGAGGAACAAAAAGGTGCTCAGAACTGTTTAAAAGGGTTATACAGTATGTCACCAGAGGAATCGTCTAGAATGTATAGAAGTACTTCAAATTTATATGGGAAATATGAAAGAAGAAGACATCATATTTGGTGGGCATAAGAAAAAGCTAGAACTTTTTGCATTCAAATAAATGTACTGATTCAGAAGATTTTAAAGATTGATATAGAATTGAGATCACTCTTTCTTTTGTGATGAACAAACAGTTGGGGGGGAGTCATTGTACTTTGTTTTTGCACATGATAACTGCAGTGAGATTATTGTATGCACAAAGATGGAAAGATTCAGCAATCCTCACAATGGAGAAATGATTGTTGAAGATGAAGGAATCTAGTAAGATGACTAAATCAATTTCATTGATTAGAGAAAAGTCAGTATCTATGTTTATGTCAAATTGGAAACCTCTTATGGAGTTTTGGCATTAAAACAAAAAAAAATGAACTTATGATTTATGGTTTTGATGATTAAACATCTAAATCTGTATAGATGATCATAGAAAAAAAGTTAAGCTGTAAGAGGAAGACGTAAATATATAATTGTACTTATAACAGCTGCAAAGATTATTAGAAGCTACTTCTTTGCATCTTTTCATTCTTTTCTACTTTACTTTTTCCCCCTTTTCTTGCACTTTTAGTCTTTCTTTGATAGTTTTGATCGTTTTCTTTTTCTTACTTTATATAGTTTGCATTAGCTTTTATTTACTTTTTAAAAAATCTTTAATAAAAATTATAAAAAAGAAACAAAGGGAGTGTCATGGGAGAGCTTTGAGGGGGGAAAACATACTATTTGCAAATCTTTAGAAAAGGATCTTTTCCCTTGTTCTACTGTTGGATTTTTGTCATTATTTTGTTTTGACCATTACCACCACATTTTAATGATCTGCATTGGTATTTATCTGATATTTTCTTCTTTTTTTACAGGAATGGGGAGTGACCCATCTCACTTTTGAATATGATTCAGAGCCTTTTGGAAAAGAGAGAGATGCAGCTATAGTGAAATTGGCTAAGGAAGCAGGAGTAGAAGTGACAACAGAGAATTCACACACCCTTTATGACCTAGATAGGTAAGATACCAGTCTCTTTATATGCATGTCTAAGGGGAAGACAAAACAAAACTGAGGATTGGTACAGGAGATGACTTGGAAGACTATTTTTTCGTAAAATGGATCAAGGTTTCATTTTTTCTGTTATGGCCCTATAGATGCAGAAGTTACCAGTTTGCATATATAGCAAACTCCCATGATCTGAGACAGAGGAGAAAAGAATAAGGAGAAGTTAATTCTATATTTATAAAATGCAAACTAAGCCTGTTATGTCTATAAATACAAGTACCATAGGTTATACCTACTGCAAACTTGCAATCCACTAAAATCCAGGCCTGTTTGAAAAGAAGAGGTGATATGTACGGTACTTTGGATGTTGCTATTGGGAAAAGATGCCTTTTTAAAGAATAGTGGATGCTGAAGTAGAATAGGATTTCAAATGGCCTACCAGTCATGTTCAATCTGATCCATCCTAAAGCATTCTTCACTTAAATTGCAATTAATGCTTCATATCCTGTACTTCATAGCTGCCAACACCCTAGTAAACCAAAAGTTTAATAGTGTCAGTTTGGGCTATCTCTGGGTCGGTATTAATAGTGCCATCAATAGACAATGTGGGAAAATCTCTCCATGAATTGAGGAAAACATCCATATGCATGAGGTAGCAGGAATGGATCTTTTAAGCTATTTTCCGGAACTGTAGTTTATACAGAGTGATCTGTGCATTGAAGCAGAGACATATGAAACTCTTCCATTTCCAAAGCACTAGCTCCACTTGAATAGAATACTAAATCCAACATATGCTTTACTGCAGTGGTTGCCAACCAGTGGGCCGGGGACCACTGGTGGTCCACGAGAAAATTTTGGTGGTCCATACAGATATGTCACCCCCAAAGCACCCCCCCCCAAACAATCCAGGCTACGCAGGAACACAAGGCTGCACCACCCACATGGCCTGCGGGAACACAAGGCTTGCATTGCAAACAACACAAAGTAGTTGTGGGGAGGGGAGTGGGGGAACTTGCCCCATGTGCCTTGCCTTGCCATCGGGCTGCTTTTTTCCATTTCTTTTTTCTTCTGCTTTTGGCTACGCACAAGGAAAGCAGCAAAAGTCTTTCTTCTTTCCTCTCAGCCAGAAATAAGTCTTTGGGACCCTGAAAGGCATCCTGCTCCAAGATGCTGCTCTGGCGCGGCAAGTCTCACAAAGACTCATTTCTGGTGCAGTTTGGGAGAGAGAAAGAAAGAACTTATGCTGCTTCTGCTGCTTTCCTTGCATGAAGCCAAAAGTCTCAGTCTCTCTCTCTCTCTCTCTCTCTCTCTCTCTCTCTCTCTCCCTCCCTCCCTCCCTCCCTCCCTCCCTGAGAATGGAGCTGGAGATGATATCCTGCGATCCCAAATAAAGAATGATCGATCAGTAGGAAAACGGGGTGAGGAATTTTCCTGCAGACTTTTTTGGGGATTTTCCCAAGGTCTCTGGTCCGTGGGATTTAAAATTATGAGTTTGGTGGTCCCTGAGGTCCAAAAGGTTGGCGACCCCTACTCTACGGAATGCATGAGACCACATATTAGTCATGTCAAGTCCAGTTAGGAAGGATGTGCAATCTTAAGTCATTCCTGACTGGACAGCCTCACCTTCAGTGTTGAAAACACCAAGGAAAAGGAGCTCAAATTAATCCAAATACCATGCTGCAAATCATTCAAACTAGCTCATGAAGAAAGATAGCAGAGTCTATGTTGGCAGATAGCATGGTTCATGGTGTACGAATCATATATCTATATTGTCCTGGCCATCCAGATGTAGCAGATTGCACTTAAAATTGCAGGCTATTGGATAGAGCGGCTGGTCCACAAGATGGAATTCCTGTAGGCCAGGGATCTTCAAACTTGACAGCTTTAAGACTTGTGGACTTCAACATCTAGAATTCCTCCTCCAGTCATATTAGCTCAGGAATTCTGGGCATTGAAGTCCACAAATCTTAAACTTGCCAAGTTTGAAGACCCTTGCTGTAAGCCATGGCTTGTCTACTTCCCTGTCTTTAATTCCAGCCTGCTCTATGTGAACAGTCTACTGGAACACAAACACCTCTATGGTTCAATAGGAAGATATATGAAGTAATGTTGTTGCCTGTGCCAGTTTTCAAAGTTGAGGTGTGTGTGGAAAAAGACAAGCAGAAGCAATCCAGCAATTAGATAAATCACAGAACAGTGGAGAATTGGATCGGAGCCAAGAGCCAATCCCAGCCTTCTGCATCATTCAGTAGCTGGGTGATATAAGAACACAAGATATTATGGAGCAGAGCTAGCAGTAACATGTTCAGTTATGCTCTGCTCCCAATATTTTCATTTCTCTGGGACAGAAGGCTGGCACAAACAAAGGATGCAGGGCGGTTCCAACTGGTGCTCATCTGACTTGAATTCCCCCACCCCCACCTTGGGAATAATGTGCACTGAATAAATCTGTAGGAACGCCTCAGGTTCTGCCCAATGAGAGGCCAGAGTTGAAACAGAACTGATCCTGTCAGTGTTTTTGCAGAATCATTGGCAGGATCAACTTTGTGTTGGCTGACTAGAGATGTCAATTTTCCAGAAATTTAGAAGGAACATAAAGTCAGAAATTTGAGAATTTGCTGAATGAACATAGTAATCCCTCCTTCTGTACACACACACACACACACACACACACACACCCCAATACCACACTGGTGAGACCACACTTGGAATACTGCATCCAGTTCTGATCCTCACGATACAAAAAAGATGTTAAGAGCCTGGAAAGTGTGCAGAGAAGAGCAATAATGATATAAAGGATGTGGAGGCTAAATCGTATGATGAATGGTTGAGGGAGCTAGATATGTCTAGCTTACTGAAGAGAAGGATTAGGGGAGGCGGGACATGATAACTGTCTTCCAGTATTTGAGGGGATGTCACGGAGGCGACTGAGTTATTCTCCAAACTACCAGAAGGCAGTACAAGAAACAATGGGTGAAAGTTTGTCAAAGAGCCTTGGTGGTGCAGGCTGTTAAATGCCTAGCACTTAGTTCCAGCTGCCTGTAATTATTGCAGGCTGGAATCCCACCAGGCTCAAGGTTGACTCAGCCTTCCATCCTCTCGGGGTAGGTAAATTGAGGACCCAAGATTGTTGGGGGCAATAAGCTGACTTTGTAAAAATGCTGCTTAGTAATAAGCAGGCATATACAATGGAATGAAGGCTATTGCTGAGCGCATTGGGGTGTGCTCCGAAAAATTGTAAGCTGCCCTGAGTCTCCGGAGAAGGGCGGCATATAAATATGAATTTAAAAAAAAAAGAGAGATGCAATCTAGAAGTAAGGAGATATTTTTGACAGTGAAAACAATTAATCAATGGAGTATTTTGCTTCCCTGGAATTGTGGGTGTGCCATCACTGAAGGTTTTCATAAAGTAGACTGGACAACCATTTGGGATTATATAAAACTCCTGCCTTGAGCAGGAAGTTGGATTAGAAGTCCTCCAAGTTCTCTTGCAGGCCTATGATTCTATGTTCTATGTTCTTCAAGTTAGACTGGGCTTTACTTTGCATGCAGATCTCCACTTATGCAAACAATAAGGCAGAGGATGAATTTTCAGGGGAAATGGTTGTGAAAAAGTGGGTAGATGGATAGAGAGAAAGATGTATATGTCAGGTTCCCAAGTGATGAAATCCATTTAAAAAGAAAAGAACGAAGTCCATCTTCAAAAAAGATTTCTTTTATTTAGGAAAGCATCAAATTGGCAAAGTCCATGGTAATTCCAGACCTGACACAACCCGGAATTACCCCACATATTACAAGTTAGAAACAACCCCCAAAATTCACATTCTCCAATAGAAGTTATTCAGCGTTGCTTGATGTCATAAATTGCCACCTCAAGGGGCCCAAGCACCGACAGACAGCTTGTTTCCCACAGGAAGAAAGATCACCTAGCCAAAACACTCTCTTTATCTACACTCCTCCCCGCTTAGGAATGTGTCAAGCCCGAAACCCTTCCCCCCATGACTACCACAGAGAAAGTAAGAAAAAGAATATATACTAAGACTAACTAAAATGGCTACACTTATGTCAATTTCGACTTGACAGTATATTTTAGCACATTGAGACAGATTTCATTCTTTATATATTAGTTTATTTCTTGATTTCATGGGTTGAAAACAGATTCCTTCACCATTGTTCTAGATATCATTCAAAATGAAAGTTTTATGAAGTCTTTTAAACTTTTTCAGGGGAAAATAAAAACACATATTTTTTCTATTTCTTAATGATTTTTAATTTTTTTCAAGCTTTCCCATCTCAGACTGGCAATAACGGATAAAGAAGGGTTAATCTAGAGAGCAAGAACCTCAATTGATGCAGATTAGCTCTTGAAATGATCTATTTTGTGCAATTACAAGAGGGGGGGTGTTTTGGAGACCACAGTACTAAAATTGTGCAGGGGGCTACAAGCCACCTCACACTTTATCACACTTCTGGCTTATAAAGTATTGCAGTCTAAATATTGGATTCACTCCAAGATGGGCTGTCTGGAAAATTTCTATCTTGGTGGTCATTGAGAATAGCAATCCCTTACCAGTATTAAATGTTAATCAGTCAAGAAGCTGCTTAGAATGCAGCTTTGAACCCTGTAATCAAATAAGCCTCGTATTGTAGGGTTTAGGTGGATGAAGCAACATATTGCAAATAATGTGTGTGGGGGGGGACCAGTTGTGAACTTTCCTTATTTCAGCTGTAGAGGTTTTTGTATCCCTTTGAAAATGGGAAATGCTTATGTTGTTTGTACTACCCATCTATTTTTAGCTTTTGCCTCCTAAATCAGATTTGCTCTTGTAAAAGGAGGAACTTTTTTCTAGAGTTCTAATTTGTAGAATTGCTTGGGTATTCTAGCAAACTTGTTTTTACATAGTCCACCATAGTAAAATTGAGGAACTACAGCTGAAAGAGGCTTTCCTAAAGACTCCGATTGCTTTGACTTTACATGTTCATGCTCAATACGCTGGCAGTTGCAGAAGCTAGAACATGCTCTTTAACCTGGTTTCCCATTTGTATTCAATAGCCACACCATTGCTTTATAATGCACCTAATTTCAGAGAAAAGCTCGTTTTTGAAGATTGCTTTTAGCTTTGTTATCCGAAGAGGGACTGACATTTGGGTTGAAAAACACGGTCGCTTTGTGGATGCTATGCATTGTTAGAAAGTTGGGTCACAAAGCCAGGCATGTGAGCGTAGCTCATTGAAAAGGCTAAATAACGTGGAGCTCCTCCCAATCACACGTGCCGCCCTGGAGGAAAGTCAGGCACATGTCTGGATTGAAAGTACCATTTGCATAAATGGGTGATGAGGAGGATTGGCGGCAGGAGCTGAGCAGAAAGCTTGTTTGGCTGCTTCATGATTTTATATAAGACGGCAGCTTCACTCTTGCTGTTTCTGTTTAACTCTTCCTTTTCTGACCTGTTTTTTTCTTCCTCTAAGCGTTCTTGTTTTGCTTTGCTGTGCTCTATTTTATTCTGGAGTTTGTTACAGATCTCTTGCCTCAGTGCAGAACATTTATCTTTAGAACTGTATCAGGAATCAAGGATTTGAAGATGATTGCATTTGAAAACCTATCAGTGACATCAAAAATTCATCCTTTGGTTAAATGAGTGACAGGATTTTTTTTTTAATTACATTTATATGCCGTCCTTCTCCGAAGACTCAGGGTGGCTTACAATTTTTTGGGGATACAACCCAGTGTGCTCAGCAATAGCCTTCATTCCATTTTCCTACTAGGAGCAAAAATTGTAAGCTACGTAGAGAATTGTTCGATGCAGTTCCCCACGCTTTTGACACTTCCCTATTTATATAGGAATTTCCCCCTCCCCAAGTTCTGCTATTCCAGTTTGAACTATGTAAAGATAGTTTTGTGTTTCATAAAAGTGGGGGCCACCAAATCACTAGTCCAAGACTCCTGAGACTTAGAATGTTATTCAAAGAAAATATAACTTACTGCAGATTTAGTTTCAATACATTGCTCGTTGTATCTTTTTTATTCTTGGTTTTGAGCTATTGTACTGGTTTTCAAGAAGTGGTAGAATTTTTAGTACACGGAAATGTAGATTTAATAGTTTAATTGGGGACAGCAGTGCCTTGTCAATCCAGTTCCCATTAAATATGGAATTATGACATTATGCTGAATTAGGTCCAAAAAAATTAAATAATGACATCATTTAGTGTGATGAAATAAGTTTAAAGTAAATTTAAAGTCCATGCTTCTTCAGCAGCAAACTAAATGGAAGTCCCTTATTTAAATATTAAGAGCCTTGGTGGTGCAGGCTGTTAAACGCCTAGCACTTATCTCCAGCTGCCTGCAATTAGTGCAGGCTCGAATCCCACCAGGCTCAAGGTTGACTCAGCCTTCCATCCTCCCGGGGTAGGTAAATTGAGGACCCAAGATTGTTGGGGGCAATAAGCTGACTTTGTAAAAATGCTGCTTAGTAATAAGCAGGCATATACAATAGAATGAAGGCTATTGCTGAGCGCATTGGGTTGTGCTCCAAAAAATTGTAAGCCGCCATGAGTCTCCTGAGAAGGGCGGCATATAAATGCAAATTTAAAAAAAACATATCTAATATTAGCAAAATGCATTCTAGTTTTAGACAATAGACTATATTCTACTCCTCCTATGAATATTTTCAATGAAATAGTCTTATACTCAGTACAGTACATTACAGGACTTACAATAAACATGGTAATATATATGCATAGCACCCAGAAAGTGTAAGCTATAGATTATAAAGCCCTGGAAATAAAACAGATATCCCCAAGCAAACCCCTCAAATCACAGATAATGACAAAAAAAAGGGGGAAGAATTTTTTTTTAAGTCAGTGAGCAGTTTTGCTTTTCTCTCTTTCTGTAGTTTATATACATACTGGCAACAGAAATATTTATAAAGGTGCTGCCTCTTGGAGAAGGAGGACTATAACCCTTTACATCTAGATTGGGAGGAAGAAAAACACATGCAACTCATTCTTTTTTTTTAGCTCAACCCAAATAAATTTTAAAAATCAGATGCAGATCCAATTTTTAAAATGTTATTTTAAGGTTCACAAAGTTATCCGAATTGTTCATGATCACATATAAACAGTACTTCCTAAAAAAAACACCCTAAAAATATCTTTCTGCTATTTTTAAGGAATTTGGCTGCTGCCTTCATAGATGCTGCTTTAGCTTCTTTTTGATTGTTATACAATATTTGGAGCAACTTTTCTCCCCAAAAAAGAAACAATATAAATGTACAGTCAAAGTCCTTGAATACATTGCATAATGTTGAGAGAGAGGAGATATACACTCCAAGACTTCTCTTGCTGTGTGTTTAATAAAGGCTGCCATTGTAAACCTTTCACCATTCCAGTTTTAATACCCTGAGTCAAACAGCAAATACATAGATGAAGCCATTCCAGTCTCAACTTTCATTGAGTTGAGAGTGAGAATGGTTCTATAGGAATGCTGGATTCACCTTGATTTTACAATCCGAGCTGCTTCTGGCAAGGCTTTGATTTCTTTGCCCTAGGTCCGTGATGACGAACCTATGGCACGCATGCCACAGGTGGCAGGCAGAGCCATTTGTGCTGGCATGCAAGCTGCAGGCCAACTTACCTCACTGCGCATGTGCATGCCTCACGGCTGATTTTCGGCTGGTTTGAGGCCTTTTTCAGCCTTTGGGCTTGAGGAAGGCTTCTTCAGGCTTCTACAAGCTTTGTAGGCCAAAATCTAGCCCTGTTTCATCTCTTCTGGTATTTTCAGAAAAACAGGAAGTGACTTTGTGATTCTTCTAAATTTACTTCTGTGAATACTTTATTTTGTATTATAAATCAGTGTTGGTATTCTACCTCTTATTCGGTTAGTTTTAATTCTGGATGTTGTTCTTTTTCCAGAACTGGTGCATTTTGGTTATCCTTTTCCCATTAGACTTGATTTGTAATAAGCTAATAATAGAATATTATTAAAATAAGCTAATAATAGAATATTTGTTTTCAGTGTTTGCATATCTGTGATAGTCATATCTTCCAGTAGTCCTGCAGCTGTTGGTCTAACAGAGCTGAATAATATAATGCACCTGAGTTTTTTTTTAAAAAACCACTTCCATCTTGCAAATCAGTTGCAGACAGACAAATCAACCAGATTCCTCTAACTTTCCAGCCCTAATGTTTGAGGGAAAAGTCACTTCTAGAAGGCTAACAAGGAAGGAAACAATTTCTATAAACAAGCAAGTAAATAAATGGATAAACAAACAAACGAGGGAGGGAGGTTTTGACAATATACTTTTCCTGCCCATCTCATGGAACAAAGCTGTTCTTTCATTTTTTCTTTATCCTGCAGGATCATTGAGCTGAATGGACACAAACCACCCCTCACTTACAAACGTTTTCAGGCCATCATTAGTCGCATGGACCTGCCAAAAAAGCCGGTCAGCACCATAACAAGCCAACAAATGGAGATGTACAAGACAGAGATCCAAGAGAACCACGATGAAACATATGGAGTGCCGTCTCTAGAGGAACTAGGTAATTTTGGTGGGTTTGGAACACTTCCTAGATGGGCTGTAGTGCCTTCCATATTTAATCTGATCTGGTTTTGGTTTCAAAGCAATCTGTGCATTATCTACACATTCTGGAGTTTAGAAAATGAACTGATCAGGTGTCCATTGATTAATTGATTATATGCCATAATTCTTGGCGTGAATAGCCCTTTTCCAGGATGATCTGTCCCTAACCCATCCCTTCAGGTCTTTAAGTGGTGCCCATATTATTCTGTTCATTCATTAATTCTGTTTATATCTGTTTACTCATCTCACTTTTCTGTGATTATAGGCAGCTACATAAATACCCTCCACTAGGTCATTATAGTTATTCATGTAGAGCAAAGTGTTAAGTTTGCATGAAAAGTCAGACGCGGAGTGCTTCAGCTTAAGAGTTTATTAGTGACTACAGCTCAGAATGGACCCGTTTTGACTGGGCTGCAGCTGCTACTTATAGCCAGCAGCCGCAGTTGCCAGCCAATCAGAGTGCAGGGTTTTCCCGCACTTTTTAAACCAATCATTTCTAACATTTTACAAGAACAGTTCAAACTAAACCAATGACATTCAAACCTACATACATAACACAAAGAGTAAAAAAAATCCTTTATATTATTATATTATACTTTATTCTACATCTTAATAATTAAGTGACCAGACTGTTTTTATATAATTTAACAAAATAGTATTTATTAATGATCTTTTTTATCCCAGCATTCAAAAGAAGGCTTGGGAAATTTGCAACAGAAAATAAAAATATAATAAAATGATGGTGACAAACGGAATAATAACTTAAACCCAGAATTGTGTGAAAGTGCAGCATAATTTTTAGGTAGCAGAATAAAAAATGAATAAATTGATAGGTCAGGGGAAATAAAAATATAAGCAGTATTTGTAATTAAGTTTAGTATGCAATGTTTAAAACATTTTTGTGTTACTCTGATTTCCATTTTGTGATTATAGAACATTTCAAAGAACTTTTAATATTACTATGTTTCCAAGTTGTTAAAATTTTATTTAGGAAGCCAGAAGTTTCTAGCATGTTTGACTGGCTTTAATTATCATTCCTTTTTTATTTGAAGTTCACAAGGTAGTTAATTGTCTGCTGATCTTTTGACCATAGCACAAAAATTGATATTGTTCAGCAGCCATTGCTGTTGTTAATCTTCTCTTAAGCTTTATTATCTTGCCATTATATCTGGATCTATAGAAATGTTGAGAATAGAATGCTATATAGTATGATATTATTATATGGCAATCAGCAGATGGCTAATATGTATTCTCTGATTATGAAATGGCTTCTGACGTATGTTACCCTAGTTATAAACGCATTTATATTTTATCCTATTTCATAAAGTTACATCATAATTTCCTTCTTTTCATTTCTAATTCTAATTCCAATTCCTTTTCTAATCTTCCAAGCCATAAATCACAAGTACATTTTTCTTTTTTCTTTTAGCAAACAGTCCAGAAGGGGTTTCCAGTGACTGATAAATGTAGTTGTTGATCTTTCTGGAAATAAACAAGTTATTTTTTCCCTCTCTGCTAGGTCTGGCATCTTCACCAAATATTCCTCCACTGTGGATATTTCAGAATCTTTCTATTTTTGTGCATATAATAGTTTCACAGCAGTAATAGAAAAATGATCTTCCGTGGCTATTTTCTAATTGGCTGTTCATTAATCCAGCAAGAAAAGATCTGTTTTCAGTTGAAAGTTGATCTTTAAAAAATTTTTTTATTAATGTGTGTATTTGTACCCAGATAATTTCTGGCTATTTTTACAGTCCCTAATTACCATTATTAAACCAGGACTTTCTATGTGACTGTTGCCATTTTGATTCCTAAGCCCCTACCTTTTTTTCACATAAGAACTTTTTTTAAAAAAAAACAACCCTATAATAAAACGATTTTCAAAAAGAGCAAGGTATTTTTCTGTTTTAATAGCATAAGTTGCAGTTTCTGCATGCATGTATCAGATGAGGGTTCTTTTTTCCTAAAGATGTACTTTGACTCGCTCCAGTTATTCACTTTAAGTTAAACAGTTCTGCATATGGTTTAGCAAACATGGCAGCAAACAGTTCTGAGACAGCTTGAGATATTAATCATGCTGCCTGAATATTAAGTTAATAGAGGCACTCCTTTTTCACTCAGGCTTTCCCACTGAAGGACTTGCTCCAGCTGTTTGGCAGGGAGGAGAGACTGAAGCCTTAACTCGTCTGGATAAGCATTTGGAAAGAAAGGTAACAACCCCTATCTTTGTTGCGATCCTTTCAGGGAAGGATTATGTTTTCTAAGTCATTGGTTGTCAACCTTTTCTTCACCATGGACCCCTTTTAAATACCTTTTGTGGTCATAGACATGACCATGGACGCCTGAGACTTAACTCAGAATTTAAATCATAACATTTCTTCAAGCCTTTGTGAACTATGTACAACAGCATCATGGATTCCAGATTGAGAACCACTGTTCTAAGTCATTTGACTTTAGAACAAGCTGAATTGCCTTACATTTTTGAGATATAAATGTACCATGTATTAATGAATATGCATAGAATCCTTTTGCTGTAATGGCTGAGAAATACCATAAAAGAAATATCGTAATCCAAAATAGTATTTGTGCTTTCCTCCCCTCAAATCCATTTTCCATAATGTTTCTATTATTGATACTTAACTGGATTATTATTATTATTATTATTATTATTATTATTATCAACAAATGTAGTTTTCAGGCTATGATTCAGTATAAATCTTGCCACCTCCCTGAAAATTTGATTAAGCTATATATTACACTTGAGCAAGAGTTAAGCTATGCCTCAGTATGTGGTAAAAGTAAAACTCAAGACTCTGGAATATCCATTTGATGCCTTTATAAAGCTAATCTTTCATATACATTTTTTTCCTGGCAATTTAGCTCAACCTTCATTCTGTATTTAATTTGATCTTAGTTATTTGTGCTGAAAGAAATCGTGTTCTATTAGATAACCATAGGGATTAATTTAGTTCTGTGATGAAACATGGGGCCTGTGTTTAAAAAAAATTGAGTCAGATATTCTATGTCAGATATTGCTACAGGCTCTGTCATTATTCTTAGATTGCTAAGATGTCTTTCCTATTTTCCATGCATAAATATTTGAAGATATTTATAAGCTTGGTCAAAACAGCAAGCAACATTTTTAATCAAGAAGTACTGAATTATCTTTATTAATTATAATAATGAATAAATTTCTTATAAACTAAGAAATACTTTCTGTATTTTTTTATTTTTTTATTTTCACATCTATTTGTTTCTGTCCCAATATCTTCAAGGCATGGGTTGCAAACTATGAACGGCCAAGGATGAATGCCAATTCGTTATTGGCCAGCCCCACAGGGTTGAGTCCTTATCTTCGGTTTGGCTGCTTGTCTTGTCGCTTATTCTATTATCGGCTTTGGGAACTTTACAAAAAGGTGAGGAAATGGGAATTGGAAAGAGGATTTGTGGACACATGGAAATGGAGTGATTTGGAGAATATATTAATTCCAATTTATTTCTACTTGTAACAATGTGTACTTTCCACGTATTATGTTCCTTAGACTTATTTCTACTTTACCATAGTGTTGAACCTTACCTGGGAGTATTCATATTTTTTAGGTTGCTTTTCAGTCACAGTATATGATTGAATTATAAATAAGGTAAAAGAAATTACAAACATGTGTACAAATGATGAAATGACCAATTTGGTCTAGTGGTTAAGGCACCAGGCTAGAAAATGGGAGACCACGAGTTCTAGTTCTGCTGTAACCATGAAAGCTGGTTGGGTGATCTTGGGCCAGTCACTCTCTCTCAGACTAACTTACCTCACAGGGTTATTGTTATAGGGAAAACGGGAGGAGGAAGGTGTGTTGGATATGTTTGGCACTTTAGTTATTTGTAAAAATAATAACTATGGGAAATAAGTAAGTAAGTAAATAAATAAAATAAAATAAAACTACATTTAAAACTATATTATTTTTAAATTATGCATATATTTTGTCCCTTAAGGAAATATGTACACAACAGCAACATAAAATCTAAAAGAATGGCTTTTACAGTGCAAGAGATTAGAACCATCCCTAATCTATTGCCTTCCGCAAAGCCGTTAAGACCTGGCTTTGTCAGAGGGCATGGCATTGAGACCCTGTTCTTCCCCCGTGTATGTCTGAATTGATATGAATGAGTTTTTGTTTTTATATTGTATAGGAAATGTTTTTATCTTGTTATACACCACCTCGAGTTCCCCGTTGGGGGAAGTGAGGCGGGATATAAATTTAATAAATAAATAAATTATTCAATCCATATTTTCTAGACATTTTCTAGGATTATCTTTTGCATCAGATATTTTAAACTGCTTTCTTTTATTATTCTGAATGTCCTGCTTTTCAGTGGACAAAAAAGAGTTAAAGCAAATAATATGTGGTAAAGAGTTCAGTGGAACTGTTCTATTCTAAATAGGCTTGCTGCCTTGGTCCTGGAGTGGATGTTTCTTCAAAATACTTGGCTCTCCAATTAAAAGTTTCCTAAAACTTTATTCCCTGGGTAGATTTAATTTGGAACCAAAATTACCTCAGAATTGATTTGGTGACTGACAGAAATGCATCCAATATGATGTGATCTTTTTGCCCTCTTTAGGTGAAGCGGAACAGCACTCCACCTCTGTCACTCTACGGCCAATTACTCTGGAGGGAATTTTTTTACACAGCTGCCACAAATAATCCTAAATTTGATCGCATGGAAGGAAATCCTATTTGCATCCAGATCCCATGGGATAGGAATCCTGAAGCCTTGGCAAAGTGGGCAGAGGGCAAGACAGGTTTCCCTTGGATTGATGCAATTATGACTCAACTGAGACAGGAAGGTTGGATTCACCACCTGGCCCGGCATGCTGTTGCCTGCTTTCTAACCAGAGGTGACCTTTGGATCAGCTGGGAATCTGGAGTGAGGGTGAGTCATGTCAAAATACAGTTGTTGTTGTTGTTAGTGGTGGTGGAGGTGGAGGAGGCTTATTTAAGAAAGGGTGGTTATATAGACCATGAGGAATTGAAACAGTTGTTCTCTTATAAAGGAAAAGTCTTCTCTTAGAGAATCCTGTTGATAAAAGCCTCTTTTTAAGTAATGAAAGAGTGAATGAAAGATTTGAAAATAGTATCTTAGCAGAAATGATAGGAACATATAGGCAAATTCCCAGAAACCAAATTTAATTGGAATATAATTTAGTGGCATTAGGCTTTTTTATATATCATTTCAGTGTTTCTGTAGATACTTAGTTCATAGTGCTAATATTGCTATAATATAATAGCACTTAAGACTTATATACCACTTCATAGTGCTTTACAGCTCTCTCTAAGCGGTTTACATAGTCAGCATATTGTCCCCAACAGACCTCAGAAAGATGGAAGGCTGAGTCAACCTTGAGCTGGTGAGGATCAAACTCTTGGCTGTGGGCAGAGTAGAATGCAATACTGCATTCTAACTACTGCATCACCACAACTCTATTCATACACACATATATTTTCCACTGCTGTGCCAACTCTGCCTAACTGGAGCCTAATACAGTAGCTTATTTTCAGCTCTATCAGTTCCTTGACTGAATTATTGCAACATGGTTTACCATTGAAAACAGTCCTCAAGTTGCAGAAATCAGCTGATGAATTAACCACTGGGGTAGTTAATCGTGAATGTATAGTACTGATGTATGTGCTGCACTAGCTGGTTGTGTTGACATTGGTTGCTAAAGATGTAAGTAATACAGCAGTGCAGAAAATATATCCTTTGAAATGTGTGGGACACTAATGTAGTATCTATTCACAACTCCCTAAATATTTAAACGCTTTAAACCACATAGTACTGCAATCGGCAGCGATACAATCCTAGGGAAGGGACAACTATTTCAAGGAGTTGCAAATAGACGCTACATACATGAGTGCTTCTGAAGCACTTTTGTGCCTTCAAATTCAAAGGATAGCATAGTCTGACCAAGAAGTTCAGAATACAGGTATTTAAAGGTCTGCTTCCCAACTCTTGCACTAAGATCAGCAGGAAAAGTGGGCCTAGCTTGCAGAATGGTGGATAGAACCATGGCCTCAGTGATAGTGGCACCTCAATTAACGATTTTTCTCCTGAGGCAAGTTTGGTTGCCTCAGCTCATTCTATTCTGTCATTTAAAGACTTCTTTGTTTACCTCTCCTCTCTCCTATTCAAAATATCATTTCAATATGTGTTTGCAAGGTAACAACTGCCCCAAGATCAGACTGGTATTTTTTTTTGGTCTTGAATCTAAATTTGCTATAAAAGTGTTTGTTATTTCTTATAAATAATAATGTTTTATTATTTTATGCAGGTTGGTTTAACACAGATTGTTTTTATCAAGACATTTTATGGAAAATGTCTGTTAATACTTCGACATGGTATATATTGCTGTTGGCTTCATTGGAAGGAGAGTAATATAAAAATAAAATGTACAAAATAAATTACACAGAAGTTAATTGCATTCATTCTCCAGGATCAGGGTCACTAAGCATCAGAACTTTGTACAGCTAACAGGGCTTCCAAAACAGTCGACATAAGATCAACAGCAAACATGATACGTCCATCATCTAAAAATCTGTTTCTTTCCCTCACACCAAAATTGTACCAGCCACTGAACAGAGTCCTTGATTCTGACCACTCAGGCTTACCGTGAAAGTCTTCCCTCACATTTTCTCTCTTTCCCTTTCCACAGGTATTTGATGAGCTGCTTCTGGATGCAGATTTCAGTGTGAATGCAGGTAGCTGGATGTGGCTTTCCTGCAGTGCTTTCTTCCAGCAGTTTTTTCACTGCTACTGTCCTGTTGGGTTTGGGCGTCGTACAGATCCCAGCGGTGACTACATTAGGTGAGCATAAGGGCTGAGGTCACCACGGCTTTTGTCACATTAAAGCCAAAATGAATATTTGCTCTTCCTTTTTGTGTCACCCCCTTTTTCCCCTTTTGTAGCACAGTTTTTGATTGTCAGTTCACAAACAGACGCTGTCTTGCATAAGTAGAGTAAAACATCTTTTAAATAAGAATACAAGCTCAAATTTTTACATTATTGGGCTAGCTGGCCACATATATAAATTATTTACAATAATCCTTATTGATTTATTCTATAGGCAGTATCTACCCCAATTGAAAGGTTTTCCATCACGCTATATCTACGAGCCCTGGAATGCCCCTGAGTCAGTTCAAAAGGCAGCAAAATGTATAATTGGGGTAAACTATCCCAAACCCATGGTGAACCATGCAGAGACAAGTCGACTAAACATTGAACGCATGAAGCAGATTTATCAGCAACTCTCACGCTACAGAGGCCTATGTATGTATATTTAATATTTTGTAATAATGTATTACATTTGTATGTTGCTCATGTCTCATCAGCTCTGGGACACATACATACATACATACATACATACATACATACATACAAATACACACACAACTAGGTAACATCACTAGTGCTAAAAGGGAGTGGATTTGCTCTCATTTGATATCAACACTCAAATGAGCAGAAATTAACACTAAGATTAACACTGGATCAACAATCAAGAAATAACAATGCCCCAATCAAGAATCTACCAACTCAGATAAACTAACAGTAAAAAACAGCCTAATCAAGTAACTACTAAGACCACTCCCATCAATACTGACAGGGTGAGCTGATATAAAATGAGAGTAAATCCCACTCCCTGTTAGCACTGATGATGTTGTCTAGTTTGGTAATGAAACATTTGCAAGAAAGCAACTAAGTTCAGAGAGCACCAAGAACCCCACAGTTCAACCTTGAGCTATACATTTTCTCTTTAATTCATGTGTGAATATGTGAATGTACTTGAAGATGCAGTGAAAATGTAGGCCTGCTCTTTAACAGAGATGTCATTTTTTTTTCCAGGTTTATTGGCCTCTGTCCCATCCTGTATAGAGGACTTCAGTAATATAACCACAGATCTTTCTTCAGCCCATGGAAGTTGCAACAAAACAAGTGAGCAAGTGTTTTCCACAAATTATGCAACTTTGCAGTGGCATTAGACCACTTTCACTTTTAATATAGCTTCAGTAAACCTATTGGAATGATTTGTGTATTCTAATAGTTGCTTAAAAGTAAAAGGGAAATCACATTGTACCACCTTCAGTGAGAAACTCAGAAGCAAAATGGTAAACAGAAATCTACAATTAAAACTCTTTCTCCTGCATTTTCCCATATAGTTAGTATATGTATCTTCTGTCTAGCATGGTAAACACTTAAAAGCCTAAATGACAACTTTTGAGATTCTAGAAGATGAGGAGAGATCTAATGGCACCTCTTCTCTTTGCCTTCTTGCAGCATTAAGGCAATCCCACTGTACTTCTCCAAAACGGAAATGTTATGCTGGGGAAGAAAACAGTGAAGAGCTCCACAAAAGAGCAAGGATCATGGTACATCAGGTATCAAAGAACCCACAACAAGAACTTTTGCACGTGAGTAGCTACAAAAGCCTGAACAGGGGTTGGACTAGAAGACCTCCAAGGCCCCTTACAACTCTGTTATTCTGTGAATGTTAGATATTTGGGATGTGCAAAGACCCAGTCAAATAATTTGGATCTCTATTCCTTTACTGCTTTGGGACAATAGTGTAAAGATATAAAAAGGGACAGCCCAAAGGATTGAGCAGGAAGGTAAAATTTTGAGCCTCTTTCCCTAGTTTTTGGAACAGAAACAGAATTTAATGGCTGTTTCTATGGTCTCAACTAAATTATCCTTTCAAGTTTTGCATTTTTCTGCAGAAATTCAGCAGCATGGGAACTACAAAATGAAGCTGGAAGAGAAAAGTCTCACGTAGTCCACAGATTGCTGCTACCTTTGCATTAGATTTATTCTCAGGGTTACAATATAGGGTTTTTGGAAATTTGCAGGATTATTTTCCCGCTATTAAATATTGAGTCTAAAGTTGTTGTTTTTTTCTTAGTACATTTATGACCTGTGCAATCAGAATTGCTTGTCAGGAAGAAATACTTCTGTTTCATTTTTCTAAAAACTTAAAAGTGACAGTTTTGTGAACAGTCTGAAGCACAAAATAATCAGAAAAAGCAAAGGTCTTACATATTGATCTTTGTTTATTTGCAACATTCAGAGTCAATATTTTTATTCCTGTTGAGAGCTTGCACAGGAATAGTTGTGACTGTTCTATTTTAGGTACTACAAAGAATATGGAAAATATAAAGGGAAAATCTGAGGAACTGTTGTTTTTTCTTAGATTACCTAACATCTGAATGTGTTCCGTATAAAACATTGAAAAATATACTACTAGCATTTGAAAGTTTTTGTTTTGTGTTTCCTTAATTGCAGTTATTATTTTAAAAAAATAGACACATTGTTAGTTGATTCAGCTAATATTCTTTTTCTTTTAGTCTACTAGCCTAATTGGGATGAGCATTTTTGATAATCAGAAATTTTATTATTTAATTTTCATTATATAGTATCTAATTTTGAAAATGTCAGTTATAGCCACTTTCATCATTAAAACAATAAGTTTATTTATTTGTATTTCATATTTCTAAACCGCTTCCTCAAAGAGAAGCCCTGTTGCTTTTTTAATAACAGCATGGACACTGAGACAAGCCTTTCTTTAATTTGTTCATGTCATTTTCTTTCTTAAACTTTCTTAAGGTTACTCTTTCAGGACCCTTCCCATTTTTAAAGATTATGGATGACCATAAAAGGGCTTTTGTTTATATGGGTTATGTTTCTGAATATTTACATATTTTTAATTAAAAATTGAATGCTGCTGCCACTGCTTCCCATATTTGTTTGATGGGATTTTAGTATTGTATTGTAACATCGGCTGGCAAATAATTTTGCTTTCATGGACCCTTGAGTGGATCTTGGGAGACCCTTAGGGGTCCTTGAATCTCACTTTAAGAAACATTGGCTCAGGAATTCTGGGAGCTGAAGTTCATAAGTCATAAAGGGGCCATAGTGCCCCACCTCTGGTTTAGGTGATTCCTTTTGTTTAAAAATATTTGTTAGTGACCTTAACAAGGGACTTAAAAGGAGTCTGCAGAAGGCACCTCTGTTTCAAATTTGGTTCTTTGATGCTAATATATTTCTGTTGAGAATTTCTGATTTTCCTTTCTTGAAGCAGAAATATGATTATATACTAGCAGTGTGTATAATTTTGATTGCCAAATAAAGCATTCATTCATTCAGAGCATGTAAATATTGCCTTCCTCTAAGGATCTCAAAGGGGTTCAAATGGAGCTTACTTCGTTTTATACTTATAGTGATATTACATGCATAAATTGGGCAGAGAATCAGTGATTTGACAAAGATATTCTACAAATATTTTTGAAGAATGCATATGATATCCTTTCTGTTCTTTCATTTTTAAGCATTCTTGTTATTTTCCCTCCTTTTTTAATCTTTCTATGCAGTCACATTTTCTTTTCTTTCTTGTTTTCCTTTTTAAAATGGGAGGGGGAAATGATACTATCCTAGATATAATTTAGAATAAATATTATTTTTTTTCCTTGGGAATGCTTTCATTGTTCCTTTTCCCTGAAATTTTGGAATGTTTTCTATGACTGTACACTTTTAGCAGCCAAAAATCCTTGACGTGCTCATCCTTGCAAAATTGCTGTAGTTTTATTGCCCTCTACTGCAAGGATTGAATATTGTCATTCTTATTTATTCATTTCTTGCTTTTCTGGTTTTTGCCCAGTTATGTTTCTCATTACACATTCTTTATAATTGTCTTCAGAAACTGTCTCCACCATTAGGCTCCTTATTTAGCTCCAGTTTTCTTTCTTATCTCCTACTTTTCAGATTTCCAATATATAACTTCTTGGTTGCATTAGACCAGGGGTATCAAACTCAATTTCGTTGATGGGTGCATCAGGGTTGTGTTTGACCTCAGGGTATGTGTGGCCAGGGTGGGCATGGCCAGCTCAATGTCACTCATGTCGGGGGCACCTGTGCTGGGCAAGTGCTAAGGCAGGACTTGCCTCAGACTTTTCCTCACTCTCATTATAATCTCCTCCCTTTTCTTCTTTTTCTTTCCCTCTTCAATCTCCTTTCTTTTTCCTTCCCCTCTTCCTTATTTTTCCTTCCTTGCTCTCTTCCCATCTTTCCTTCTTTTTTCTTTGTCTTTCCTCTTTCCATTTCTCCTTTCCTGTCCCTTCTTGCATGCTCAAATGCAAAAGAGAAAACATTTCTCCTTTTGTTTTGTTCTGAGTTTGTTTTGCTAGCACTTTGCCAGCGAAAATGGAACCTGGGAGGGCCTGCTGTAGCCCTCTGCCAGCGAAAACAGAGCTCGGGTGGCCACATGTGGCCCCCAAGCTGCGTTTTCACTGGTAGAGGGTTGCCGGAGGCTGTCACGGCTGAAAACTGAGCCCGGGAGGGCCGCGCATGGCCCTCCCAAGCTCTGTTTTCATTGACAGAGGCACCACAGGCCAGTCCTTTGCTGTTTCCAGGGCAGCCCCGTGGGTCAGATCTAAGCATCCTGCAGGCCAGATCCAGCCTGCACATCTTGAGTTTGACACCCCTGCATTACCCTGTTAATCACTGCTCTGTGACATCCATATTACTACTTCCTCTTCGAAAATCTCTCCCAAATCTTTAATTTTCCTCGTTTTCTTTTCTGTCTTGACTTATATAGAGTGTAAATTTGTGGATAGGACTGTTTATTTTTCCATTATTTGAGACTTTTCAAAATACAAAGGATGCTTATTATTCATGGTACAGGTAGCCCTCGCTTAATAAGGGAAATTGGGACTGGCAACTCCATTGCTAAATAGATGTGGTTGTAAAGCATAATGTCACAGAGTAGCAGGATCTGTTGCTATGGATGGGAGAATTTCACACAGTCACAGCACCCTCTGATTGTGTGATTGGCACTTGCGACCTCCTGCCAGCTTCCCCATATTGACTTCACTTGTTAGAAGCCATCAATGAGGGTCATGTCATAAATAGTAATCATGTGACCATGGGACATTGTAACCATTAGAATAGCGAGCCAGTTGCCAAGTGCTCAAATCACAATCTTGTGACCGCTTGGAATGGATGCAACTATGAGGAATGGTCATAAGTCCTCCCATTCAACTCTGTGGTCATTTCAAACACTCACTGAATGAGGACTATGCCTGGAGTTGTGTTTTATAAAGTCATTGCAAACACTGAATTAGCAAAAACTGAAACTTCAGTTGGGAACTTGTGCATTGGATGACTTGTTTTTTTGACCATTCTGCATATTCACAAATGAAAGCACTACAGGTACCCTATTGATTTTATAGTAATAAATATATTTAGTGAATAGGCAAATTTGTAAATATATAATCCTCAAATAAAAAGAATTGACTGTAAATCCCATTGTACATAGTTTTCAGCTGTGAATTTTTTTCCGTAAATGAACAAACTCATTTGGATCACAGTTTTTCTGCAGGATAGTGGTAAATATTTGTAGATAAACATGTTTTTATGTATTCTCTGCTTACATGCTCAACTTGTAAGCAAACTGCTAAATAACCTTGGATTTGTCATTTCTTTTCAGACTGAATTTGGAAACTGACGAGACAAAAATAATGTCACAGAATGGCTAATGGAGTAATAGGGAAGTATTTTCGTAAGAAGAATCACAACACTGAACAGCAATTTCATTTGTTGAACTTGTGAATGCACAATACACAAGGACTCTAAATCTCTTATGAAAGAGGCAGTAAACAAGTTTTGTCAATAAACACAATCTCAGTGAACAAATATGTGCCTTTCTTGAGATTAGGGAATTGGTTTTTAAGGAAAATCTGGAGCTCAGACTTGTTTATTTGCAAGTTTATTCAAGGTACTGCAGATGGTATATCTTTTTTTGCTTCATTTAGCACATCCTTACTTCTTCTGTTGTCATTATTTATTAGGAAGAATTTGGATGAACCATGCAAAATATTTCACGGTGCTTCTAGTAATTCCATTTAAACACTCCATGCAACCACTAAACATGTATACAGATAATATTATAAATGAATCACATCTGTAAAAACATCATTAAGCCAGTATTTATTGCTTCTATAAAGGCAGAGTAATGGAACAACAGTGACCAGTTTGAAGGTAAATTTAATGTTTACTAGAGTGTTTATCTTCCAATCATGTTTATTCTGAAGCAAAAAAGATATACTGAATACCTACAGTCATGTGAAAAAGAAAGTACATTCTCTTTGAGTTCCACTGTTTTACACATCAGGACATAGTAAAAAATAACCTGGTCCTTAGCTGTTCTGAAAAGTAGGTAAATGCTACCTCAGATGAACAACAACACAATTACATATTATACCATGTCATCATTTATTTTAGAAAAAGCAAGCCCAAATGAAGAAGATGTGTGAAAAACTAAGCACCCCTTATGATTCAATAGCTCGTAAAACCACTTGTAACAGAAATACCAGTCTCACATCGTTGTTAGAAGAATTTTGGCTCATGAAGGGATTCAATAACCAGTCATTTCAGTGTCCAAAGATGTCTGACCACATACATGGTGTTTATTACTTTTATACCATTTTTACAAGCAGAAAAGAACAGCATAGATACAGCATTGGGATTGGAGAATAGATCCACATGGGTGAAACCCCTCAATCACATTGGCATAACCCCTCAACCAATCCTTGAAGTTAGTGGTGATGTTAGTAAATGATATCACCTGTACACCTGGAAAATCAGAGACATCCCATCCCCATCCCAACAGATAAGAGAATGAATAGAAGATGAGCCCATGGGATAGCAAAAGAGGCCCCCTCCACCAGGCTGCAGTGTGCTGCCAGCTACTAGTGTCATCCAGGGAAACTCAGTGGCTACCACAGGCTCACTCTTCTTTACAACATTGCTTCAGTTCATTGAGGTTTGTGGGCATTTGTTTATGCACAGCTCTCTTGAGGTCCCACCACAGCATTTCAATCAGTTGAAGTCTGAACTTTGATTAGGCCATTGCTACACCTTGATTCTTTTCTTTTTCAGCCAATCAGTTGTAGCTTTGCTGGGGAGCTTGGGATCATTGTCCTGTTGCATGAGCCAGTGTCAGCCAAGGTTTCGCTATTGGACAGATGGCCTCATATTTGATTCTGGAGTACTCTGGTATATAGAGAACTTGATAGTCGACCCAATGACTGCAAAGTGCCCGAGTCTTGTGGCTGCAAAACAGTGGTGGGATTCAAATTTTTTTACTACCAGTTCTGTGGGCATGGCTTGGTGGGCCTGGCAGGGGAAGGATACTGTACAATCTCCAGTCAGAGGCGGTATTTGCTGGTTCTCCAAACTACTCAAAATTTCCGCTACTGGTTCTCCAGAACTGGTCAAAACCTGCTGAATACCACCTCTGCTGCAAAACAAGCCCAAATCATCACCCTTCCACTACTCTGCTTAACGGTTGATATGAGATGTTTGTGCGGATATGCTCTGCCAACTTTTAAGAACTGCTAAGAACCAGATGATTTTTACTATGTCCTGATGAGTAAAACAATTGAATTCAAAGAGGGTATATAGGTAATCCTCGACTTTCAACAATTGGCCCCAAATTTCTGTTGCTAAGTGAGATATTTGTTAAGCTAGTTTTGTCCCATTTTACAAATTACTTGTGACAGTTGTTAAGTGAATCTGGTTTCTCCACTGACTTTCTCAGAAGGTTGGAAAAGGTGATTGCCTAACCCTGGGATACTGCATCTGTCATATGTATGAGTCAGTTGCCAATCGTCCTAATTTTGATCATGTGACCAAGGGGATGCCGCAGCAGTCGTAAGTGTGAAAAAAAGTCCTTTTTTTCCAGTGCTGTTGCAACTTTGAACTGTCACTAAGTGAACTGTTGTAAGTCAAGCACTACCCATACTTTGTTTTTCACATGACTGTTAATTTCAATATGAAAAGAACAATATATTCCAAAAACATAAAAAATAGTATTAGTCACAGTATTCTACTTATATATACAATCTTGGCTTTAAATATATTCTAAAGCATGTTTCTACCTCTTGTGGTTGAAAAAACAACTATTTGAAAGCAAAAGCAGGTAATTTGCTGAGTAAGATTTCTTGAGATCAAAATGTACAGCTTAACTGGCTTACGTAGTTTCTTGTCTTCCTCCATAACTTGTCGGAATTGCATAAATTGTGAACGCCTCTATCCTAAGTGAGCTTATTCAAAGTTCTGTTTGGCTTTGGAAGAGTATTTTGACCTCTGGAATTTTGCCATGAAATTCTTTTCTCTTTAAGAAGTTCATGGCGTGGGTTGACCCAATTTGATGCTGATTTGCATGGAATTATTGTGATGTTGGGAAACTGAAAGGTCTACTCTATTTTGATTTGGTCATTATTTCACATTGCAAATAAATTGCTTATGAAGGCTTATATGCTGTACACAATGTTTCTCAACCTTGACTGCTTTAAGACTGTATGGACTTCAAGGCCCAGAATTCCCTAGCCAGCCCCAGCTTCACTTCATTGGACAGAAACATCATAATTCCTTCAGAAATTCTACATATTTATTTTTAGTGCAGCCTTAGCAGGATTGCTGCCTCCTATAGCATTGCAGTAATGAAGAAAGGAAATAATCTTTATCCTTGAAAATATGAAATTGGTTCATGGATCTGGAGCCATGTCAGTTGTATCCTCCATTTCAATCTCCTTAGCAGAGAGCTTCTAAGGGACTTAGCTGTCAAAATTGGGAGTTTTGGGCCACTGGACATTGCAGTGGAAGAGTTAAAGGATACATTTGATGTCATCTGAAACCTTGCATACATAAGGAGAGTTCCTCTTTCTAATACCCAATGTATAATTAAAGAAGGAAGGGAATTCCAAAAAGACGTTAATTTTTACTATATTGATTATACTACTACTTTTGACTGTGTAGAATACAGCACAAGGTGTATACCACTTAAAAACTGGTATATTGAGGCACCTCATTTCCCTGTTGAAGAATCTCTATGATAACCAAGAAGCAGCAACTAAAATATAGAGCAACAAAATGTTTCAAAATTGAGAAAGTGCACCAAGGTTGTGAAACTTGTCACCTTAATTCGATTAATTCGATAATTCCTCTTTGATTGTTGAAGATGAAAGGAGAGTAGAAAAGCCAATCAGCTGCTGAATATTAAACAAAAACAAAAATCTTAAGAATATGTCAAGCAATGCTGACCCAATGCCAATACTGTAGAAAGGAAATTGAAAGAGTAGCCAATTGTTTTCCGTAGGCTCAAAAATTCAGAGAGATAGCGACTGTTCCCATGAAATAAGTAGCTGCTACTTGGGAGAATGTCTAACAAGTTGACAAAATTTTTGACATGCAGAGATATCAGTTTTAATACATTTATAAAAGGTGGACTATCAGAAAGACTGAATGAAGAAAAATTTACTGTGCTGCAGAAAATAGTTGATTTGGATTGCCAGAAATAAAATAATGCTAGATGAAGTAAAGTCTTCTCATCTCTTCTGACCTCATGTTGCTATTATTAATTGCTAAACTATCTTTTCTGACTTTCATAGAGGATAATTAATCTGCATTATTTGATGCCCTGTCTCCTGAAAATATATTCCTGTTTCTTACAACTACTTGGAAAGAGATGCATGTTCTACAATATAAATTTAAATTTTCAGTGTTGTCTCAAAATGTTTTGTTGCTTTTTACAGATATTGTACAGTAACTATATAATACATGTTTTATTCTCTACAATGAATTCAATGGATGAATCGATATTGTTTTGTATTTATTGTCAATAAACTGTACCAAACTGGGGGACCCCTAGTAACTTCTTAGAAATTCTTAATCCTTCCAAAATTGGGCCAGTTGTCCTGCTGTGAGAATTTAAGGCATAAGAGGCTTAAGAAGGATCCTTTTTGTCCATTAAATTTGCCCAATCTCTAATGTTGCTTACTCCAGTGACATCACAATAAGTATCTATTCCCTACTGGTCTCCATGAAGGCCAAAAAATCTTTCTAATCTCTAAATTACTCAAAGATAATAATAATTATTATTATTATTGTTGTTGTTGTTGTTTATTAGACATGTATACGGCCTTCTCTCCCTAAGGACTCAGGGCGGCTAACAATATAAAAGTCATTACACATTTTACAATAAAAAGAAATTAAACCAAATACAAGCCTAAGAATTAAAATTCAATTAAAATTTAAAAAACCTTTAAAACAAACCCACCCTCCCCTTGGTTAGTCAAGACCGGCCTGTCGAAAGAGCCAGGTCTTAAGGTCACGGCGGAAGGAGCGGAGATCGGGGGTCAAACGAAGGCTCAAGGATTTCTCAGGATATAGCATCTTTGGTCATGGGGGGAGAGGTGTTGCCCCCCATGGACAGGGCGCGGAACCTGGGTGTCCTGGATTCACAGCTCAGTTTGGAGGAGCAAGTGAGAGCTGTGGCCAGGGGGGCCTTTGCCCAGGTTCGGCTGGTTCACTAGCTCCATCCTTACCTGAACCAAGATGCCCTATGGACAGTCACTCGTGCGTTCGTCACCTCCCGAATCGACTATTGCAATGCTCTCTACATGGGGCTGCGGACCACCTGGAGGCTTCAGCTGGTGCAGAATGAGGCTGCACGGGCTGTGATGGGGGTATCCCAATACTCCCATGTTACACCCCTCCTGCGCGACCTGCATTGGTTGCCAGTTGCCTTCCGGGTGAGATTCAAGGTGTTAGTAACAACTTACAAAGTCCTACATGGCTTGGGTCCAGGGTACTTGCGGGAACGCCTCCTGCCAGCATCACATTCCGATCGCCCGGTACGCTTCCATAGGCAGAGCCTCCTTGGGGTACCGTCGGTTAGGCATTGTCGACTGGCAGTGCCCAGGGGTAGGGCCTTCTCTGTGGGAGCACCCGCCCTATGGAACCAACTCCCCGTAGACCTCCTTTTGGCCCCTGATCTCCGCTCCTTCCGCCGGGACCTGAAGACCTGGTTGTTTCAACAGGCCCGGTCTGGACTGACTTCGGGGGTGTGGGTTGGTTTTTTAGTCTTTGTTTTAATTCATTTTAAATTTTATAACACTGATTAGGCTTGTATTTGTTTAATGCTTTTTTATTGTAATTTGTATTGGGTTTTTATTGTTCGCCGCCCTGAGTCCTTAGGGAGAGAGGGCGGCATACAAGTCTAATAAAATAAATAAATAAGGGGAGTTGGTTCCACAGGGTGGGTGCTCCCACAGAGAAGGCCCTACCCCTGGGCACCACCAACCGACAATGTCTAGCCGACGGTATCCCAAGGAGGCCCTGTCTGTGGGAGCATACCGGGCGATCGGAGCGTGATGCCGGCAGGAGACGCTCCCGCAAGTACCCCCCGGACCCAAGCCATGTAGGACTTTATAAGTTGTTACCAACACCTTGAATCTCACCCGGAAGGCAACCGGCAACCAATGCATCACAAACATGATGGCTTACATCGTTGTTTCTCAACCTTGACATCTTAATATACTTGGGCTTCAACTCCCAGAATTCCCCTGCCATCATGTTGACTGGAAAATTCTGGGGGTTGAAGCCCAAGTATATTAATTAAGTTGTCAAGGTTGAAAAACACAAACTTAAAGAATACAGGAGGAACTATCTCAAGCTGAATTTGTATTTGAGCTGAAATTTGAACTGTGGGAAATGAAAGAAATGGATAACTGAGAACATAATATAGCTACACAAGAATGCTTTTCACTACTATAAGTAGCTTGAATAACGTTTTAAAAATACTCTGAAGTTAAAGATTGACTAATCACTTGGTTTCTGCCCAAGCCTTCATCGTATCCATCATCCAACTTTGTTTCCCATCTTTTGAACAGTACTAAATTCTTCAGATCACACCATGCAATTAAGTTGCTTTGCAGCTGCTATGGTGAGCTCAAGTTTTTGAAGAATGCCCAAACTCTTATGCTTTCAGAGCAAATTTTAAAAAATAGCTGAAAGGTTGGATTACTTTTTACATTCTTAACTGCATTTATCTTTTTACCACAGTTTGTTAATGGAATCCCAGAATTATTATTTAAGATAGACTTTCAAGGTTACAACCTTTCTTGACTGTCCTGAAATAATCAGCAATGGAGCAAATATTTACAAAGAAATTGGAGTAATTTTCAATGATTTTTGAAATTGCTTGCTAGATTCATAGAAGTCAAAGAATAATGACTTGAAACTTCATAAGCTTTAAATTGTTGGTAATTCCAGTAAGTAAATCAGCTAGTCAGAAGTCAAAGCATACGTTCCAGGAGAAGGTAATATGTTAAATAAAACTTGAAATATTAATATATGAAATGATAGATGGCCCAACATGGCGCCCAGGAACATAAATGTAGCCAGAGACATCCTTTGGTGCCTGATAAATTCACTCATCTGACTTCGAACATTTAAAAATCTTTTAAATTAAGAAAAATGGGGAGCTGGCATGCTACAAAGATTCAGTGTCCAATGCTACAGGTAGTCCTTGACTTACAACCGTTCATTTAGTAACCGTTCAAAATTACAGTGGCAATGAAAAGAGTGACTTATAACCATTTTTCACATAACTTGCAGAATCCCCATGGTCACGTGATCAAAATTCAGGCACTTGGCAACTGACTCACATGACGTGTGTCGTCTCCTGGGGACATGTGATCACCTTTTGCAACCTTCTTACAAGCCACGTCAATGGGGAAGCCAAGTTCACTTATGCTACTAACTTAACAATTGCAATGATTCACTTAACAACTGGAGCAAGAAAGGTCGTAAAATGGGGCAAAATTCACTTAACAAATGTTTCATTTAACAACAAAAAAAATTGGGCTCAATTGTGATCATAAGTCGAGAACTACCTCTTGTTTTATTTCCAAGAATGCTTCTGAGCCAGGTAACCTTTCTTAAACAATGAAAATGATGAGTGGGTGTAGCTTAGTGTATTGTTGGAATTGTGCCCACATGCCTAGACAAAGAACAAAGGTGAAAAGAAGAATCCAGGGCTAGGAGATGGTAAATTACTGCTTCTTAGTTATTAGGTTCGCTACGGCCTCCATTTCGTGAATGAGTAAAAATTGTCCAGCAAGGGCAGTCACGTGTTCTTAAAATGTCAAATGACTCCAGAAGCCTCAAATGATGAGACCACTGTTACATTGATATTAAAACCATAAGATTTGTGCATAAAGAAATTAAAAACTCAGATACTTTCTATGATTTTCAGAATAGGTTTAGCTTGAAATATAAGAAATACATTTAGTGTAGCTTTTAGATGCTAAGATCATTTGCAAGAGATGTTAGGAGAAATGGGTTATATTAACCGCTTGGGAAACTTGTAATAATATTAGCATCTGCCACACAATACTCTGACATAACTGTTGATGAGAAAGACAAAAAGTCGGCACAAAGAACATTGTAATACCTGGAGACAGCAGAAGAGAAGAGGAAGAACTGGAGAAAATCACAAAATACAAAGACCTGCACATAGAAGTAGAATGACTCTGGCAAAAGAAAGCAAAAGTAGTATTAACAGTAATAGGTGCCTTGGATGCAACTCCAAAGCATTTGGAGCACCACTTGAACAACATCGGCATTTGACGAAATCACCTTCAGTCAATTGCAAAGAGACAGCCTTACTTGGAATAGCTTACATCCTGTGATGATACCTTTAAGACTATCAGACAGCATCTGCCTATCCCAGGTCTCTGGGAAGGACTCAGTAAGTAGATAAAAATGCCAAATCCAGTCTAAAGATCTGACTCCCTGAAAGAATCCAATTAAAGACATTAGTCAAAAATTATACTTGTTCATTTTTTTATTAAGGCATAGGCAGTAAAGGTAAGATTAGAACCGGCAACAGGGATGGCATGTTATATGTTGCTATAGTTTTCTGCCAATTTAAGGATGGGTGTAGACAATATCAATCCAGAAATGGGGGAAAAAATCATTGGTACATCAATGATCCTTCTGGTCAATTAGAACCATAAGGAATACAACACCAAGGCTGTAGGTTCAACTTTCTGATCTGCCCAGATCATAAAAGATCTGGGTGATCTGAGGCTGGATTCCGATTCTTTGCTTAATCTCAGCCTCATGATGTAATTAGAAGGATGCGGTGTGGTCAATGTGGGAATAGTAGAGGGTTGTGTGTTGCCTTGATAAGAAGGCTGGGTGGTGTAGTGGTTAAAGTGCTAGCTAGACTATACTGGAGAGAGTCAGATTCAAACCCACCATTGGTTTAGTAACTGTGGGCCCATCATTTTTTTTCAGAAGACTCTGGTGAGGCAAAACCTGGAGGAGGAAGCATTTGTACACTGCCTGGAGCTTCTAAAGGACCAGTGAGATATATATCTAACAAATAAATAGATGTTAGAGATGATATTCCCTGTATCCTTCGTGCTGCACATGTGGACATTGGCCTTTTCCTCCCTCAATCACCATACATCCCATCCCTTGTTGATCTCTACAATCTCTCCTCTGTACTAATTCTGTTAATTTCATGGACGAAGAACCTGGGTCCTTTTTTTTGGAGGGGGGGAGTGATATCCTTCTGGCTGTTGAGTCCAGGTTGGCCTGTGCTGTTGGATGGTGATGACGACTTGATCATAGGCATGTATCATACTTTTGCTATTAGCATCGGAAGCTTTTCATTTGTTTGTTAAATTTATATACCACCATCTCATTCTGAAAAGCGATTCTGGGCAGCCTACAATTAAAACAATTCATTTTTAGGTCTTTTCCCTGCTGCCACTTACCACCACCATCACCACTCTTAGGAGTTTCCTCCCACCTTGCTCGGGTCCTCGCCCCACTTGCATGGCACAATTCACCCCACTTGCTTCTCTGCCACCGGTTCCTCCTCTCTTCCCCCCACCCTCGCCGGGCATTCAGGCCCCACAGCAGCTTTCCACCTTTCTGTCCCTCCTTCACAGGTGCTTCTTCTCCCCAACCTTGCAGGCCACCTGCTTGGCCGAGGTTTGGGGAGGGGGGAAGCAATAGCTTCACCTGCTCTTGGCAAAAGGAAGGAAGTGAGGGGAGGACGGGGCTGCTGTATTCCAGCCTGGCACTGGGGGCGACCTTCCGTCTTGTTGCAGTTGCTCGTGGCCACCTCTGCCTGCCCCTCTCCGCTCCCCCCCCCCTCACCCGCCAGCTCCGAACCGTTGGCGACCTTCTTCCCCTCCCACCCCATTTCTCGCCACCGCGCCTGCACCGCCACCATCCGCGCCCGCTCCGATACCTAATCGCCGTCTGGCTGCGAACACTCCCTTCGCCCTGCCCGCCTACCGGCCCCTGCCAGCCAGCATCAGCAGCCTCCCCTCCGCCTCTCTTCCTCCCCCCCCACCCCCGCTTGCATGGAGAGGGAGAATGGCGGAGAGAGAGAAAGGAGCCACGTCCCCGACCGGATCCTCCCCGTTCTTGGGGCTGCACCTCGCCTCGCCCCCCAGTTTCAGGTACTGGAGATTCCCCCATCTCAGCCACCCCCGGGGAGCCTTTGGGAAAGGAGATGCTGTAGCGGCAGGAAAGGTGGGAATTTTAGGGGGGGGGAGGAAGGAAGGAAGCAACAGCCTCTACTCTGCTCTTTTCTAACCCGTTTTGCCGTGATTTACCTTCGCCGCACCCCCGCCGCTCTCCCGGGCATCCTTCCCCCCCGTCATTCTGTGGGGCTGCAGAGAGAGAGAGAGAGAGAGGTTCCCGCCCCATCCCTGTTATCTACCGCCTTGATGTTTATTATAGGGGATGAGATGAATGAGGCTTCTTCTCACCCATGCTCCAGCCCATAAGATGAAAAGGGAAGGCGTTTGGAGATTTCCCGCTCCCTGCAAGTTCATTCACATTTCGCCAGGGGTAGGGAGGGTAGGAGATTTGGGGGTCCGAAGAGTCGAATTTGGAAGGCCAGTGGGGAGGTGCAGCTGAGCTCCCCTTTCTTTCTCACCACTCCAGCTTGAGCCTTGCCAGGCATTAACAAGCAGGTGGGATGCCAGCACCATGTCTCCCCCTCTTCCTTCTGAACAGGTGGGGTTTCTCCCCCCCCCTCCCCCACTGGCCAGCACACAGGGCTCCTTGAAGGAAGTGAAAGCAGCCTTGGAAGAGGAGCCATGAGTAATTGGGGTGGCAGAAAGAGATAGTGATCGTGGTTATCCTGCTGTTTTGTGGGCAGAAGAGGAAGAGGAAGACTCCTCCTTTACCTTCCTCTGAATATGACTGACATTTAAATGGCTCTGCATACACTTGCCTCAATGAACTCGTAAGCACAACCTCTCCTCCCCACATTGTTGCCATCCCACACTGTTACACATGTATTCCTGAAAATATGCATACAACCGCTTCTTGCACTGCTCTGGCCTTCCCTTTCCACACAGTTCTCTCCTGCAGTGTGCTACAAATCTTTCTCACTCTCATAAGCACTCGTCATTTCTTACCCCAGAAAAATATTACCGTTCTTCAGAAAAATCTTCAGTTGAAATACTGGTGTCTTCTTCGGGTTTGGGGCAAATGAAAAGCTAGTTCAAAGGAACTACAATATTTGAGATAATGTTAGAGATGAACATAACGCCTGAAAGAATTAGCAGTTGCTTCAGCAGAGAATACAAACAGCCAGACCTTAAACCATCTATCTAAAATTACATAGAAGATGTAACTGCCTAGAAGATATTTCTTTCTGAAATTACATGTTGCATTTGGTCAGCACCTCAGTGGTTGCCTCTGTAACTGTTTGTAATTATAACTGGTTTTTTTTTTAAATGGATGTCTGCTTTAAACTATTTTATGGAGCTGGATGTTGTCTTTATGAGAATGGCTTGTAGATATTAGATGCATTTCCAGATTGGTGTGCACTGGAGAGTGAAATGGTTTCCGGGCTGAAAAGATTGTGAAAGATAAATCATAGTGCTTGATTTTACAGTATCTTTAACTTAAATTGATTACAATAGGTGGACCAGGTCAAAGAAAAGGGATTCTGTGATTCCAATTATTCCAATAGATTCAGTTATTTAGTCACTGGTTCTATGGATAATAATAATAGTAATAATAGCAGCAGCAGCAGCAATGAGATATTTGTGCTAGAAAATCTCTGAAAATCAACTTGCTCTTAGGATCTCAAGATCTTTTATATTTTCAAATGACCAAAGGATGATTAAAAGCTTTTGTAATCTTCTTCATATTCTATCTGGCAACTATAAAATGCCCATAAAAATGTTTATACCGGAATCCTGACACAATCTTCATCTAAGAACTTTGCTGTTAAGAACTAGTCATGTGTTGTGTCAGTATGTTTCTTATTTGTGGTTTTAAATAACAGAAGTACTGAGATCTGAGTTTTAAAAAAGGCAGCCCATAACGTTATTTAGATTCACTAAGTAGAATTGAAATTTACCAAATGGTAAATTGCCTTGATAGTAAACAGAGCAATCTTTACTATCATGTTTCTGCTCATCATAAGAGCCATCTTCCTAGATGGACTTAATTTAATCTAGTTTCCTACCTCCAAGATTGACCAACCAGAGGAGCACATGAAAACAATAAACATCTTCTATCCAATGTCATGTTACAACCTTTCAATATAGTACATAACCTGGAAATGCTGGGAATTGCAATACTAGAGATAACATTTAGAAGGCATCAGATTTAGGAAATCTCATATCTTATTTATGTTTTTGTTATATTGTTATCTCACCTTTTTTCCAGGAGCTCAAGGTAATAAAAATAGGACCCTTTTGTCTTCCTCCTCCATCTGAAATAATAATACTGTGAGGTAGATTTGGCTGCTGAATTTTGCTGAGAGAATGACTGGTCCAAATTACTAGGTGAGCTTCTGTTTTTGAGATAAGACTCGATCATAGATCTCCAAGCTATTTATTATATTGCACTTTTTACTTGATTTTCCTGAAAAGAATTCCAAGGAGTGTGAATGGATCTACATATATGTATGTATATGTACATATCTGTGTATACAATATATACCATACTGTATATTTCTTCTCAGAATAATCATATGAAATAGATTAGCCTAAGCAAAACTCTGTCTTCTTGATGATTGAGTGATTTGGATTCAAATCTCCTTAGTTCTAATTTGACAATCCAACCACAATGCCATAGTTTTTAAAGGAAGCCTGCTGTTGAACATGGAGATATATTTAATTTATATCCTGGTGTTTTTTTTAAAGTATGCAAGGTTGGGCTCAATTAGTACTTGGTTAGGAGAATACTAGAGAATCAAATGGAATTAAACTGAGAAGTTGAAATGAAACCTTTGAAGAAATCAGTCACAAAGTACTTCTATATTATTGTAAAGAAACCTATGGGTAAACTTGATTTGAGAAGGGAGTACATCTGTGCAAGTTCCTGTAGTTCCTCCAGAAACTGTAAAGGATACATAGTACTTACCATCCAATTTTTTCTTATAATAATCTTGTAAGGTCAACAGAGTGTGATTGGCTCAACATCATCTAGGGCAGAAGTCTCCAAACTTGGCAACTTTAAGACTTGTGGACTTCAACTCCCAGAATTCTCCAGCCAGCTGTAGAATTCTAGGAGTTGAAGTCCATAAGTCTTAAAGTTGCCAAGTTTGAGGACCCCTGATCTAGGGCCTCTGAGGCTAAATAAGAATATGAAACTTGTCTTTCAACCATTGTTTGCTCTGCCTCATTGGCTCCACTTACAATTAGTAGTAAACCTATCCTCTATAAAACAGTCTACTTCTCTATTAAATATGTATTATTACATCTGATGACCCTGAATTATGAAAACTTTTATGTATGGCTTGAAGAAGTACTTTTCTTTCAATTGTCCTGAAAATATTGCTGGCCTATTTAACCATATATATCTGAGTTCTAGGGACGCAGTGGCTCAGTGGCTAAGACGCTGAACTTGTTGATCAGAAAGGTTGGAAGTTTGGCGGTTCGAATCCCTAGCACCGTGTAACGGAGTGAGCTCCCATTACTTGTCCTAGCTTCTGCCAACCTAGCAGTTTGAAAGCATGTAAAAATGCAAGTAGAAAAATAGGGACCACTTTGGTGGGAAGGTAACAGCGTTCCATGCACCTTCAGTGTTTAGTCATGATGGCCACATGGCCATGGAGATGTCTTCGGATAGCGCTAGCTCTTCGGCTTTGTAACAGAGATGAGCACCGCCCACTAGAGCTGGAAATGACTAGCACGTATGTGCGAGGGGAACCTTTACTTTACCTTATCTGAGTTCTAATATTAGCACTCAGCAGTCATTTTTTACTTTTACTCTGTGTTTTTTTCATTGTCTTTATGTAGTAAACTGAAACTATATTCAATTTCAGAAGTTATTTTTGCAGCTCATCAACAATACAATACAAAAGAAGCAGGACTAAACACTTTCTTCCCTTTACTCCATGCTATGTTTTTCAAAATTAAAAATGGTACTTTTAAACTTTTCTTGCATTTTTTCCGTATCTGTGGTATTTGGCCATTCAAAATCTGTATATTATTTAGGTGAAGAAATTATATCCTGCTAGTCTATTTTCCCATCATTTTCAAGTAGTCATTTCATTTTAGGTGCCACCCCATCAGCTGTATTATCTTGTGTTATATTTCTCTCTGATTGTTCTAATCTTCTATCTCAATCCAACATTTTGGAACCACTGAGCATAGTCTGATCTTCATTGATCTATTTGGATGACCCTTTTTAGCCAATTATGGCAAAAATATTACATATTTCTAAAATCATTGGGGTTTTCCCAGGCATGGTAATATCTATTATGTTATTTATTAATGAAACCATTTTGACTCTGAAGTTTTAGCATTCACACTGGAACATTATTAATATTGTGCATAAGTTGATACTGTCCATATATCTGCAGATTCTGTTTAGCAACACATTTCTCTTCTTATTTGTCTAATTCCATTATTTTCAAGCCATCTAAATAATCAGCCATCCTATGTTTTCAGATTTTGCTTAATTTTTTATATGCTGTCTACTTGAACAACTCTAGGTGTCTTGCAACATGTATCTTGAGGCAGCACGTTCCATAAATATCTGCTGTGTGAGAAGTACATTTTGTTTGCACTGAATTTCCCTTCAGTACATTTCATTAGATGATTTGTTTTCTTACAATATGAAGGGAAAGGGAATTTTCATATTATGCATTGTTTTATAAACCACATTCTTGTTCAATCATCTTGCTTTAAGTCTACAGGGAAAGTAGAAATTACATTTTCTTAGTAATAAATGTCATGGTCTGAATGTGAGACTATATAGTTTTCCTTAACAAGAAGCACTCACATTTGAAATTTAACTTGACATTGTTTTAAACTTGTCCTTAATGTGACCATAAAGTTTGCATTAGTAGGATATACTCTAGCGCTTCCAAATCTTCTCCCAAATTAAGTGCTTATTGGGATGGCATTAAAAGGAAGGAGAATAAAATGAGTTTTTTCATTCTCTGTATATGGCTAATGGCCCAGTAATTTGTAACCTTTTTCTTTATACAATGACTAATTAAATTCTTCAAGACAATTTGTAAAAGTAAGGGTCTAAGCATCAGAATTCCCAAAGGTTGGCTTCAATCTTCCCATGCCCATATATTTAACCTTTGAAAAACAGAGCTGATCTATTATTATGAACTACTGCTAATATGCTACATTAGACTGTACCAAGATGGCATGTGCCCAAATATCCTGGTATCACATCACCCAGATCCCAGTTTACCATTCGCAATGCTGGCTGGAAACTCTGGAAGCTGTAGTCCCAATTTTTTGAATCATGAATCTTGCCATTTATCTTGGTTGCCAAACTGTTTTGGATTGGAGGGCAAATCCAAAATTCCAAATTTGGGGGTTTTAAGAGCAATGACAGGTATTCCTGCAAAATGGTTGCTATGGTGGGGATGTTCCCGCTATGATCCAGGATGTTCACTATTATCCCAGTTAACCTTTGATATTTGTTTTCTGGCCAAAGAGATAGTGCAGGGCCTACCATTTTATTTCCCAGAAATGTGCCAAGTCACATTCAGAAACATCTTGGGAAATTTTTGTCACATTTAAGGCTTGCACTTTACTCTGGAACCTGCTAATTTTCTATCTATGTTTTAAATGAAAAGAAGATTTTTTTTTGTAAAAAAAAGATGAGCCAAGAAGAAAGAGTAAGAGAGACTTTATTACACTGAAGATACAGATTCCAAATTCAGAGCTGAATAAATCCTCATAATTAACCTTATAGCTCGGCAATTCAATATGTGTTTGCTTTAAACTGTGCTACAAAATTATAGAAAGACATGGGAATTCTTTAAAACCTCTGCAAAGGTTTTTTTTAAATAAGTATCATCACATGTGGATGATAGCTTTCTGTATTCTCACTTGTAGATCTAAAGTTGCTGGTTACATTTGTTACAAAGTTCTTTGCAGTTGAAATTAAAGAAAAGGAAAGAAGCTTGCAAGATCTGCAGTTAAAAGTTGCCATTAAAAATACAAATTAGAAAGCAGAAATTTACTCTCAAAACTAGTTAATTCAGAGAAGGAGCAATGCTCAGCCATTCCCATGATAGTCTTTGCCTGGCCCCAAATCACTCCCCTGGATACACTATTTGTCTCCTGGGTTCTTTGCACGTTCATAAAAAGAACAGTATCTAGAAATGCAAGAAACAATATCATAGTCAGATTTCCAAAACCAGGCAAGACAAGCAGAACAAACCAGAGATAATAGATTTTGCTGGAATCATTAGGTGTCATTAGCTTAGTACAGGCTCTGTACAATTGTGAAACCAGCTCATATATAATACTAAGTCTATAAGCAGTGATGTCCATTTTATAGCAATGATGAAACACAGTTGACTAATGTCACAAACCAGGACATTTGAATTCTGAAAATAAAAAGACAAAGGTAAAAATGTAAGATCAGGGTATAATAATAAGCTTATATCCTTGCCCAAATCCTCAGGTTACTGTGTTCTTGCCTCATGATGCTTTGATTGGCATTGACTATTGCCTGTTCTTTTTCAGTGAAAGTGTCTAAGACTAAAGTTATGACATTTGGTATTTTCCTCTATTATGGTCCCCACTCTGAGTTGTTGTACAAAAAAAGCTAAACTGCAGGAGTTCAGAGAGTAAAATAAAATAATAAAATAAAATAAAAATGCCAAATAACAGTAGAACCTTTCCTTTCCTGTCATTAAACACTCTTAAAGGAGCCTTGGATGGTTTTGGAAGGGATAAAGAAGATTTTGGGTACTCAGTCATACTGTATTTGCTTTTCTTGCAAATGCATCTGTGACATACTATATTGCCAATATAGCAATCATAAAATCTTCAGTCTTTTCTTTAAATTACTTTGTTACAGTGATGTTAATGTGTATTAGCTCAAGCCAATCTCCTACTACCCTGTTTCCCCAAAAATAAGACCCATCTGGAAAATAAGCCCCAGTATCATTTTTCAGAATCGTAATATAAGCTCGCAATGTAAGCCCCACCTCAAAAATAAGCTCCAGTTAAGATCATCAGCCAGGAGGATGCATTTAGGATGTATTTCCCAGAAAATATGACCTAACCAGAAAATAAGCCCTAATCTTTCTTTTGGAGCAAAAATTAATATAAGACTCGGTCTTATTTTCAGGGAAAACACAGTATATTCTTTTTCATGCTTCTGCATGAATTTCTGAAAATGAGGTATTTCCTCTCTCTCTCTCTCTCTCTCTCTCTCTCTCATTTCAGTATACCTTATTTTTTTCTAGTGCAAATCTAAAATAAGGAATATATACAGACAGTATATATATATAAATATACTGTCTGTATATATGTATGTACACACACATACACACATTTCAGTACTGGTGCAATTCCAAAGTTATGCAGATGGATTAAGAAAAAGGGATTAAAATTCTGATTTAAGGAGGTTTTAATATAGCAATATTAAGGCCAGAAAGCAATTATTTTTCCTAAGTTTTTGAGTTTGCCTTTCTTATCAGGAAGGCAAGGTGACAGCTAGAAATGAGAGACTGAACAGAGTAGTTCAGTGCTGGGAAAATTTTCTCAGGAAGCAGGTTAGTCTAATGAAGTCATCTTAAATCTTAAATGTCTATTTCCCACACACACACACAAATTATTATTGTACTGAGTTCAGAAGCTTCAATCAGCTAGAGTTCAAGTTTTATTTCAGGCATTTGAGCTAAATAAGCATCTTCTTAATTCAATGAGGAATTTGTGAAATATTTTTAAAATATTATAAAGAAGGAGAAAGGAATGACAGGAGGAGAAAATATAATATTTGTCATTTGTCACCCTGGTGCTAAGGTTAACCCTGTCCTCAGTGCAATATTTCAGACTAGAAACACCTGCTGCATGCAGATCTATTGGGACCATGCCTGTAAAATAATGAGTTGATTACTCCAACTGGCAGGAGTCCTATCATTTACTGGAAAAGCCCTTATTGTCTACCTGTTGCACATATACAGGTTCCTGCTATAAAAAGGGACTTGTATTTACTGGGGATTTCTAATAGTTTTTTTCAAAACATTGTGAATCCTTGTGGGAATTAAAGGACCAAGGAAGATCCAAAGTGAGTTGTTTTTATAGCCAGTAAACACTGTAGGCAGGAGTTTGGGTTAGAAATTCCTATGGCCAAATGGTTTGAGAATTAATTAGCAGCAAATCTGCTTGCGACTCTTACCAGTTTTAGGCAATGACACTTTTCGGAAGTGATCACAGATGAACCCCAATCATGTACCCCAAACACCATCAAGGAATATAAGAAGTACCTGCAACTCATAGATATGGAAATGAATAAGCCTTCCCTACTGTAAAAAAACAAACAAACAAACCCCTGTATGTACATCAGCAATTTTGCTGATTGTGCAACTGGCAATCTCTGCAAGTGCTTTGTCACAATCAATAGCAAGAAGAAAATACTGAGTGTGCATGATCTAGTCTCTATTGAAACAACAGCAGCAGGGCAGGCTGCATGTAAGCAACAGCCCGTGGAGTGTGAGATAATGCTGCAGCTGGGATAACAATGTTTCCTGGTCAATGATAAGCAGGAGTGTTCTCTAGTCATAAGTTATAGCAGGTCCTTCAGGATAAAGCCTCCTGCTCTGATGTTTGTTGGCCTTGACTTCAGTGTTCTCCTAGTTCAGCTGCATTCATTCTCTTGTAATTACAGTATAGTATCAAGTAATCAGTGGAATACATGTTGAGCAAGGAGGAGAAATGTTTACTGTCTTTATAGTAAACTTAGTAAAGTCAACATCCATATAACAGCAGCACCGGAGAGGTTATGTGTTGTGTTGCTTGGGCCTGACATCTGAGCTTGGAGAGTTTATTTGCCCAATATAATTCAATGTTGGAAGTAATGGCAAAGCAACCTAGTTGTGATGGATATGTGAAATGATAAAACACATACCTAGGGACAATGATAATTTTGGGGTATGCGTGCATGCTCTTCTAACTAATTTAGCTTCATGAAAGGAAAATAACAGTGCACAGTTTGATCATGAGTTTGACAGCAGAAAGTAGATCAGGGTTTCTTAGTAGGTTTTTGAATGATCTAGAATAAATTATGAGAATAGAACAACAATAAGTAAACTCAATTTGTAAAAAAAAGGATTAAGGGTGATTGATATTATTATATTTATTTCCTGGTCTCAATATTGCTTGTATGTAATATTAAATATTTGAGCACCTAAAACTGAATTGCTCTTTGAGAATTTTTGATGGCTGATTATTAGAGTTTGGTGTTAGACTTTAAGATTTACAGAACATCAGGTAAAGATTTGTACTGCTTGTGTACATTATTCTAATGCATAGAAGGGGCTTGCTGGAAGTAATGGGTTCACCTTATTTGCATCTGCCTCTATCTCTGTGGCTACCCTTACATACTTGACTCTGTTGATGGAGCTTTATGTTCTATGGAAAATAAAGCAGATCCCACAAGCCTGAAGTCAGCCCATTCCTGTTTTACTGGATCAAACTAATTGCCTATTTGATCCACTGTACTCTCTCCAATGCTGGGCAAGGGAAGCCGCTGGGAAACTTACAATTTGGGCATAGTGGAGACAGCTATCCCATCCTGTTATATTCAAGAGTTTGGCATCCTCTTTTGAAGAGCCTGAGCTTTGGCTGCTGTCAGATTGAACTAGAGAGTCTATGGGCCTAATCCAAACTGGCAGCTTTGATGGGAAAAGCAAGACTGAAAATGAAAAACAGACAGGAATAGAAAATATGATATATCAAATACATGGAAGTAATTTAAAAAAGCATACCAGGCTTCATTAACGGAGATAAGGTAGGAATACAGGGAGAGATAACAATGTCAAAAGGCAAATGTAATAAAATATTATTTACTTTTGTTTGGGCAGAACTCAGGTAAGTAAAATACTGTAGTCAAAGTATTTTTTTTTCAGGTTAAATCTGTTGCAAAATTCTTGGGGTTGTGTTTTGGGACATACTTTGATTTTACAAGCTGGTAATCATTTCTCTCTAAGCCAGTCTTCCCCAATATGGTACCTCCAAATTTTGGGACAGTTTCCAGCTTTCTGAAAAGTATGGCAGTTATAAGATAACTCATGTTATCTGGAGGCACAAGACTGACTTGAATCATTTTACCCCAGCTATTCTACTAGTAATAGTACTATCATGTTCTATCTGGACTGCTAGCCATGCTTATTCATTATCTTTAGAGACTGTATTGTAAAGGTATTTCAAAGATAATATATTCAATAGTATGACCCTCTTAAGTGTTCCATTGTCAGACATTTTACTGAAATGAATGAAGCATATGGACTTTTATAGTTTTTCAACATAGAAGATCAAATGTCTTCTGGAACAGTTCTTTAACAGCATAGCTCCAGTAGGCTTCTGCGATTTAAATTAAATGCAGCAAGAAACTGTTAATGAACACACAGTTGTTAGTGTTGACAGTCCTAACATATCTAAGCAAACATTTAAAAAGCTTTAAATTCACCTGGGTTTTGGAATTATCCTGACATGTGTCTCAAAGTAATCTGCTTGGTTTTAATGCAACTGAGAGCAGCTTTGGACATGAAGAGTTGAGAAGCAAGCTGTGTGTGTTGAAATGTTTTGCTTGCACCTCTAATCCTATATCTCTGTGTCATCCAGAATTGACATCCTGCCACTCACCTTTTTCCTCCCCCTCCCAAGAGAAGCAAACAAACTTTCAACATGGAAGTTGCTTCTTCATCCACTCTCTTCCCCCACAGGGCAATTCTTTTAGAAAAATAAGACCAACACATTTCTTTCTGCAGCACTTCCCTTAAATCAATTTCACTGCTCTGGAGAGTTGCAATGATATATAGAATAATAAAGACTAGGACTTACTTCTTGAACATGTTTTCATGATGTGAAACAACTGCCACATGAAGGCCACTTAGAAAACCATCTTAATGGCAGCTGCTGCAGGAGCAGACATCCTGGAAGAGTAGTTTTTAGATGAATTGATCACCATATGGAAATAGTTTTATATAGCTTCCACAGCAGCCATTTCCTGTGAGTAGGGACTGTAATGGGCAGCAAATTCAATATTGTTGGATATTCAGCCAAGCAGGTATGGGAAGATCAGAATTTGGAAATATATTGTAAGGAAAATAAATAAACCTTGGCCACCTGAGATAAGCATTTAATATAAACCTGTTTGTTCCAACTGTTATTCTGTCTGCGGTTGATAGAAATAATAGTCAACAAAGCTAATTTCCCATCTGGATTGAGAAAGTGAATGCACGCGGTCAGAACAACTTTCCTTTAGAAGTAGGATTTATTGTCCTCCTGAATTACAAGCTGACCTGTGAATTATTCAAGAATATTTGCAAGATAATGTAGACGAAATAAACTTTTGGCTTGGAGTAAACAACCCTGAAGCAGTGATCTCTGAACCCTGGGGATAAAACAAGCCCTGTATCTTCCTGCTGGCTCTCTACATCTCTAATTATACTTTTTCTGAATTAGACTTCAAATGACTACGTCACCCAATGACACTTGGGGGGAACCTGGTCATTTGCAGCCTGGTTGGGGCAGAGTCATTCCAAGGTCAAAGGCAGAATGATTGGGCAGAGCATCCTGCTGCTAATCGGGTAACTTGATTCCTCTTTTTTCCCTTGACTGCAGCTGATGGGAGGGAGTCTGGCTTCCTGAGGGAAGCAGAGGGCAGGACTTGGCACCATCTCAACCCAGAGGACTTTTTTTTTGTATCCAGACAGCTGATTCCATTTATTTTTAATGAGCTCCCTTAGACTGTGCTGTTAGAAGCAGAGTGCAGCACAAACAGCAGTTCTTCCCTAAGCTGGTGACAGGCAGGAAGGACAGCCCAGAAGCAACGCTGCTCAACTCTCCTGCCTGAAGGCGGTTTCCCTTTAATAGGCCCTATGACCTTCCCCCACATCGGGGACCCTCTTCAATGAAGCTTGAAGGTAAAATGCAGTCGAGCACAGAGGAGGACAGCCGGATTGAGGATCAGTGGGAGAAATGGTAGGCAATCATCTGGCTATTGGAGGGCCTGTGGGATGGGGGGAATTGAGATTTCATATAGCTGAGTGTGCAGCATTTAAAAGTAATTTGGCTTCCTTTCTATCCCAGTGCAGAGGTCTTTATTGGAATCCTATAAGCAAGTTTATTTGTCCTTGGCTCTTAGCCCATGTGCAAATTTGATCGCAAACTTTATATGTCATGTTAGAATCTAAAATGCTGCTGTCTGGATTGAGCAAGGAGACCGGATCATTGAAGATGCTATTAGTCCCCTTTTGGTCATGGATGGCTATGTTCCAGAAAGGATGCCTTATTTGCCAAATGAAAATAAATATCTGTCAATATAGCTCTTCCTTGATGCTCAAAGATGAATTGCAAGATATGCATGAAAGGAACCTTGTGCTAGAGACGAGGCATAAATAGACAAACCTCGTGAATTGCAGGGATGCAGTATCTCAGCAACCACAAAAAGATCCCTTAAGTATTTTTTTTATGATGCTGAGTGCAGCTCCTAAGCACCTCAGATGTAAACATATGGGACATTTTGAAATAATGGTCTGTACTTCGTTCTGTTACAAGGGAGAATGTGGGGTAACCCTATATTTGAAAGATTTACCATAATTAATATTACTGCTGGGGTTTGAAAGGCTGTTTTGATGGGCTTTTAAAAACTCGGTTTTCCCATTTAATAACATTGTAAAATCAGGACTATTAACAGAAGAAATTTCTTGTATCTTGTGCCTTCTCTGATGTAGAAGATGCAATTTATGTTTGAGGATTATTGCACATATTCCCCATTGTTCCCCAGCATTTCTTATCTTTCTCTTTACCTGTTTAGGTATACTCCCCTTGAGATGAATAAGTTACTTGTGATACCCTCCTCTTTTGGGTTATCTAAAGAGACATTGTTTTATTACATCTTCACTATTATTTGCATACACATTACTCATGATGTAAGGAATTTGTTGCCGAAGAGTATCTTTCTCCCATCAAGTAAACAAAGTGCTGAGGACAGGTTTTAGCTGGAGCCTACTGTGAAAGCTGCTCAGGGCATTAGTTCTGTTTCATTGAATGTGTTTCTGTATCTAAAAACCTGCCCATGTTTCCCAGTGTTTCTATGGTTCTACGTACTGATTTAGCAAGAGTGTTAAAGAACTTTAAAAGGCATTTAACCTGAGGAAGAAACTGATGAGATACGGTTATAGTCTATGAATGGATGGCCAGTGTACCCTTTTTTTAATCTCCATTGAAGAGCAGACACAATTGGATATTATTATTATTATTATTATTTATTTAGACTTGTATGCCGCACTTCTAGTTCTCAATTTTGTATTTCGCCATTAGAATGGAGGCAGTTTTTAACTCAGGAAGGAGAAGGAAGAAGGTATACGAAAAGTAAAAAGATCTTTAAAAAAAAATGTTGGTAGTTTCCTAGCACCTGGCAGTAACAGAAGTCAAATATAAACTTAAGTGGGACTCTTTTTCTCGCAATGCATTTTTGCTTTCTTCCCTGCTTGTGTTTGTCTTCCCTGATACCACACCTTAGCAAAGAAAGCAATTGTTCTGCAATGTTACACTTCCCTTTCTCTTTTTAACTCAATAGCCCTTTTTGTAACTGCATATGAAGTGCTAGTTGTTTCTGTACTTAGTGAAAACTTGTTTGGGGCAGGAGCTCGGTTTATTATCTCTGATAGCCATATGCGCCAAGTAGATGTCACCAGAAGTGATAGATTACCGTGTTTCCCCGAAAATAAGACCTACCCCAAAAATAAGACCTACCCCGAAAATAAGACCTACCCCAAAAATAAGACCTAGTGTGTTTTTGGGAGCCAAAAAAATATAAGACAGTGTCTTATGTTAGGGGAAACACGGTATGCGATTTGTTCGTGGTTTCGTACATGAATAAATGTACATTGTTCTACATGAATATGGTAAGTGTTTTTTTTCATTAAAATATATATATATATATATAAGACCTACCCCAAAAATAAGACCTAGTGTGTTTTTGGGAGCCAAAAAAAATATAAGACAGTGTCTTATTTTCGGGGAAACACGGTAGATCAGAGGTCTCCAAACTTGGCAAACATACTGCCTGGAGAATTCTGGGATTTGAAGTCCACAAGTCTTAAAGTTGCCAAGTTTGGACTAGATACTGTTTTTCAAGATGTCATTTGAAATAAGTGATATTTCTTAATCAAAAAGCACAGAGGGCATTTAAGCACAAGGACATCTTGTTCTGTTAGCTAATCTAAAAGCCACAGTGAAGAAAGAAGAATTGGAGGGAAACTTTTTATTGATTCATAGAATTATTCTAAGTGTCCTGACTCTATAATGTGGTCAGAGAAAGAAGCTCTACCACTCTCTTGGTTTTTCTTTCCAGATTTGCTGTTAGAACCCCACCAATCTATTGCTTGTCTCCTAAATCCCTTTGCAGGCATATTCAATTTTATTTGATTTAGATGATTTGCAATGCAACTCCCATCATCCCATGTCAAAATAGCAAATAATTTTCATTCATTTATTATTTTGACAAGCATTTAATAGGCACAGGAATTATTAAACTGTACACATTTCAGACCTGTATCTTGGGCTGATTAGGGATAACTAATAATAATATAATAATAATTTATTCAACTTGTATGCCGCCCTTCTCCCTAAGGACTAGAATATTTCCCTATACCGTTGAACCAAAATTTGTGAGGTTGGAAAAATAAACCTGCTTCATTTCAGATATGAAATGGAAAGCAAGGCAATGGCTTTTGCATCTATTTTGTTTTTGCTGTAGGTTTGAATTTCACAGACTACTTGAGAGTAAATTTATGCAATGAGAAAATTTGCGTTTCAAGTTTTTATTGATTTTGCACTGACTCAAACTAATACAAGCCATGGCAATATCAAAATGACAATGTTGTCACGCCTCATTGTGCAGATGACACCATTATGTAATTTCATGTCCCATTATAATGTCTTATTTATTTATTTTTCCATCTTTATTATTTTTATAAATAATTCAAGGTGGCGAACACAGCACTCCTTTCTCCTCCTGTTTTCCCCACAAGAACAACCCTATAAGATGAGTTGGGCTGAGAGAGAGTGTGACTGGCCCAAAGTCAGCCAGCCAGCTTTTATACTAAAGGCAGGACTAGAGTTCACAGTCTCCTGACTTCTAGTCTGGTAACTTTTGTGCATGCTCCTGTGATGGCTGGCTGCAGCTTGTAAGCTCCGTGAGGGGGAGATGGACTTTTGACCCTGTTGGGGGAGTTGAGCGGCTTTGTTTTTACCCCCTGGCCCCTGGTTTGACATTCTGACCTTCGGGGGTCCGGCTGATGCCAGCTGCTTCGGCCCCTTCGGCCCCTGTCTAGTGGACGATGGCAAACGATGGCGGGTGGCAGATGGTGGCGTACGAAGGCGGAGGGCTCAGCGGCGGCCGGAAATCATCCCAGAAGTCATGCTGGCTTGGTGTGCTGCCGCTGCTGCTGCCAGCTTGTGGCAGTCAGGCCCGGAGTCGCTGGCGTCTGTGCTGGGCGGCCTGGAGTCCTGGTCTGGAGGCTGGGAGTCAGATGTGTTGGCCCGGAGGCTGTGCCAGTGTGAAGAGCTGCTGCTGGCCCAGAATCTATGCTGCCGTGGAGAGCTTCCACCGCTGTTCTCTGCGGGAGGTGGAGGCGGACCTACCAGACCTACCGGAGATTAGGCCGGCTTGGTGAGCTACTGTTGTTGTGGTCATCTGGCGGTGGTCGGGCCTGTGGCTGCTGGAGTTGCTGGAACCTGTGCTAGGGCGACCTCTGGGCTTGCCCCAAGGGTGGACGGTGGCAGAGCCCCGGTTGGGGCAGCCATGGAGCCATGGAGCCCGGCTCAGAGGTGGTCGGCAGCCCCCGGCTGGGCATTGGCTGGTATAGGGGTTGCTTGGTTGCCTATTGTTGTTGTCTTGCTGGCCAAAGGACCATGCTTGCCTGGAGACTGATTGCCAGGGATACCTTCCCTCCCAATTCATCTGTCCAGATGTTTAGCCTGGTGGGGTTGACATTGTCCACCGCTGTGAGAGGGCGGTGATGGATTTATTCCAGCTTTCCACCCAGCCTTGCTGCTGTGAGAGGGCAGCAATGACTGGGTGTGTCACCCCACTTAACTATACCTTGGCCTTCGACCTGGCAAGCATTGGGAGCGCCACCGCAGTGAGAGGGCAGTGGCTGAACCTTTTCCATCTGGTTGCCCCTGGCCAACCGTGAGAGGGTTCCTGGGATTGGAATGCTTCGAAATGCTATGTTTTACACCTGGACTTGATTGACTGTCACCTGGCCTTATTCATCATCCATCTTCCCATTTTATGGACATCTATGGTCAAACGGACCTATTCAGCTGCAGAGCTACAGGCTCTGTCCCTGGTATGGCCTGTTGGACTATCTAAGGCCTACCTTAATGACGGATCTTGGGATCCTGAGAGGTGGCATAGCGCAAATAGGGGTTTTAGGGGTTTTAGGTCTTGTAAAAAGAGGGGTTTTAACGGCCCTTTGCTTAACTTTTTAACTAAATTTTTAAGGGGATCAGGGAGGGGGGATACTTTTCTATATATAGTATGAAACTGATTAGATAGAACCGGAACTGATTAATGTCTGCTTAAATGGACTGAAGCCTATGGCTATAAGATTTAAGGTACTGGTGTTAACCTATAAAGCCCTTCATGGCATTGGTCCAGGATATTTGCGGGAGACCCTGCTGCCGATAACAACCTCCCAGTGTCCTGTGCGCTCCCATTGACAAGGCCTTCTCCAGGTGCCGTCGACTCGGCAATGCTGGCTGGCGGTTCCCAGAGGGAGGGCCTTCTCGGTGGGTGCACTCACCCTATGGAACCAGCTCCTCCTGGAGCTCCAGGTGGCCCCTGACCTCCGCTCTTTCCGCCGCGACCTAAAAACCTGGCTGTTCCAACTAGCCTACCCGGACTGATGGGGTTGGGGGAGGGTTTTTAAACGTATTTTAATTTTGCTATATTTATGAGACCTTGGTTTAATTGTTTTTTAATATTTGTATATTTGTATTCAGATTGTTTTTAGTTTGTAAGCCCCCCTGAGTCCTTCGGGAGATAGGGCGGCATTAAAGTCTCATAAGTAAGTAAGTAAGTAAGTAAGTAAGTAAATAAATAAATAAATAAAATGGGAAGATAGGAGAATGGGACTATCTCTGCTTTCTACAAATCATGGTTGACCAGGAAGGATTGTTTACATTCAAAAAATCTGAAACCAAATATTGTATGTAGGAATGAGGAAACCGTGTTTGAGCCCATCGACCCTGACTGAGAGGAAATTGGACTAAATAATGAAGCTATAGAGCAGCAACCAAAACATACATTTATGGTGCTAGGAATCCCAAAAGGCAATGGCCTTTTTAGCATGTCCTGCTTGTTTTGTAATTACAAAATGTGTGTCTTGTGCACATATTATAAATTGAGCAGATAAATACTACACAGCAATTGATTTTTGAGAAATAAGTACCCTTGCTGCTTCTTAGAGGCCTCAAGTATAGGTCTTGTTTTGATGTAAGAGAGGTATCACAGATATTTCACCACCTAGAAGTATCTCCATTGCTCTTTGATTTCATGAGGTTGTCCCTGAGTGTTTTAGTAGTTGAGACAGTTTATTTCTGGCTCAGCTGTGGTATTCATTTGATACCACTGCAAGGCAACATTGCTTTTTTTAAGACAACAAGGCTCTGAGTGAGCTGTTTCCTTGTTGCAGATATTCTTGTCTCACTCCTCTTCCTGGTTCCAAGTCCAACTAAATTAGCAGGTTTTTCAAGCAAAAAAGTGGCTTGATGGCTGTTTGAACACATACATACAGTCCAGAATCTCTCATGATGTTTTGTGGACCAGATAAATCAGGGGTGTCAAACTCACAATGACACATTGTCATCACGTGAACGTATTGCAACTTTTTCCCCCTTCGCTAAACCGGGGGTGGGGGTGGCCAGTGTGTGATGCATCCAGCCCATGGGCCACAAATTTGACACCCCTGATGTAAGTGAATTCAATATGATTATTATTTTTTGTTTTTTCATACTGAACTTCATAAGTTCTTATATGCTTGTTTTCTCTGATGGATAATTGTATGATCTTTGTATTGTCTAGGCTTACCCATGACATCAGTCTAGAAGAGTTTGAAGATGAAGATCTTTCTGAAATTACTGATGAGTGTGGAATCAGTCTACACTGTAAGGACAATTTGACCTTACGGGTAAGAACATCAATGTTATCCTATTTATTATTGGTCATATAATTGGGGATGTAACCCACAATCCTACCCTTTCTCAAATCTGAAACCTGGGATAAGAAGGAAGTAGGTTATTTCAATCCCAGGAGAAAATTGTATCAATATCTTTATTGAGTAACTAATTTTTCATTTTATAATTTTTAAAAAGTTCTGATAATCAGTTGATCAGTTTTCCCCCACCTGGCATCCTTGGTCAGGTTGTTTGGAAATGTAGCAGTTGAAATCCAACACATTTGGTAGATACCAGGCTGGGAATACTTAGGATGAAACTGAAGTCTGAATATGCTTGCCTGTATCTCTGTGCTGCTCGTTATACTGCAGTTGGGGCCTGTGTCACCCTGAGGCACCATTACTGCAATGCACTCTGCCTTGGCTGCATCTGGAAGAATTCGGGCATGAAGCAATGCAGGTGCTATGCTTGCTGTGCTTTTATGAAGTCAAATTTTAGGCATGCGGGCTCTAGTCTGGGACTCATTCCCAGATGCAGATGGAGCAGATAGTCTTGATCTGTGCGATACAGTTTTTCATCCTCAGAGAAATTGCCCTCTGTTATGTCCAAAGCCACTTATGACTCGTACGTGTATAACAAACTGTAAGTCATAATGCAGTTGGTTTGTTTCATCCAAGATTTAAATTAAGAACTTCTTGTACAAAGGAAAAAATAAATATGTAATACCTTAATTTTTCTCAAGTTGAAAACAGTTTCAATTTAGGGCATACATTATGCTAAGTTATGGTTTAACTAGGGATAAACTACAGCTGGTTGGATTCACCCATTGCTGCAAGCCAGAACCAAACCATATTGTATCTTTACTGTTCTCACTAAGGCTTGTTAGCTGTGGGTTCTCAAAGGAATATCAACACAATTGAGTGCTGCCAGGTTGAGGATGGTCACATATGATTCCTTTCTTTCAGACAAGTACTTAGGATGTGTGTCTCATATGTTTTTCATATCTATGCTTCATATTACTAGAGAACATAGAGGTGATGACCATTGCCCATGGCTAATGTCCAATACTAAGCCTGCAAGGATTCAAGTCAGATTAACAGTCAAAACATTTTATTTAAAATAGTTCTCCCTAACATCACCTATCTGATGTTATTATTTTTAGCTGGTAATACTGGGTGGGAAGAAAACTGAAGCTGGGCAAATCTACTAATCACTGCCTTTGTATTGTCCTTAAGTACTGTAAAGCCATGAAGAATTTATTTGAAAGCATCATTGTTTAGGCAGATTAGATCTTAGCCAGGGGTGGGATTCAAATTTTTTAACAATCGGTTCTGTGGGCATGGCTAAGTTGGTGGGTGTGGCTTGGTGATCATGTTATTGGCTGGGTGTGGCCAACTCAATATCACTCACATTGAGGCATGCATCTCCTCGCCTGGCCTCTCATAACTGTGGGGATGCTGCAACAGTTGTAAGTGTGAAAAATGGTCATAAGTCACTTTTTTCAATGTCATTGTAACTTCGAATGGTCACTCCACACAAGCAAAGTACCAGCAAAGGAGGGGAAAAAAACTCCAGAGAAGTTCCTGAGACAGGAAGTCTAGTCCTGCCAAGAATGTAATAAGGGCTAATGGTGAGGCAGTTTCTGTAAGCAACACCAGAATGTTTCCTTCCTGCCTTCCTTACAGGATTAGGCCAGTAATTTCTTCTAACAACCGGTTCTCTGAACTGCTTAGAATGTTAATAACCGGTTCTAGAAAATAGGTGTGAACTGGTAGAATCCCACCCCTGATCTTAGCTGTCAGGGTAGAACAAATTATACTGGTTATCTCTTATGCTTACTCAAGAACAAGAGAAATGCACACATTAGCATACCATTGAAGAGAAGTTGTCTCATGTAAACCAGAGTGCAGTCCAAGTAAGGCATTTGTACATAGGCATTCCATCAAGCCCTTACAAAGAAGGAACTCTTATACTATTGGAAACTCCCAAGTAGTTTTTATTTTGGGATATCACCCATTTTAATTGGCCTTGCGGTATCGGAATATTCAGATTTCAAAACATGAATGTGTAAAGGAATTTTCAGAAGGGAAAATGTGTGAATTTTCTGGCACCTCCTCATTGACAAAAGAAGGTCAGCCTAAATGTTTTTATTTTAAAAGGAGTGAAGAACTAAATAAAAGTTTGTTTTCTGTTGTCAAGAAAGTGTGTGGTTTTATAAATAACACAGTGAACATTTCAAGTCACATGAGGGAAATGGTGAACTTCCAATTAACACATCTGAATTTCACTGTTAGCAACATAATAGCTATTTACTTAATTTCTGTAGCTGCCTGTCTCAGTCCAATTGACTCTGGGCAGTGAGCAATGCTGCAAAAGCTATATTGTTTTGAAACCAAGCATTAAAAAGACACACAAAGAAGAATAAAGGCATATTATCTAGAAGATAATAATCTATGAAAAGTCATTCAAAAAGCGATTTCAGTGATAATACCTTTTGACAAGAGGATCTGAACACCAAACAGAAAAATATATTAATTACCAAAGTTGCAAAAATATATTAAAATTGTGCTTAAAAGATGAGAAAGAACGAAGTGTACACATTAAAAATCCTTACGATATAAAAGAAAAATATTAACATGGAATTAATGCCTTTTCTTGTAAAGAAAGAAAAAATTGCCCTGAAGGACATCACATAATATGTGAGGGTTGGGAATTTTTTTAAAAAGCTACAAAGGATCTATAGAACTTGTACTGTACAATAAAAACTGATTTCAAATAACTTCGTAAAAGGTTGAGGTCCTTTGTTCAAAATTGAAAGATCAATTAGACATCTTATTTGCAGAAAATTATGAGAAGCCCATTGGACGTTTTATATCTTTATAGTTTATGTGAGTGGAGTTCAAATCTTTGAGATGCTGCTGCTATATAGCACATGCTTTCTTTTACTTGGGTAGAAGAAATAGTTGGCTACTCTTAGAGCAAGTCCAGGTTTGTTTATGCTGACCTTTTAAGCTGCAGAGTAATAACATGAAATGCAATGCTCTGCTGTAGAATAAAAGAAAACCTGTTGGTTTCTAGGAGGACTTTATAACTGGAGTGGACAATGCAGCAGATCCACAACAATTGTACAGTGTCTCTTATTGTCTCAAAGCTTTTTAAAAGAAACTCAGATTCTTCTAGCGCCTGTGAAGAGAGAGTTAGATTCTTGCCTTTTATTATTGCAGACTGTGGAGTTCTGGCTATTTGTCCCTCGCCACCCATTAATCAAGTCTTCAGTTGAGCATCATGACATAGATTGCTACTTCCTCACTGCTAATGACAGTCTTAAGCAATTACATTGAGAGATGATTTGTGCATGTGTTTCTGTCCCTCTGAACAGGCATTAGGTGTGGTCTGCAGGAGGACAAATGTTGCTTACCTGTTGTGGGGCCAGGGTGGGAAAGAATCACTTCAAGCTATCTCTTACCAGCTATTTTACTAGTAAAGTAGAATTTTAGCATGGTAAGATCCACTTCACTTGAACGTAATTAAACTGAATCTGTTTGAAGTAGAAGGTGCACAGTGACACTGTAAAGCATGTTACATGTTGTCAGGTAAAAGGCATTAATTTTTAATTTAAATGCCATTTAATTTTTAAAATACAAGGTGCTTGGGAGGACTCCAGTCAAATAGATCAAACATTTTCAACTTGAGAAGCCGGTGAGGTTCTGTGAGAGACAAAAAAGGGGGGGAAATCATTTGAACACTTTTTTTTTAAACATTGGAGCATTGCCTCTTGATCAAGGGTTCTGTGAAATGTTTATTTTAACAAGGAGATTCCCCAGACTAGAAAATCTGAAAACCTCTCAACTAGACTGCTATTCATTGATTCTGGAGTTAACAAATATATATTTATTTTTGATAAAAAATAAGAGCAAATGAAAAATATCCTCTGTATTTGTAGATCTGTAGAGCTTGTTACAAATTGAACAATACATGCACTATACAATTAGAACTTTTTTTTTTAATTACATTTATATGCCGCCCTTCTCCGAAGACTCAGGGTGGCTTACAATTTTTGGGATACAACCCAGTGTGCTCAGCAATAGCCTTCATTCCATTGTATATGCCTGCTTATTACTAAGCGACATTTTTACAAGGTCAGCTAATTGCCCCCAACAATCTTGGGTCCTCAATTTACCTACCCCGAGAGGATGGAAGGCTGAGTCAACCTTGAGCCTGGTGGGATTCGAGCCTACAGTAATTGTAGACAGCTGGATCTTAAGAGCAGGCATTTACAGCCTGAGCCACCAATATGGTTCGGAAACAGAACAAAAACTTAATGATGGAACTATGAGTTAAATAGAGTAGAGAAGAGACTACATTTTCTACTGCTACAATCCCATTATATAACTAATTACTTATATAAATATTTCTATGGGGCTAAGGAAATGTTTAAAATAGTGGAGCAACTGCTGCTATGAAGGAAGTGAAGTAGGCATTATAAAAATATGCATCGAATTGAAGTACATAAGTGAATTTTAATTCTGAAACCTTGAATTCTTGAATTACACTCAATTGTCTTACAAAAATAATGCTTAATTAAACGAATAGTGACTATCCTGTTTCTCACAGTACCAAAGATAAGTACATCCAAGCAGGACAAAAGGTGGCAAAACAACAAAACAACAAAACCCACAGCTCCTGGATTTCTCTCACTTTCTAGCTTCCAATTCTACATAGGCTATTTCACCCATTTCTGCCTACTATGCTTGTTAGTGAATTACACATGTTCTCAATAATAAGCTGAAGAAAGAGTGGAGCATTCCAGTTAGCTGCTACAAGTAGATTGCACAGATTAACTGTGAACAACAGCATGGTAAAGTAACAACAATGGTGGATTGGAAGATCTGCAAGAAAATCATTTGCCTAGAAGACTTAGGGGCCACAAAATAGACACAGTAATAGAAAACGAAGAAGCTAAAGTGGTCAGGGATTTTAGCATTCAAACAGATGATCACCTGCCACATAACACCCTAGACTTAATAACTGTCAATAAGAAAGAGCAAAAAGTCTGGATAGTGGACATAGCAGTAACTGTGGACAGAAGAAGAGAAGAGAAACCACTGAAGAAAAACACAAAATACAAAAACCTGCAAATAGAAGTGAAATGACTGTGGTAAAAGAAAGCAAAGAAAGTACCAACAATAATAGTTACATTGGGTGCAATCCCCAAACAACCGGAGCACCACGATGCCGTTGGCATTGACACGGTCCCTATCAGTCAATAACAAAAGGCAGCTTTACTTGGAACAGTTTACAGTTTGCTACGATACCTTTAATACCACCAAACAACAACATGTGCCTATCCCCAGTCCTTGTGAAGTACTCAATATAGATGGATAAAAATGCCAAATCCAGTTTGAACATCTGACTATGCGATGAACAAAAATAATGCACTAGGAAACAACATCTCCCCATCCCAGACCTTAGGAAGGACTGAATAAATGGATTAAAAATGCTAAATCCAGTCTAAATATTTGCTTGACTGTGCAGTGAACCATAATAATAATAACCAGCCTAAACTTCTGGCTGACAATGTGCAAACTATAATAATAATAATTTCAAGCTCATGGCTATTCATTCATGGTGATCAAGTGAATCTTGGGCCTTCAAAAATCCAGTGTTTTATTTAGAATCTAAATGCACTTTTAAAAGCTGGGTGTTGCAAGTATCTGGGATAATAAAAAGAAAGATTTGGAATATCAGATTTAGTATAGATGGCTTAAATTGTCTTGCTTTTCTCTGTGCATAATATTGGGCAGTTTCATTGATAACTAAAGAGCATCTTAGATGCATGAAGGATCCATGTCAGCTTATTCTTTTAACTTGCCTATTTGCATCATCTAGAAATATTTTCTTTTTGAGAATCTTTTATGGTTTTCTGCAATTTGGGAAGTGCTAAGGGGGGAACCACTATGAAGTATTCCTGCATTACAAAAGAAAGTGTACAAATAAGTGTACCTTTTGGATTTGCTGAGAATTATTGAGAGTCAGACAGCATACAAACTTAGTACACTCATTGTTAATTATTAACTTTTAAGGATTTTGGATGGGTTTTGTCCCTTACTATCTAAAATCTTTTAAATTCACTATTGAAAAACATTCAGAAAAATTGTATTTTTTGAAAGTACCATTTAGCATGTAGTATTCATACTTCCAGAATATTTAGAGGTTGTAAATTGGATTCTGTATTAATGGAGTCTTGAACATTAGTCATGTTCAACTTGTTTCAGCTTTACCACTATACATTTAGGTTATTCATGTAGGAATGGGCAATGACCTGTAGGTGGCAGAAGAGACTCTTTAAAAGAAAAATTAAATAACCTTGAAAAAAAAGACACAACACCAAAAACTGAACAGCCAATAGCTACAAACCATATCTCTACCCAACAACCACAACCCAATCCACAAAAAACCAAAAATCCAACTAATAATGATATCCCAATCCTCTTCAGAGAAGCTGTCAAACGCGAACGGAAGCGTCCAAATGCCATCCTATATGGTCTAGAGGACACCAATGACAATGATGACATCACAATTGTCTGCAACATCATCAGTGACTATCAAGCATCAACCATCTCCCCTGATGAAATACTTGACATTTCCCACATTGGCCCAGAGATCAAAAACAGAGACGGCTCGATGGCCCCACGCTTCTGCAGGGTCATTTGCAAAAATGAATCAAGCAAACGTAAATTCATCTACACTATAAATTCACTCACCAAAAACAACACCAACCATAAGAACCTTCGTTCTTGCCCTGACTTAACCATACAGCAACATGCCCGCTCCCGTGTACTCCACACAGAACTAAAAAAACGTCTAGACAATGGAGAGAAGGACCTGTACATAAGTCTATGTAAGTCTACCATGCTGACTTCATCAAAAGTAAGTCACACAACACACAACTCAGCATCCAACCCTACACCAACCAATCCACCATCACCCAAACCTGGCACACACACCCTTAGCTACCTTAATTCCAACTACAGCTGGCCTTAAATGCAAGCTACTCAATGCAAGAAGCCTTGTGAACAAAATACCTGAATTCCTCCTCTTACTAAATACGGCTAAATTTGACATCATTTTTGTCTGTGAAACATGGCTCAATGCATCTCTCCCTGACTCCATTACCACAGTAAGAGACTATCATGTTTACCGATCAGATCGTGAAATCCGTAGAGGAGGTGGTGTTGCTATCTTCTATAAAAGTCCTTACATCTAAAAACATCCAAGTCACCCAGAAGCTTGCTCTTCCTGAGACCATCGTCTGTGAACTGTCCTTAAATATCACATTTCAATTCTTACTATGTTACAGAGCCCCTGATTATGACATAGAACATGTAAACAAGCTAAATTCATTACTAACATGGGCATCATCCTGTCCACATGCTTTTATCTTTCTTGGTGACTTCAATCTACCTCATATTAACTGGATCCTAAACGAATGTAATACTGAACCCATAGGTCTTTAGGGGGTGTGCATAAGTGCACTAACGTGCCTACCATCCCTGTCCTATTGTTTCTTTTATTTTTCTTATATGTATTCATTTCATGTATTCACAACTATGTTTATCCTTATACTTGTAAGCGATTGACAAAATACATAAATAAATAAAAAATAAATAAAAATAAAGAGAACAGTATCTGATTTGTATAGATTAGTACTTGCTGAATTTGCTTCTTCCTTGCAAGCTGTAATTAAAGAGATTTAGTTGCACATGTGACATGTGACTAAATTCCTACTGGGGATAGGAGGACATTTGAGTTGTGGCCGAATGATGTTTTACACATCAGTGTATTTTACTGTACGTGCATCTGCTGGGATTTTTAATTTGTGAAATGGTTAATAATTATATGCCCTTAAAATTCTAAACTATTTGGGGGAGGGATGTTACTGTAACACACTAATACATACATTCCTACAATTGTCGTAGCTTTACCAGTAAGTTTATATGTAGTTACATAAACATAAGAAGATATACTTGCCAATTACCTCCCGTATAGACTACTGCAATGCTCTCTACATGGGGCTGCCCTTGAGGACCACTCGGAGGCTTCAACTGGTACAGAATGCAGCCGCGCGGGTTGTGATGGGAGTATCCCGATACTCCCATATTACACCCCTCCTGCATGAGCTGCATTGGTTGCCAGTTGCCCTCCGAGTGAGATTCAAGGTGCTGGTAATCACCTATAAAGCCCTACATGGCTTAGGTCCGGGGTATTTGCAGGAGCACCTACTGCCAGCAACAACTTCCCATCACCCCATGCACTCCCACAGACAGGGCCTCCTCAGGGTGCCGTTGGCCAGACAGTGTCGACTGGTGACCCCCAGTGGGACAGCCTTCTCTGTGGGTGCGCCTGCCCTTTGGAATCAGCTGCCCTTGGAGCTTTGGATGGCTCCTGACCTTCGATCCTTCCGTCGCAACCTGAAAACATGGCCTTTTCAACAGGCCAACCTGGACTGATGGGTTTTTTTATTAATTGGTTTGTTGGTTTTATTTATGTAATTGGGATGTTTATTTAATAGCTTTTTAAAATTTTATATTGTATGTTTTTTATTGTTGTGAGCCGCCCTGAGTCCTTCGGGAGATAGGGCGGCATAAAAATCCCAAAAATAAATAAATAAATAAATAAATTACATATATCTTGGGCTCATATACAGATTTCACATTTTCTATGCATTTTTCCATGCTTTGAGTCACAGTGTTCTTCAAACCACAGGATACCTAATAACATTGTGCACCTAAAATGATAAGAAATTAAAATAAAATAAATGTCTTTTTATTTTATTGTACATTTTTTATTTATTTTAAGTGAACCAGTTTTTAGATCGATCAGATTCTAAATGGAAGAGTTAGACTTCCATTTAGAGAAGAATATAATGAGGTGCTGTTTATGAGTTATGGTAGTCATAAGCCTGTATATTTAATACGCACTGCAATAATTTCATTTGTTGTGGCTTTCCAGCCATTTTTTCCCAACAGATTTCTGACCACACCTGTTAACCTCATGGTTTATAATGGGACAGAATGAAGCAGCCACCCCAAACAGCAAAGTCAGGGTGCCATGAGTGGATATATTTTTTTGCACTTAACTATGGATTTTCCCCAGTTGTTTATTAGGAAAGTTTCTGAATTAAAGTTCAAGCTTGTAAGCATATGGTAGGTAAGGGAACATATTTTTTCCATGGTTCATGTTACCCTGCAATCTGCCTCTGCAGTCCATTTCTCTTACTTATGCTCGCTTCTGGTACTAGAAGCAAATGGGAAAGGGGATTGCAGATTAGGTAACTGTACAACATGGGAAGCAGTGGATATGACGAACATTTATGATTTCTTGATTCTTATATTATTATTATTTTTACTTTTAAGCCCTTACTTTTCTGTATAGAATAGTAATTAGATTTGTTATAGGGAAGTCAGCCTGTCTTAACATCTCTCTGTGTCACATGTGTATGAGTTTACCACACCCAATGTTTTCCGAGAAAAAAAACCTGATAATAGATTTTGGACACAATGCTTTTTGAATTGTGCCATCATCCGGGAGGAATAAATGACTTGATAGAACATTATGTGATTACTCAAATGCAAGATTGCTCCTGGATCTGGGAAATTAAATCATCCTTTAGACAATACATGGATTCAGTCCTTTCTTATGGTGCAGTATGACATTTCTTTCTTACTGAATGTTATCTATTGGTCTAATTTTTAATAAGGTGGTAAACAGAACACACTTTTATATTTTGGATGCCTTTGAGTCAGTCTTGACTCCTAGCAACTGCCTATACAAGCCATTGCAGTTTTCTTGGCAAGATTTTCAAGAATGACGTTGCCACTGCTTCTTTTTTAGGGCTGAGAGAAAGTGACTGGCATCAGGTCACACAGCTGGCGTTGTGTCTAAGGCAGGACTAGAACTCATGATCTTCCAGTTTTAGCTCAATATCTTAACCCCTACACCAAACTGGATCAAGTCACAGCATGAATAAATTCCATCCTCTACAATAGGCTTCTGCCAGGAAAACAGTCAAACCATCCATAGATGCTACCGTTGTGGTTTGTTTGATGTGGTATATGAACCATGAACTTTTGGAGCAGGGTAGTGTTTCTAGTTTATAAGTCACAGTTATAAGTTACAGAAGAAGCTTATGTATGCCAGCACAGTGCTTGGTCATAAGAAATTGGAACATTTGAACATATTTACATTTGAAAAAAAATCATACTATTCCTATCATAGTCACATACAAAATTATAAAATCCTTATGATTTTTAGAATATTCATAACAAAACATGTAAACAACTAAAAAGAGCCTTGGTGGTGCAGGCTGTTAAATGCCTAGCACTTAAGTTCCAGCTGCCTGCAATTAGTGCAGGCTCGAATCCCACCAGGCTCAAGGTTGACTTAGCCTTCCATCCTCTCGGGTAGGTAAATTGAGGACCCAAGATTGTTGGGGGCAATAAGCTGACTTTGTAAAAATGCTGCTTAGTAATAAGCAGGCATATACAATGGAATGAAGGCTATTGCTGAGCACATTGGGTTGTGCTCCAAAAATTGTAAGCTGCCCTGAGTCTCCGGAGAAGGGCGGCATATAAATATGAATAAAAATAAAAAAAAATAAAAAAAAATGCTTTTCCCTGGTTCCAGGAATATTGTAGTCTCTGTGTCAGGTTTCAAGTTGTGAGAACATTACCAAAATAATAGGTAGATATGGAGGCCTTCCCACCTAGTAATGTAAAGTATATTTTAATATTTCCCTACTTCTGACTTGAAACATCTATCCTTTAATCAGCAGAAAACTATAACATATCTGCTACTGTTCCCTGTGGTGCCTCTGTTGGTGTGTTCTGATTTTGAGCACGCAGCACTTGATGAACAAAGCAAATGAATTGGCAGCTCTCTTTCCTTATCTACATGATACCAAACTGTGGCAAAACCACTTGTCAATTATGGTACCACAGTATGAATGAGGCCATTCTGGAGGAAATGAGAGTTTTCAGATCCTTCCTTTCTTTGATCACGAAGCAATTAGTGAGGGGGAAGAAAGGTTGCACTCATCCTTTCATCGTTGACTATTTCAGTCTTAAAATAGACCACAGAGGGCTAGTAAAAATGGCTAAGGAATTGCTGGCTGAGGTTTAGAGACTGACTCTAATGTTCTTGCACAGTTCTGATAGACAACCTGCATATAACTATCTATTCTTTATAACAACCAAGTGTTGTTTTATGCTGATCAGGGGCTAGAAGGGAAGAAACATGCCTGCGAAAATTTGAAATGGCCAGTTAAGGCTGCTGTGTTCCCACTTGCTACCAATCTTGCCTTCGATGGAAAGGATGGCCAAATATATTCAATTCTGCATATTTGTAACTTCTGGATGTGGTCAAGTTATGTCAGAAACTCCTTTTCAGCTGTGATATTGCTGATAGTTCACTTCCAACTTTCTTACTAATGGGAAGGGGACAAAATGAACACAATGGGGACTCAGCAAGAAAGACTTGTTGCCAGAATTCTGCACCATATTTAGCTGGGAAAAGAGGTAATTTCTTAATACTGTGCTGATGCAACAGTAATATGAACAGGCTTTATGGTCTCCTCCAGGAATAATGTCTCACTGCAGCCCTCATGTGCCCCACTGTTTATCAAGGATCTGCTCTCACAACATAGTCTTCATTTACTTGACACCCAATTATATTGACATTGAAGGCACGTGAAGGTGGCTGTGAAGAAGAAGAACCCTGTAAGCACAACAATCATTGGATAGTGCTATGGCATGATATCCATTGAGGGTTTCTAGTGTTTTCTAAAGTTGATCATTATTGATGGGTCAGTATAATGGAGATGAGAACATGTTTTATGTTGCCTCCACGATGATTATTTAAACCTATGGCCATTTCCTACTTATTGATTGATGGTGTCTTCAGTTACTTTTTGGCCACAGCTAAGGAGATCAAATGCCTTTTTTAAAATACCTATTATATTGACATAAAGGAACTTGGATTTTCCCACCGTTGTGTTAGCGTTAGTCACCTTTCCTTGTCTCAGCTGAAAACTATACCATCACATGAAATGTGATATCCCTGTTGCTAGTCTCAGTCTTTCTTCTACTGCTTTCACCTTTCACACTGCAATCACCTACAGGATAGTGAGTAATAAAACTTAAGAGAGTTCATACACCTCTAGTGTATTGTACAGAATAAAGGAGAAAAATGCTATGTTTGTTTGATGCAGCTAAAAAGAACTTACAACTAGTCTCACTTATAAGGTGGGGCAAAACTGATGGCAAATCACAGCCATGCCACAAGGAAAAAAAAACCACAACCGGAGATGTTGCTAGGGCACATGTGTGCCATAGTTGGGAATGATTTTTAAAAAAAAAACAGCCATTACTCTAAGAGAAATATAGAATAGAATGAGCTGGAAGGGACCTTGGAGGTCTTCTAGTCCAGCCCCCTGTTCAAGCAGAGAACTTATATCTATACCATTTCAGGTAAGTGACCATTTCAGATATGTATACGCGCACGCGCGCGGGACGGGGGGGTGTCTAGCAAAGCACAGCAAAAAGAAGCCTCCTTTATATTTAGGATTTTTGTAGGGACTGATGTGCTGAAGAAGCATTTCCCCTTAAGTGCGTGCCTCGGTCCGCATTCTAGATGCAGGTTCAGCAACTTGGCTCCGTTTCCCTTGAATGGATGCCAATTGCAAACGAGGGAGCAGGGGAATCGAGCAGATGCCAAGTAGCCTTCCCAGAAGAAGCTCGGACCTGCTGGGGAACGACAGCTTCGCCTCTTCGTTCTACGCGGAGCAGGAGCGACGCTGTGGAATCCCCCCCGCTCCCCCTCCTGCCGGCTGCTGCTTTTGCTTTTTAGAGGCTCTTCCTCAGTAGAGGCTGAGGCTGCTGCTGAAACGTGGCGTTAGTCGCTGACCTCTCTCTCTCTCTCTCTCTCTCTGCTTCCTTGCACCACCCAGTCTCATGATTCACTGTCTCTCCCTCCCTCTCTTGCATCCTGGCAGAGCCATTTGAATCTGCAGGCCAGTAGCGTTCTGGGAGTGGGCGGAGGGGAGGCGAGTCGGCTCCAGGCGGAGATGCTTCAGCTGGACCTGATTGATGCCACTGGGGAGACCCCCGCCGAAGAAGGGACGGCGCCCGATCCCATCAAGGAGCCCCCGCCAGTAACCATGGATACCTACAGACCGAAACGGCCCACGACGCTCAATCTCTTCCCGCAGGTGCCTCGGACGCAGGTGAGTCCCTCAGCCTCTTCCCCGCTCCGCGCCCCCCCTCCGGATTCGGAGAGCTCTCTCCCAGCGTCCCTTGACACACCCCCTTCCCGCCGCCTTGTCTCTTTTAACATTTACTAAGAAAAGGCGATTTTTGTTACCCTGCCCCCCATCTTCGAGGAAGTTCGATTCCCCTTCCCTCTGACTAGACAAGGCTATTCCACTTTCAGCTTCCTACTTGTTGCCTAACTTGAGGGGCAGAGGGGATCCTCTGGCCAGGTTGCATTTTTGGAAAAGGAGTGGGGAGACATTCTGGGATGATGGATGTCTCCTTTCTCTTCCCTTCCCAACACAATAAAAGATTAAATAGTAGGAGAGCTTTGAGTGAAAGAAGCCAAGTCTCTGAAGAAGCTTTTACGGAAAAAGGTTCACGGGGCAGAATTTTTAATTGCCATAAAAATGTACTCTGATTATGCTTGAAGGTCACCTGCCTCCCTGTGTTCTCTGCCGTTCACAGTGTGTGCCTTTGATTCAGAAATGTGTTCTGCAGCTGAAAATTGGCAAGCTCTGGAGGTGGATCAATTCTTAGTGATCAAAGGAGACCGAGACCTTGCGTTAGGTTGGAGGAGAAATAAAAGCATACATAGATTGAGCAATGCTATGAATTCCCTATCTAGGATTCAGTTGTGATGGATTGCTTTTTTTACCTGTGGTAAAATGTACCATAATGCAAAATACAATTAATTCCTTTTATAGATTATGCTTGTTTGAGATGATAGCAGCTCAGCTAATGAACTGAAAATCTTTTCAGAGTGTATGTGTAACACAGTGTGAGCTGGAGAGAAATTAGCACATGTTTAGCATGTTTAGTGAAATCCACTGTTCCCCTGACTTCAATTAGACAGTCTCTGATATAAAATATTGCAGTCTATGGGAGGATCTCATTTCTCTGGGCTTTAGGCTATAATATATTCCATGACTGTTTAACATACTTTATGGCCTTTTCATTCTGAAGTCATAGAAATAAGACAAAACTGTTTCACCATTCAGAAAGCCACCTTATGAGGTTAGTAATGTTACACACACACACACACACACAAACACAAACACACACACACACACACACATATATATATATATATATATATATATATATATATATAATTTTTATTTTTATTCATATTTGTATCCCGCCCTTCTCTGGAGACTCAGGGCAGCTTACAGTTTTTGGGATACAACCCAATGCGCTCAGCAATAGCCTTCCTTCCATTGTATATGCCTGCTTATTACTAAGCGGCATTTTTACAAAGTCAGCTTATTGCCCCCAACAATCTTGGGTCCTCAGTTTACCTACCCCGAGAGGATGGAAGGCTGAGTCAACCTTGAGCCTGGTGGGATTCGAGCCTGCAGTAATTACAGACAGCTGGAGCTAAGTGCTAGGCTATTAACAGCCTGCACCACCAAGGCCCTTATATATATACATACATATATATATATGTAGGTCTTGGTGTATTCGGGTCTTGTCCCGTGTAAGGTTGAGAATACCTTGGCAACGTTTCGACGAAATCTCATCCGTCATCTTCAGGCTGGTGTCTTCAGCTTCGTTCTCCTGGGAGAAGTGTGTGATCGTGGCTGTTTTTCCCTTTTAAACTCTAGAGTTGGATGTGTTGTTACTTTTTGATTGGTTTGTGGAGTTGATGTATGCAGATTGGATGGCTTTTTCCTGAGACCCTGTGTGGCTGAGGTGCTGGAGGTGTGTCTCTCAGCCTTTTGTGTTGTAACGACCTGGGTAATGGGCTGTGTGATGACCTTCTGAGTTCTATTGTTGTGATGTCCTGGGTGTGGTGCTGTAATCTCCTGGGTCGTTGTCTGTGCTGCAACCTCCTGATGTTTTGTGTTGTGATCTCTGAGTTCTGTGATGTAGTATCCTGGGTGGAAGGCTGTGATGTGGCATTCTGGGCCTTGGTTTGGCTCCGAGTTTGAGGTCTGGCTATGTGCTTATAGCGTGTGTCAGTTTGCTTAGTTTGGGGGTTGGAGGGGGGTGTAGCAGCTGGTGTTGCAGCCATGGTCTGGTTTCTGGATGGTGGTTGCCTTTCATCTGTGGCGTGGGCTTGGGTTTGAGTCTGGTGAAGGAGATTGGTGGTGGCATCATGTGTTATTTTGGGTCCGTGTTGGTTTTGTGGCTGGGACTCGTTTGTTGATTAGGGCTAGTTTCCAGATGTCTGGTAGGCGAGAAGTATCATCCCGTTTATTCATGTTATGGGAGTGTTTCTCTATTTCGATGGCTTCCCTAATTATTCTCTTGTTGAAGTGTTCAGTATTGGAGATAAGTTTGGATCCCTCAAAATCAATTTCATGTCCTGTGGCTTTAAGGTGCTGGAAAAGGGAGGAAGTTTTTCTTCTTTTCTGACTGCGTTCTTGTGTTCTGCGATGCGTGCATTTATTCTCCTGTTGGTTTGTCCAATGTATGTGGCTGGGCAAATTTTGCATGGTATTTTATAAACTCCTTGGTTTTCTAGCTGGATCTTGTCTTTGGGGTTTCTTAAGATGTTGGCTATTTTTTGATCAGTGCCAAAGGCTGTCCTGATATTGTGTTTGTGGAGAATTTTGCTGATTTTATCTGTGGTGCCTTTGATGTAAGGGAGGAGGCGATGCCATTGTCCTGTTCTGTGTCTTGGTTTTTGGGGAGTCTCCCTTCGATTAGGTTGGTGATTGTGCTTCTTTGGAATCCATTGGACATTAATACGTTAGTGAGGGTGTGTAATTCTGTTCTCAAGTGGTCTTTGTCAGCTAGGCGTTGGTTCTGGAGATGAGGGTCTTGGCTACGAGTTGATCTGTGCAGGGTGGTGATGGGATTGTGCATTTAAGTAGCGGTTAGTGTGTGTCTTTTTCTGGTAGATGGTGTGTCCTAGGGAGCCGTTGGGTTTTTGTAAATTAGGATGTCCAGGAACGGAAGTTGATTGTTGGTTTCTGTTTCCATGGTAAATTGTATTTTGGGGTGTAGGCTGTTGAGATGTGTGAGGAAGTTGTCCAGTTTTTCTTTCCCGTGTGGCCAAATTACGAAAGTGTCATCTACATATCTAAGCCAGAGTTTGGGTTTGTATTCGGATTTGTCTAGAGCATTGGTTTCAAAATGTTCCATGTATAGGTTAGCTATGACGGTGAGAGGGTGATCCCATAGGTGCTCCTTCTATCTGTTTATATCTTTGTCCATTGTGGATGAAAATGTGTTGGAAAGGCAATGGTTGGTCAGATCTAGGATGTGCTTAGGGGGTTGTATTTGTTTTGGATAGCTGTCAAGGCTTCTTTAATAGGTACTTGAGTGAAGAGGGATATGACATCGAAGCTCACAAGTAGGTCACTGGGTTGTAGGTTTTGTTTCTTTATTGTTTCTATGAAGTGGAAAGAATTTTGTACGTGTGAGTGATGGATTCTGTGGGGCTGGAGTTGTTTGGCGAGAAATTTGGCAAGGTTCTGTAGAGGTGAGCCTATGGAGCTGACTATGGGTCTGAGTGGTGTTCCTTCTTTGTGAATCTTGGGAGGCCATAGAGCTTAGGGCATCTAGATGATTTTTCTCTGGGGATGATTCTTTGTTGGATCTCTTCACTGATGGGCTTTTATTTTGGATTTGGTGGTTTTCTCTAGATAGGTGGTGGGGTCTGTGTTTAGAGGTTTGTAGCGGGGTCTTGGAGTAGGTTGGATAGTTTGGATTGGTAGTCAGATGTGTTCATCACGACTGTGGCGTTGCCTTTGTCTGCTGGGAGGATGATTATTTGTTGTCTTTCCTCAAGTTGCTGAGTGCTTTTGTTCTTCTTTGTGTAGTTGCTTCTGGGTGGACTGCTGGAGCAGAGGACATTGGTGACTTCAAGTCTGATTTTATTGGCTGTGTCTGGGTTAATTTTGGCTAGGCTGCTTCACTAGAGTTGAAGCTAGCCTACAAAATTAACCCAGACACAGCCAATAAAACAGACTTGAGTCACCAATGTCCTTGCTCCAGCAGTCCACCCGAAGCACTTACACAAGAAGAACAAAAGCACTCAGCAACTTAGGAAAGACAACAACATAATCATCCTCCCAGCAACAAGGCAACGCCACAGTCGTGATGAACACATCTGACTACCAATCCAAACTATCCAACCTACTCCAAGACCCCGCTTACAAACCTCTAAACACAGACCCCACCACCTATCTAGAGAAAACCACCAAATCCAAATAAAAGCCTCGCCATCAGTGAAGAGATCCAACAAAGAATCATCCCCAGAAAAATCCTAGATGCCCTAAGCTCTAGGCCTCCAGATTCACAAAGAAGGAACACCACTCAGACCCATAGTCAGCTCCATAGGCTCACCTCTACAGAACCTTGCCAAATTTCTCGCCAAACAACTCCAGCCCTACACAGAATCCTCACTCACACAAAATTCTTTCCACTTCATAGAAACAATAAAGAACAAACCTACAACCCAGTGACCTACTTGTGAGCTTAGATGTCATATCCTCTTCACTCAAGTACCTATTAAAAGCCTTGACAGCTATCCAAACAAATACAACCCCCTAAGCACATCCTAGATCTGACCAACCATTGCCTTTCCAACACGTACTTCATCCACAATGGACAAAGATATAAACAGATAGAAGGAGCACCTATGGGATCACCCCTCTCACCGTCATAGCTAACCTATACATGGAACATTTTGAAACCAATGCTCTAGACAAATCCGAATACAAACCCAAACTCTGGCTTAGATATGTAGATGACACTTTAAGTAATTTGGCCACACGGGAAGAAAAACTGGACAACTTCTCACACATCTCAACAGCCTACACCCCAAAATACAATTTACCATGGAAACAGAAACCAACAATCAACTTCCGTTCCTGGACATCCTAATTTACAAAAACCCAACGGCTCCCTAGGACACACCATCTACCAGAAAAAGACACACACTAACCGCTACTTAAATGCACAATCCCATCACCACCCTGCACAGATCAACTCCGTAGCCAAGACCCTCATCTCCAGAACCAAACCCTAGCTGACAAAGACCACTTGAGAACAGATTACACACCCTCACTAGCGTATTAATGTCCAATGGTTCCAAAGAAGCACAATCACCAACCTAATCCGAAGGGAGACTCCCCCAAAACCAAGACACAGAACAGGACAATGGCATCGCCCTCCTCCCTTACATCAAAGGCACCACAGATAAAATCAGCAAAATTCTCCACAAACACAATATCAGGACAGCCTTTGGCACTGATCAAAAATAGCCAACATCTTAAGAAACCCCAAAGACAAGATCCAGCTAGAAAACCAAGGAGTTTATAAAATACCATGCAAAATTTGCCCAGCCACATACATTGGACAAACCAACAGGAGAATAAATGCACGCATCGCAGAACACAAGAACGCAGTCAGAAAAGAAGAAAAACTTCCTCCCTTTTCCAGCACCTTAAAGCCACAGGACATGAAATTGATTTTGAGGGATCCAAACTTATCTCCAATACTGAACACTTCAACAAGAGAATAATTAGGGAAGCCATCGAAATAGAGAAACACCCCATAACATGAATAAACGGGATGATACTTCCCGCCTACCAGACATCTGGAAACTAGCCCTAATCAACAAACGAGTCCCAGCCACAAAACCAACACCGACCCAAAATAACACATGATGCCACCACCAATCTCCTTCACCAGACTCAAACCCAAGCCCACGCCACAGATGAAAGGCAACCACCATCCAGAAACCAGACCATGGCTGCAACACCAGCTGCTACACCCCCTCCAACCCCAAACTAAGCAAACTGACACACGCTATAAACACATAGCCAGACCTCAAACTCGGAGCCAAACCAAGGCCCAGAATGCCACATCACAGCCTTCCACCCAGGATACTACATCACAGAACTCAGGAGATCACAACACAAAACATCAGGAGGTTGCAGCACAGACAACGACCCAGGAGATTACAGCACCACACCCAGGACATCACAACAATAGAACTCAGAAGGTCATCACACAGCCCATTACCCAGGTCGTTACAACACAAAGGCTGAGAGACACACCCAGCACCTCAGCCACACAGGGTCTCAGGAAAAAGCCATCCAATCTGCATACATCAACTCCACAAACCAATCAAAAAGTAACAACACATCCAACTCTAGAGTTTAAAAGGAAAACAGCCACGATCACACACTTCTCCCAGGAGAACGAAGCTGAAGACACCAGCCTGAAGATGACGGATGAGATTTCGTCGAAACGTTGCCAAGGTATTCTCAACCTTACACGGGACAAGACCCGAATACACCAAGACCTACATACCTTTACCCGTGAAAATCTACGAAAACATATATATATATATATATATATATATATATATATATATATATATATTTATTTATATAATATAATGTTATATATGTATTTGTTTCAAAGTTATCTTTCTTTTCTAAGGGATGGACATAAAATACTGCACAGTTGAATTTTTTTGCAGAGGTTATAAAGGCTAAAGTAAATATCCTGGAGGCCTGACCTATGGGATTGTGAAGTATCTTTGACGTACTAGAGTTATAAACAAAACCACTAGGACCAGAGGGATAAATTATCATGGGAAGTAGATTTTGGGCTTGTTAGTGTTTAATATTTTTAAAGTAATTATTATTGTTGGTTTTTAGTTGTGAGCCGCCCCGAGTCCTTTTGGAGAGGGGTCAGCATACAAGTCCAAGTAATAAATAAATAAAATAAATAAATACTGTATCTCCTGAATTGTGCTAAAAACCCAAGAGAGGATGCTGCTGGGGGAAAAGAAAGTGTGAATAAATAGGATTTGCTCAAATCTTAGGTCACCTGAGCTTGGCAGCAAAACTCAAAATGACCCTAGATGCTTAATCCTCAAAGGAGATAGAGGAAACTGTAAACCTTTGCAGCCTTGTAGAGGTCACAAGGTTTTTTGAAGCCCCAGTGAGGTAGTTCTATTAAAGCAAAATGATGGATGTCTGGAGAGAGAAAAAACATTACAGACAGATAGCTTTAAGAGGCTGATATAATAAAAAGGAGCCTATGGCACCTTAAGTTAGATTTTCTGCAACCTAGTGCCTTCCAGGTAAGACAGAACTCTTATCATCAATAGCCATCAATGGTGACTGGAGCTGTAAGCCAAAACTTCTAGAGGTCACTAGGTTGAGAAGGCTGCCTTAAAAATAATAGGTGTTAATAACTTCCATTGAGTAGAACCTACTTCAAAAGACTCAAGGCTGTTGCATTACTTGTAGATGGGAAACTGGAGGCGGTGAACTAGTTGAAAGTATTAAAAGTACTGCTTCCCAGGAGACTGATTTAAAGGAACTGGGGATGCTCTTCAAAGTGATACAAAATGTATGAATGGTGTTTTCTGCTAAACTGTGTGGTATCAGAGAACGCTTTCCCTTCTGTACTGTTATATTCCCCCTTCATCTCGAGCTGTGACTGTTTCAGGGCCTCATGTTTTAATAATTATTCACAAGCTGCCTGTCTTTTATATCCTTCTCTCTTCTTTCATCTATACAGCAGTGAGGTACTTTTCACCGTGGACTATTTTTAATTATAATGCTGTTCTGGGATACAACTTCATTTGCTAAATAAGATTTTGCCTGTGACAATTGCTATGGAAAATGCAAAGGAAAGCAGGTGCCGCTCTGTGAAGCAGATGGTGGAGACTGGGCTGGGTGGGTGGCATTGGGAACTGGTGTTCAATATGCAGTTGACAATGGAGGGTTTTAAAGTGTAGGCAGAAACATTGTAGTCATATGGAAAGCAAAAATACTGCACATCAATATCTGAAATAGCTCAGGTGCTATTAGTTCGAGAAAAGAGTGAAGTTAAGTGAACTGTTATGGCAACTTCTTCAGCTACAGGATACAGTTGGACTTTGGAGAGGATGTTATTGGGAGTCTGAAATAGTGGCATCAAGGGGAAGGCTGTGGTAATGATTGTAAGCAGGTACAAACCCCCTATTTCTCAGAAGGCAAGATGGTGAACATGTTCTCAGCTCCATCTCACCAGTGGACCTGCTAATTCCTGCAACTCACCACCTTTTCTTTGAGTTAGTAAGGAAGTATTTTCCAAATAGAACACTAGGCACCATTTTTTTTATTTGTTAGGAGTGTTGTTGAGCCTTACAGGAGGCCCAAGGCATTTTTGGAAATAATATTGGAAAGTGGAAATGAAGATGTAATGGGCAACAAAGATCTGGGCCCTGGCTGAAGGGACTGGGTAGTTACTTAGACAAACCAAGAGTTTATTATAATCAGCTGGACCAGAGACATAATGTCATTATTATTATTTTTGTCCCAAAGGTGCTTTTTCAAGAGTCCAGTTGCCAGAACTGGAAAGTCCAGTTGCCTCTTGAAAAAGCACCTTTGGGACAACTGTGACCTGGATAACTGAGAATGTCCATAGACATTATTGTTTTTAATTACATTTTTTTTAAAAGAAAGCAACTGGCATTGGGAACTTATCACTAGGTTATTAACAATCTGAAAATTGTTTCACTAGTATAGACAGTCCATGTGCTCCTTGCAAATTTAACTAAAGAGGCCAAATTTGTTCAGTTCAGAATAAGCTGTAATGTCAGCACATCAGTAAAACTTCCTATTGTCCATGGCTGGGCTTTCTGGTTTAAAAGAAAAAGAGAGGGGGAAAAAACAATTATTGAGGAAAGTCACAAGCCATACTGCAGGGTGGGGAAGTTAGTCTTTTTTCTCACATTATTTTTCTCTAACCTGTGGCCAAGTTGTGCTTAGAGATCTATTTTCAAATTTTCACTTATCACAAAGCTCACTCAGTGACTTAAACCAGCTTTTCACACTGTTTTAGGCAACCTACCTCAGAAATCAGAGTAATATAGCAGCTACCTTTTGCCCATTGATAGAAAATATCTGTTAATGTACCTTCTGCTATAAGTAATACTACTATCAATGGTTATTAAGCATCTGTTGAATTATTTTCAGAACCTCGGCTTTCAAAATATTTTGAGACAATAGGGTTTTGAAGACAATTCTGGCATTCTGAAGTATATAACTGTTTGAGCCAAATACTTTGAAACTGAATTTAGCTAAAATTTTAAGTGTACGTTTACAGGTTTTGGAAGGAGGAATATAATCATATCAAGGAACAAACGTAAGAGTTGTTGGGGATCTGGGGATGAAATTTTTTACCTGAGGTGATTGGAATAATAATAAAAAGGTGTACTGCTGTGCTTGTCAAAAAGCACAGAGAAGAAAAAAATGATTTAAAAATTGCTGAGTTTCAAACCAACAGCCTTCTGTTACCAAGAGAAGAGTTATTTATATCTGTGGTACTACTTCAGCACTCAAGATAAAGATACTCTAAAAACATTTAAAAAATAAGGCAATAAGAAAAGGTTATTTACTTTTAATGTTCTTAATGTTCATACTGCTCAGTATGCCTGTCTATATTTGTTTTTCAGTGTTTTAATCTTGTGTATAAACAAATTCAGTTTAATATTTGTGTGTGTGTATATATATAAATACATGTGCGCATGCACACACACACACAGAGACACAAACAGAGGAAGACTTGCCTACAGGAAGAAAAGTGACTGGTACTTTCCTGGAAAAGAAAGGGGAGAGGCACAGATGCCCAACATTCAGACTGAATACCTTGCAAGCTGTTGCAGTAGTAACTCCATCTGGACAGGATTTTCTTAAACCGGCTTAGAGGCAAGATGGCATGAGACTGGACAGGAGCAGCTTAAATTCCAAAAGCAGATATGCCCTTCAATGATCTTCTAGAATTATGTCGACTGTGCATACGGTAGTTTCAAATGCTTTCAGTGCAAGAGGGGTCTTTTGATACTCCATCACTTCATTGCAATGAAGTAGGACTAAATTGCATCAAATGAGATAACCAACTTATAGACGTATTTATAAAATAACTACAGTATCCCAATGTCGGGCAGGTGAATAAGTGCCATGCTTGAAGCTTCTGATGCATTTATATCTTTTCAATTTACACCTGACCTGTCTGTAGAAAAAAAAAATATAGGGGAGGGGGAGAAAAGAGAGAGGGAAGCCATTTTAGCAAAGTCAACAGTATTACTGAATGCATTGGTTAAAGTTTGCTTCTGTGACCAATTCAAAATGCTGGTTATGAATTCTTTAAAAAAAATTTTTTTTAAGACAAACAAGTACAGACAAAACATAAAAAACATAAAACCATCTTCCATTTTATATACATACAGTGTGTCAGTTGGTTACAAATCTTTTGTGCTATTCTTTCATAGACATCACTCACAGTTTATATAGATTCTCACATTGTCAATCTAACATATGCTTATATATTTATCAGTTATTAATCATTCATGACTAAACTATTCCATCATTTATGTGAGATATTCTCAATTTTGTTATAAAGTTTATATTACACTTTCATCCAATGGTTATATACATTTATATTGTATTTTATCTCAATCTATTATACTTCTATTATAAGATTCCCTACACATTTACAATCAAATATTTCAATTCTTTATTGTACATTTCCAGTATAATTCCCAATAAAAATATCTCTGGTTTAAAGTCTATATGTTGTTTTATCATTTTTTCCAACCACGTGTGGATTTTAGTCCAATATCTTTTTGCATCCGAACACGTCCACCACATATGATAATATGAGCCAGGTATCTGATGACATTTCCAACATTTATCTGATTTATTCTTAAACATTCTTGCAATTCTCATCAGGGGTAGATGCCACCTGTAAAACATCTTATATAGATTTTCTTTATAAGCAGTTGACACTGTCATTTTTGCCATTTTTGTCATTTCTCTAAATCAATCCCATATCCACAATTTTTCCCCCAAGCAATCATCGTTTCTTTAACTTGCTCCTCCTCCAATTTAAATTATAATAAATGTCCATAAAGTTTTTAAATTACATTTTCATCAGTACCTATCAAAATTTTATCTAAGTCAGTCAACTTATCATAAACACCTTCTAATTTAATATCTTCATCAAATCTAGATTGTATTTGCAAATATGAAAACCAATTCATTTTTATAGCTTGTTCCTCCAGCGTTTGCATAGATTTAAGTTCACCCTTTTCATTTAGTATCTCACCATATCTAACTGTTTGTTCCTTTTTATATATTATTGGATAGGAAAAAGCTTCAATAGTAGATATCCATAATGGAATTTTAAGTAATATTGCTTTTTTATCTTCTCCCAGTTTAAAAACAATGCCTTTCGAATATAATGTCTTCTAAAATACCCCTGTCTTTTCCCTTATACCAAAGAAAAGCATGCCATCCCAACGGAAGGTCATGTCCTTCTAGAGTCAATAGTCTGCTGTTCCTTAATGTTATCCATTCCTTTACCCACATCAAATTTGCCACCTGATAATATAGTTCCCAGTTGGGCAAAGCGAACCCTTCTCTTATTCTTGCATCTTGTAACAGTTTAAGTTTTATTCTCGCTTTCTTGCCCTGCCAAATATATTTCAACACAATTTTATTTAAATCTTCAAAAACCTCTTTCCGTAATCTGATTGGAATTGTCTGGAATAAATATAAAATTCTAGGCAATACGTTCATCTTAATTGTTGATGTTCTCCCAATCAATGATAGTTGTAAATTTTCCTATTTTGCCAAGTCTGTCGCAATCTGCTGTTTGAGTTTAAGATAATTATCCTCTTTTAGTGTACTACATCTTGATGTAACATATATCCCTAAGTACTTAACCTTATTCGTGACCTGAATTTCTAAGACTTCTCCAATTCTTTCTTTTGTCTTGCTAACATATTCTTTGTTAATATCTTTGTTTTATCCTTATTAATTTTCAAGCCTGCTACCTTTCCATACTCTTCTATCCTTTCTATTAATTTGGGTGTTGTTTCCAGTGGATCCTCTAATATAAATACCAGGTCATCTGCAAAAGCTTGCAATTTATACTCTTCCTTTTTAATTTTCATTCCTTTTATTTCTTTGTCTTTTCTAATATTCCTATTCAACACTTCTAGTGTTAACACAAACAGCAGAGGCAACAGTGGACAACCTTGTCTAGTCCCTTTTCTTATATCTATAGACTCTGTCAATTCTCCATTTATCATGACCTTTGCGGGTTGTTTATAATATATCGTTTCAATGGCTTGAATAAAATTTTTACCAAAGCCCATTTGTACCAGTTGCAATAACATAAAATGCCAACTCACATTATCAAAGGCTTTTTGAGCATCTAGAAACATCAAAGCCATTTGCTTTTCAGGATGTGCCTCATAATATTCCAAAGTATCCAGGATTATTCTCATATTATCTTTAATTTGTCTCTTTGGCAGAAATCCATTTTGATCAACCTGGATAAAATTATTTAAATATCTTTTCAATCTTTCTGCCAAAATTGAAGCAAAGATTTTATAGTCTGAATTTAATAGGTCTATAGTTTTTAACTTGTTGTGGATCTGTATCTTCTTCCGGTATAAGTGTAATATATGCTTCTGACTATGTCTTGGGTATTCTCTTCTTTAACATAACTTCATTCATGACTTCTAATAATCAAAGATTCAACACTTCCTGAAAGGTCTTATAAAATTCCGCTGGCAATCCACCTGGACCTGGCGCTTTCCCTATATTTTGTTTCTTTAAAGCTTCTGTTAATTCCATCATTGTTATGTTCCCTTCTAACATTATTTCAATGTCTTTGGGTATCTGTGGTAATTTTGCTTTCTGTAAATATTGTTTAATTTTTTCTTCTTGAATATTCTCTTGATAGTACAATTTCCATAATAGTCTTGTATGATTCTTTTCCTCTCTTCACTTCCATAGCAGACATGTCCTTTTTCATCTATTAAGTGGCTAATCCTTCTTGATTCTCTTTCCCTTCTCAGTTTATAAGATAACCATCTTCCTGGTTTATTTGCATCTTCAAAATAATTCTGTTTAGCACTTTTAATATTTTGTGCTAGCTCCTCTTTTTCCATTAATTCCATTTTATGTTTAATTATGTCCATTTTAATTTTAATGTCTTTTTTTTGCGGAGATTTCTGTAATTCTTTTTCCAGTTTCTTGTAGTCATCTTCCAGTGTTTTGAAAGTCTTTTTCTGTTTTATATTTCTTTTCTTTGTATATTCTATTATCAACCCTCTTGTGTAGGCCTTCATCATGTCCCAGAGATTCTGTAAAGATGTATCCTCTTTTTTTTCTTTAAAAAAGAAAACCAATTCTCTCTCAATTTTCTGTTTGAAGTCTTTTTCCTTTAATATCATATTGTTTAAAGTCCATCTAGATCTCCTCTTTTGTCCTTTCCAAGTAACTGTCATTGGATTGTGGTCTGCCCAAGTACTTGCTTCTATTTCAATATCTTGTATATTAGAAAATAAATCTGCTGATATCCATATCATATCTATTCTGGACCATGATGCATGCCTATTTGAATAGAAGGTATATTGCTTATTTTCAACATTTTTCTCTCTCCATGCATCTTTTAAGTTTATTTCCTCTATCATTCGAAAAAGGATTTTGGTAGCGTCTTTCTTGTTTTCTTTGTTGATTTCTGTGTTTTATAATCCAACTGCTCATTAATTATTCCATTGAAATCTCCCATCATACAAACATTAACATAGTCCAGTTCAATTATTTTCATATGCAATTTCCTGTAAAATTCTTCTTGATTATCATTTGAAGCATAAATTGCTATTAGAAGTGTCTTTACATTATTGTCCATTATTTCCACCATCAAAATCCTTCCATCATCATCTGTATAGATTGATTCTGCCGGAACTGTATCTCTAATATATAAGACCATACCTCTTTTTTTACATTGTGCCAATGACGTGAATAATTTCCCTAACTTTTTTTGTTTCAATATGTATTCATGTTGTTTTTTAATATGTACTTCTTGCAGACAGATTATATCAGACTTTAATTTCTCTAATTTATGCAATACTTTCCTTCTTTTAGTAGCTAAATTAAGTCCATTCATGTTTATCGTAATTAATTTTCTCTCATCCATTTTAGACTTTATAAGAGGGTTTTATTGCTCTAGTAAATCTTACTTGTCACTGCTCTCTGGGTGCACCACCTACTGCACCTTCTTTTTCTTTTTCAATCCTGCTATACACTCCTCTTGAAATTCAATCAAAGACTCTTCTTTTCTTGTATCTTCCTCCTTTCCTCTAAGATATTCTAAGTAAAATAACTCCGCTTTTTCAACCGTGTCAATTCTGTGCGTTTGTTCCTGCCAAGTGAACAAAAGACCTTGTGGTATGAGCCATCTGTAATTTACTCCTCTTTTAAGTAATTCTTTGGTCAAAAAATGGTATTCTCTTCTCATCTCTCTTACTCTTCTCTGTACTTGTTTCAGTACCACAATTTCTTTATCTTTATACTTTAACATCTTTTCTCTTGCCACCTGTAGTATCTGTGTTTTAATAATTTTCTTAGTAAAGCTAATATGAACTTCTCATGGTAGCTTGTTCCTCATTGCATATCTTGTATAGACATGGAACACTTCATCCATTTCATCCATCATTTTCCCTTCAGTTATCTCTAGTGCCTCTGCCAGTATTTCTGTCATTTTTTCAGCAAGGTTTTCACCCTTTTCTTCCTCCATATTTTGGAATCTCAGGTAGAATTCTGACCTGTCAATCTCCCACCCCAATGGTTCACTCCTGCCTTTTTCAACTTCACTCAATCTGGTGTTGATATCTCCAATTTTCTTATCTCTTTGTTAATCTTGTTCTTCAATTTTCTTAAGTCTTTCCTCACATTTCATCATCATCTGTTGAATATTCTCAACTTTCTCATCTGTCTTTTCAGTTCTTTTCTCAATATTCTCCATTCTCTTTTCAATATTATCTGTTTTTGCTTGTATTTTTTGGATTCCTTGCATAATTATCTATAGTGTCACTTCCTTCTCCTTCTCCTTTTCCTGTTGCAATATCATCTGTATAGATCGTTGTCCTCCAGATGGTGAGGAGGAAGCAGTTGGTATTTGAGAAGCTGGAACTGTTGTCTTTCTACTCATTTTGTAGTTGTTAACAAAGAAAAAAGAAAAAAGGAGAAAAAAAGTGAAAAAGGAAAAAAGGAAAAAAGACAGGAGTAGACAACTACTACCCCCCCAAAAAAAATATGAGGAAAAAAAGAGAAACAAAAATAAAAAAGGAGAAGAAAAAGTGGGGAAATCTTCAGGCTCTTGTACACCTTAATCCAATTGGTTCCAATTATGTGCAAAGAAAAAGAAAAAAGTTTTATACATACATACATACATACAAGGAGAAAAAGATGAAAAAAGATGATTTTTTAAAAAAGGAAGTAAAGGAAGAAAAAAAATAAAATAAAAAAACCCAATAATAATCTATATAGTTCCCTTAATAAAAAAAACCAAAGATAAAAAGAATGGATAAATAAAAAAATATATAATCTAGTTCCTGGTCTGAAGAGCTAAAATCCCAACATAAAAATCCAGCTAGCGGGGAAGTGTAAGAAAAAAATAGCAGATCATTCCAAAAAACGAGTCACTGCCACTAAATGTCCAAGGCTCTAAAGTAAATTAATTCAAACTTTCCAGTTCCAATCTTCTCAAGGTCACTTCAATCTTCTTTTTCTCTTTCAACTTCAACTCCAGACTCTGGCTATCAATAGTTACACAGAAGAGCACCTGTATAAACAATCTGCCATGCTCATCCCACTATCTTTTCAGTAAAAAGCTCAGAGTCCTTGAATGTAGCTCCCATGCATAAACAAGTAAGAAAGAAAATAAAATAAAATGTCTAAGCCTCTAGACGGCAGTGCTACTTATTTCTCTTCACTTTCACTTCCCCTCATGTATCCAAAGCCAGGAACAGAAAGAAAAAAAAAGTAAAATCTTTTAAAAAGAAAGGGAAAGAAGTAAACCTCAGATAAAAAAGAAAAGCCTTAATCAAAACAGACTCTCAAAGAAAAAAAAAAAGAATTGGTCAAAAAAATAATAAAAATTAGAAAAGACCAGTCCAGTCTAAAATTAGGAAGCTTTTGCCAAATTCCAAATTCCAATAAAAAGGGAAAAAAAACTTTAGTTTAAACTTAGCTTAATTTCACCGCTTGACCTCTTTTATCTTCACTTTTAAATTCAATTTAAGTCTTTTAGGGTGTTCCCTCCCAAAAATAATAATTAAAAAATCATCTCATCAAGCTGTCACATTTTCTCTCAATCTCTTCCATTCCGGAGCTGTCCCAGCTTCAGCTGCCTCTCCGCCACTGGCAAAAGGGCTTCTCCTGGATCTACCAGGGACTTTGCGGTGTCCCTGGGATCAGCAGGACATGCCCTTATCAGTCACCATCTCTACGGGACGGTTTAGGACCGTTGGGGCCATCCAACAACGGAGATATCGGTGGCAATCTTAGAGGATTAAGATCGCATGTTGTACCGCCGTGACACCAGCTCCGCCCTCTCCAAAATGCTGGTTATGAATTCTAAAGCTTTGTATGGCTTGGCTTCCAGGTACATATGAAATATATTTATCTATACATCAAATTTAGAGACTACCCATTTCACCTATAGAGCAACTCTGGGCAGTGTGCAACCTTTCCCAAACAGCTTTTTCCCATTCAATGTTTTAAGGAAAGCATATTGAGGGCTCCTACTCTACCTGAAGTGATAAAGGTGTGGACTGATGATGTAATAATTTTTCAGTGGTAGAAGTAGAGAGTCTGGCAGGACTAGGGTTGAGGCAAGAATGGACGGGATAAAATAGCATCTATAAGTAAATCACTGAGATATGCAGTTTGATTCTCACCAGCTCAAGGTTGACTCAGCCTTCCATCCTTCCACGGCTGGTAAAATCAGGACACAGTTGGGGGCAATATGATGACTCTGTAAACCACTTAGAGAGGGATGTAAAAGCACTGTGAAGTGGTATATAAGTCTAAGTGCTATTGCTATTGCTATTTGCATAATACAAGACAGTTAGAAAAGTGAAGCGTATCAAAGGTGGATGAGACTGAAGGGAAGAGTACAATAAGCTTCAGTATCCATTCATTCATGTATGTATTATGTCTGTCTGTCTGTCTGTCTGTCTGTCTTTATTTATTTATTTATTTATTTAACATATGCCACCCATCTCCCCTAAAAGGTAACACTGGGGAGCTATGCACTGAAGTGTGAAAGTAGAACTAAATATTCTAGAATGCAAATGCGATTTATCTTTAAAAGCATATATATTTCACAACTCTATGCAGGTTCGCTGCTTTGTTAAATGTTTTGTTTACCATAATTTCCAGTTCGTGTGATTCTTCACTCTCCTAAGAAGGTATCTGTGTACTTCTCACTCTTTCTAGCAAAGATTGGTGGCAAATAAGATAGGAATACTGGGTGGGATGTTGTGGCATGGCAGAATGCCAAATGAAGGCCTTTTGATCTGATGATGAAATCTGTACAACAGTGGAGGTTTTGGATTCTCCATCTCTGGAGGTTTCTCATGAACAGTTCAATTGGTCTGCTTGAGCATTACAGAGTTGGACTAGAGATTGGACTAAACTCCTTGTGGCCCGTCCAGCTCTATGGCTGATTCAATAAGGAAATATGGAAACTAAGTAGAGCCCCATCGTTGGAGTGATGTGAGGGTGAGAATGATGCTCAGTTGTAACAGTCCAGTTCTTTTCTTCTTTTTTTAAAAAAGTCCTCCAAAATACTAGCTGCACTCTGTCCTTTGACTGATAGCATTTAGAACACTCCATCTGGCCGCAGCCTGAATTAAATGAGAGACAACAGGGTGGGAGTTAAACATCTGTGTAATTCGGTTCCCCTTCATCAGAACCAACTGACTGAAGAGGCCCCAGAAAGGGAAGGCTGAAGCTTCTTCAGTTTCTTGTAACATCACCTCAGCCTTTCCCTTCTCCTGTTTCTATGCCTGCTATGAGGAGGCTGCAGATGCGGAGCAACAGATGGAGGGAGTGGCGGGATCCCTCTGAATAGCCCTCTTGCCCACATGCACACTTACAATAGCTTGCGGGGTATGTGTGTGTGAGAGAGAGAGGCCAGTGTAGGAGGAGAAGCGATGGGCCTCTTTGTGCCATGAGCCACTTTCCCTTGCAGATACAAGCCCTCTTTGTTCTTTTCTTCAGGACACTCTGAATAACAACTCTCTGGGGAAAAAGCACAGTTGGCAGGAACGAGTGTCTCGGTCATCATCCCCCCTGAAAACGGGTGAGTTCATCTCTTAGCACAGGCAGATTTTCTCTCCCCCCCCCCTTCTGCCTGCTGGAACAGTCCCCAATGCTTGGACCTCCTCCTTATAATCTTCTAATGTCTTTTCACTTCGGCTGGCATCTTGCAAGGAATGCTGTAGTTTTATTAATTGACTACTTGGACCCAAGCCATTTGAGAGCTGGCTTTTTGTGCCTCCATTCCTTTAGGCCAGCATTTCTCTTTTTCCTTCTTTTTTTTAACATGAGTCAAACTCACAGAACAGCACTTTGGGGGATGTGATGTGTTGAAATGAGTATTACAATGTATTGGACTTAGATTCAGATGTCTTGTCAAACTTGAAGTTGTCATCAAGGACATCAGTCTCTCGATCTAAGGTATTTCATAGTTTTGTTGTAAGGGAGAATTATAAGTCATATCCTTTGACTTCATTAAGTAGAAGGATAAAAATGGTAGAAACTTCATGGATGTCAACTTGTGAGTCAGAGAGAGAGAGTTCTATAGATATGAACACACATGCAGTGTGTAAGTTGACATAAGCACCTTTCAGTTCCCAGAAACAATGTGCTTATTGGCTCCAGTTGTAAGGCATTGTTCCAAACACTGGCCTTTCTAAGACAAAGATTTTATAACCATTTTGGATTGGGAGTAGAAACACTTAGGGTACTCAAATGTATTCATTACTGACTATGATTAATCAGGTAGGTCAAAGTCAAACCTGACTTGACTTTGATAGGTGGGTATTTTAAGATTCGGCTGGCAATGTAAGTAGGATTTATCTCTTAATCCTCTGGATGTACTTTGTGAAATATGTAGATAAAGTTCCAGTGGTTTTACCATGCTTTGAATGAACTATGGGAAGTGTATCAAAACATTGTTATCTCTGTCTTGTTGGTTATTGTATGTGTTCCTTCCTTCTCCTTGCTTTTTAACCTGCCTACAGGTGAGCAGACACCGCCCCATGACCATATTTGCCTGAGTGATGAGGTCACTCACCAAAATAGCACAGCTTCCACCAAAGATCGGGGTACATCCACAGAGAGTCCATGCCGGCGTACAGCTTCAACGCAGATTGCATCAGCCTGCATGGCCTCTTCTCGAGCACCTGACAAGCAGCAGGCTGTCAACCGCCTCCCATCCCAGAACCCAACTGTGGTGGTAGTAACAAGAGGACCTGAAGCTTATCGGGATCGTATTCGCTACCAGACTGATGTGAGATTGGAAGCTACTGAAGAGATTTACCTAACACCAATACAAAAGAATTTGGACCCTCTGGAGTCTGAGAAGCCATTCATGTCACAGTCCAGTGACAACCGGATGTCCATTAGCTCTGATATAGACACTTCTGGCTACCCACAAATGACAGGAAAACCCAATTCCTCAATCAGTGAGGAGGATGAGGTGCTGGATTACTTATCTTCACCTGAGAAAATGAATACACCACGGACTGTGTACAGCAGCAGTAATGGTGGCTATCGGCCTCGCCATAGTTTCCAAAGGGCATCAGTGAGCTCTGATACCAGCGCCCTCTCTTACGACTCAGTCAAGTACACACTTGTGGTGGACGAGGATGTGCAGCTCGAACTTGTGAGTCTGAAACAGTGTTACTCAGGTTACAGTGACGAGAGTGATTCAGCCACCGTCTATGACAACTGTGTCTCCTCACCATATGAATCAGCCATTGGGGAGGAGTATGAAGAAGATGCCCTGAAACGCGATTCTGTTTGTCTCTCTGAGGATTCCACCCCCGAGGCAGACATCCATTTCTCCAAGAAGTTCCTTAATGTCTTCATGAGTGGTCGCTCACGTTCCTCCAGTGAGTGCTGGGCAAAAGTCATTTTCCACAGGCCCTAGAAAGAAGGGAGAGGGTAGGAGGGATTGAGATCCTGTTGTAATGGAAGTTACGACAAGTTTGCTAGGTATACAAAAGAAAATTCCTCAAGAAACAGCAGCCTTAATTTCCAATCTGGTTTTACAAAATCAAATGACAATTTGAGTGTAGAAGGCAAGAAAATAGCAAGGGTGTTTCAAGTTCTTTGACCATCAAGTATTGGTTGCGCAGCCCAGAATGGAATGCTAACCATTCTTTCTTAGGACTGGAAGGGATTTTATTTTTTGCTGGCAATTTCTTTCTTGCATTACAGTGTCCTTAAAACATCTGGACAACTTTGGGCAATTTAAAATGATTGTTGTCAACATTTTAAATCTTGTTGCTAAAAAAGCCAAAGATAGAATTAAGTGGATGGGTTGAGGTTTAAGCACCGATTTCATGGTGAGAGCTTACAAGAATTGTATTCTTTTTCTATAATGATAGTTTCTCTAAGCCTTCAATATCCAAACAATGGGTAAATCTGATAACAAATTAGAAAGTTGAGAAGAATTGAAAATGATTATTGTATATACACTATTAGTTTTTTTAGGTGTACCCACTTCTTCTGACCAAAAGGTTTACAGAAATTTGGAATATTACAAATCAAATACAGTAGGTTTTCTGCAGGGATCAGGAAAGTCAAGATATTGGTCATGATCCTATGATCAAAGCCCTGCCCCTTTTATATATGTGTTGACGTCACACACATGTACAGAGGGACATGGTTTCAATCACGTAGTCACGACTGCCATTTTTTGACACACCCATCCTCATGAATTTCAGGGAAAGAAAGGTACTCCTATTCCAGATATATCAACTTTTTAAAAAAATGTCTTGATGTGTGATATTTTTGATTAGAAGCTAGTTAATTTATTCTCTTCATGTAGAATGTTTTCCAGTGATCAAAATATATATGAAGGCATTTTAGTCTGCTTTTTTCCTTCCTCTCTTTAGTGGATTCCTATTGGGAGTTAGTATTCTCTACTTTTAATATTTTGTGCATTTAAAATAATAAGAGGAGGTTTCTGATTAGCAAGACAGGTTCCGAATAATAGTTAACATTATGGTTTGAGGAGGAGAATGATTAGGTGGCTGTAGCATTTTCCCTCTTTTCAGGTGCTGAGTCCTTTGGGCTTTTCTCTTGCATGATCAATGGGGAAGAACAAGAGCAGACTCACCGAGCTGTTTTCAGGTAAGTTTGGGGCAGATGATAGAATCCTAACCCTGACCCTTTCTTATCAAGTGATCCACAGGTATTTTACTCACAAACTGAATGAAAAGATAGGGGTTTTTTTCCCTGTCCTTAACACACATGCACACACACACACATACACACACACACATCAGTTACTTTAAAACACAGAAAAGGAATTTTAAAAAGAGCCTTGGTGGTGCAGGCTATTAAACGCCTAGCACTTAGTTCCAGCTGCCTGCAATTACTGCAGGCTCGAATCCCACCAGGCTCAAGGTTGACTCAGCCTTCCATCCTCTCAGGGTAGGTAAATTGAGGACCCAAGATTGTTGGGGGCAATAAGCTGACTTTGTAAAAATGCTGCTTAGTAATAAGCAGGCATATACAATGGAATGAAGGCTATTGCTGAGCACATTGGGTTGTGCTCCAAACATTGTAAGCCGCCCTGAGTCTCTGGAGAAGGGCGGCATACAAATATGAATTAAAAAAAAATACACAATAACAAATGACCAAAAGAAACACACATACAAAGGTATGGATCATATAATAGATGCATGGAAAATATTTCAGCTTTTGAACAGTAGATTAAACATGGATCGCACAGAATAATATTGGTTGAACTTTCCCATACATTAATAAAGAACCACTGCATAAATGATGGCTAATTTGTCAGAATGCAAGGCTTCTAGACATTTTTTAACATTTTGGACTTGGCTTGGTCTAGGGTGGTGACAAATTAACCACCAATAGACCCATAGACATACACAATATCTACATACTGTGCAAAAGAGACAATCAACAAAAACAAGCCCAACCAAAGAACCGCCAAGATCACTCCCACCAACACTGACAGGACAAACCAGTAGAACATAAACTGAGATCAAACCTCACTCCTTACTAGCACTGATGATGTTACCTACTCTGGGTAATGAAACATCTTTTAAGAAAACAACCAAGCTCAGAGAGCACCAAAGACCCCTCAAAGTCATTTGTTTTTCCCACCGCTAAAGGCTATAAGACACATTTGGATGATAATATTTAGAAGGAAGCTTAAATTTGATCCTTGTTTCCCTGAGAAACTGGCAGTGGATAATCCTAGCATGGAAATTGCAGATAATTTTTGTTTATTTCATGGGCAAAAAATGGCATTAATATTTTAAATCGGCTTATAGTTAATCAATCCTTCAAAATAATTACAGTACTTTGTTTCAGGAAAAGCCTGAATTGTCTAAAATAATTAATTTGTTAATGAAAACATATTTTGAATAAACAGTTTGGACTGGATATTTTAGCAGCATCAAACTGTCAAATTATGACAAATCATTGTCATAATTGGATAAAGCTTTGGTTAATTCTAAATCTACAATTCATTTTATAAATAATTGAACTTAAGATAGTTGTTGGTAATCTGCAAGCAATTTGGAGTTGGAATATTCTGAATTAATAAATCAACATGTTAAAGTTTTAAAGAATGTTAAATGGTAGAGGACAGGAAGGCCTGGAGGAACGTTGTCCATGGGGTCGCGATGGGATGGACACGACTTCGCAACTAACAACAAAATATGAATTATATAATCTGAGGACTGGATTAATGAGCAAAACATTATTTTATGTGTCTGTTTCTTGGACATCCAGGAGGATGTTTAGCAAGGTTTAGCTGTCAACTTCACTATGTTGGAAATATAATATATTGGTGTATGTGAGTCTGTTTTACACTTTCCTGTTTTGATTCAGTAATAATAATTTTATAAATATGGTATTGGAAAGAGAAGTAAGATTTTAAAATGTCACTGGGATACTGAAATATACAAAAAATGTGGATTTATCATGCATGTGATGTTGTCAAAAAACTGTTTGATGTTTGCTATAGCATATTCATTCTGATTCCTATAATTCAAGGGTCTTCAAACTGGGCAAATTTAACACTTGTGGACTTCAACTCCCAGAATTCCTGAGCTAACGTGACTGGAGGAGCAATTCTGGGAGTTGAAGTCCACAAGTTTTAAAGCTGTCAAGTTTGAAGACCCCTGCTATCAGTTCCCATGATATGCCCCCAGCATGATCCATGGTAAATAAAAGTAAGTCAGTAAAATGTTCTCTGTGATTTGGAATGGAATCCTCAAATCTTAAAATGGTTACCTTGTAAAGCACAATCAATTTTCGATCTTGATCCTTAATTAAATATCTTTTTTTTAATTTATTCACATTTATATGCCACTCTTCTCCGGAGACTCAGGGCAGCTTACAACCTTTGGAGCACAACCCAATGCACTCAGCAATAGCCTTCATTCCATTGTATATGCCTGCTTATTACTAAGCGGCATTTTTACAAAGTCAGCTTATTGCCCCCAACAATCTTGGGACCGCAATTTACCTACCCCGAGAGGATGGAAGGCTGAGCCAACCTTGAGCCTGGTGGGATTCGAGCCTGCACTAATTGCAGGGAGCTGGAGCTAAGTGCTAGGTGTTTAACAGCCTGCACCACCAATCTTGAACATTTAAAATTTCATTCCATTTAAGCACCATACAATAAGTTGAGAACAGATTAATAATAAAATGTAACTATTAATACCAACAATTTGGTCTGTTGGTTAAAGCACCAGACTAGAAAGCGGGATCTCAGCCCAACCCAGTTGAGAGGGTTGTTATTATGGGGAAAATGGGAGGAGGAAGTTGTGTTTATATATCTATCTATCGATCGATCGATAGAGATAGATAGATAGATAGATAGATAGATAGATAGATGGATGGATGGATGGATGGATGGATGGATAGATAGATATAGATATAGATATATGGAGAGAGATTCCTTGCTGGCTGAGTATCTTTAATTATGTAGACTACCCCAGCAGTGGTTCTAAGGAGGTGTAAACAAGCAAACAAAAAGATTGCTCCATCGGTCTCTTAGTATATTTTGGTTATTAGTACATGTAAGATTTCTTATTTGGAATCACTAATGTGGGATGGAAATTCATTCTTTGTTCTGTGCAGCTGGCATTTCCTGTTTTGCTTTGCTTTGCTATCTTTTCATTTGTCTATCTATATCTGTCTGTCTGTCTGTCTGTCTGTCTGTCTGTCTGTCTGTGTCTGTCTGTCTGTCTGTCTATCTATCTATCTATCTATCTATCTATCTATCTATCTATCTATCTTGTCTTTATTATTTTGACAAATAATTCAAGGTGGCAAATATCCAGCATGCCTTCCTTCCTCCTCCTGTTTCCCCTACAACAGCTCTGAAAGGTGAGTTGGGCTGAGAGAGAGTCACTGGCTCAAAGTCACCCAGCTGCCTTTCATGGCTTAAGGCAGGATTTGAACTCAATGTTGTCCTGCATTCTAAACTGATGTCATAAGCACTACACCAAACTGCTTTATGATAAATTATTATATGCATAAAAACGAAGTGAAGTCATATAATCTAAGTCTTGGAGAAAAAGTATGTGGCCAATCTAAGAGATAATGTCACACATGCACGTTATGCTAGGAACAATATGACATCGGAGAAATAATTTATGCAGATAAGCAGCCCTTCTAAAAAAAGAGAAAAACCAATTGCTAAGCATTCTGCTCATGAAAATCTCCTTGAAATCCTCAATGTAGACTTCTTATAGCAATATTCTTCTCACGTGAACAAGGACTTATGAAATCAAGGTCTGAAAATTTACAGTCTTCTATTTATGAGCCCTTTGCTATAGAATAAAAGCTCAGACAGATTTTTAGGGTGTATATCAGAATCCCATAGACTATATTAAATATGAGGCTAATATTTTATTTTTAGAGCTTTGGCTCACAAAATATGAATGGTTTTTGCCTTAGGTTTGTGCCTCGCCATGAAGACGAATTGGAGCTGGAAGTGGATGACCCTTTATTGGTGGAAGTTCAGGCAGAAGATTATTGGTATGAAGCTTATAATATGAGGACTGGTGATCGGGGGATCTTCCCTGCTTACTATGCTATTGAGGTCACCAAGGAGCCAGATCATATGACAGGTATTGATTCTGTTTAGGATTGCTATTCTGCTTCTATCTGGACCAGTGTACCCATTAACATTCTTTGATTTGAAGGGTGTTCATGCAGCCTATTCCCCTTGGATAATAGCAATGCCCTGTACAAGATCTTTTCTGAAGAAACTGTTAATTAAACTAATATTTGCAATTAGAATGGAAGAAAAAGGGCATGGTTTTCATTTCCAGTTATACAAAGGCATTCAAGTATGCTGCAAACTATGTCCCATCCCCACTGCAATGGACTGGAATAAGGGATGCTTTTAAGTTAATTTTAATAATTTACTGTACTGAAGATACTGGACTTTTCTCCTTCCTTCTTTCTGTAAATCATGCCTTAATGTTACTTCCTTTTGAAACCGTTTCCTCTGATCCAAATTTGTTGCCAGTCACTTGGTTGCCACCCCTAGGTTTATGAAGTAGCCCTGACCCATCACAGAAACATATCAAATTTTTTAATGACCATGGACAGAAAATCATTCCTTTCCCATTCCCAATATGTTCTTTTAAATGCTTTCTCACCAGGATAGCTTTGAGTCTGAGTTCCATTCAGGACTGGTGCAGTGATAAAAAGATAGTTTTTCTGTGTTTGTAGTATAGACCAGATAGATTGTAGCCAGCATTATGATGACCAAGAACAGATCAACAGGTGGAATTGTATCTTATTTCAGTACGATTCATTTTACTGTCTTTATTTTTCAGATTCATGCAAAACCAGTGATTGGGTGGATCAATTCCGGGTGAAATTCCTCGGCTCAGTTCAAGTTCCTTATCACAAAGGCAACGATGTATTGTGTGCAGCAATGCAGAAGGTACATTTTCTCAACTCTCCCTCTCTCTCCATCTCCCCCTCAACCTCCTGATCCTTTATGTGGGTAAAGACAAATTACATTTTTATTTAGAAAAAAAATTGCTTTACAATACAATATCAGAACGATGAACAGCACCATCCACTCCAAAATATAATTAAAAGAAGTGGCAGGAAGAAGAGAATGTAACAACCAGTGATACCAAATGGATTTGTTAACCCTACACACTTTATCTAAACAGAGGAGATTTCAAATTCCATTTAAAATGGGCAAGGTTCTGAGCAGAACATATATCTTCAGATAATAGGTTCTACTTTGGTTTCTCCACCAAGAAAATCCTTTTGCAGGATTTAATAGGCAATCATAGTACCAGAAGATAAAAGGAAGGTGCTTATAGTAACAGATTTTCCCATTGATTTCCAGATTTAGACTGTTAAGAGTTTTAAAAACAAGCAAGGCCATCTTGAATATGGTCTAACCAAAGTGGCAAGGAATGAAACTCATGAAGGGTTAGTATTACTTGATAACCATGATTATTACAAGAAAATAATCTAGCTCTAAGTTCAACTGCAGCTTCGCAAAAGATGTGAAGAAATGGCCTGGATTAATTTTTAAGGTAAAATACCCTTAATTTAATTTGTTGTTTTTCTACTCTACAGCACAAAAACTGCCTGTGATAAGCAGTGGCATTTTGTGTGTTTAATCTTGCATTTTTATGCTTAAGAGAATGTGACAGTATTGAGGTAAAACATTTTAAAAGCTCACAGGATGGACCCCCAATATCAAAGATAAGGTGTAAAATAGAACATCTGATAATATTTATAAATGATGGACATGTTCCCATAATGATCTAAATATGAGGTGGTAAGGGAAGAGTCACTATTGCCAGACTAACTTTAAAAAAAACCTGTTCATTCAGAAGATGGGCCAAGACTGTACCACCTGAGCTCCAGAAATATTGCTGGATCCAAGAACATGCTTAGTTTGGGCCCTGTTTTTTCAGAGGGAATGTGCCTCGTCCAAAACAAGAGAAGGCAGGGCAGATGTGTGGAGAGACTACTCTTGTCTACATTGGAGACAAATTGCTGTCTAAAGCAAGAGCAGGAACTTTAAGAAACATTAATGGTCTGTGGCAATTGATCTTTTTTCTGTTGGGTACAGATTGCCACTACACGTCGCCTCACTGTGCACTTTAACCCACCCTCCAGCTGTGTCCTGGAGATCAGCATGAGAGGAGTTAAGATTGCTGTGAAGAAAGATGACACCAAGGATCCCAACAAAGTGAGTTTGACTGCATGTGAAGCTCTGCTTCCTGCACTGTCCACACGTCCCTGGAGGTTCCATTCTTCAGGGCCTCATTATCTCATTTCCTGCAGGAGTTGACTGGCTAGTGCAGTGGAGAGGGAACAGTATTCCTGACCTTGAATGCATAAATTGGATGATATGCTGTCTGCCTGTAGATGTAACAAAGGAACGGAAGGCCTGCATGCTAAGCTCCAATAATCTTTGCAGCTTTGCTAAATCTTTTCTGCTACTATTTTAAGCAGCCTTCTGAAGATCTACATAGTAATGCTGTTTTGATTAGGTTTTCTGCATAAGTAATTTAAAAGGAGTTTTCAGGAAGAAATATGGCCATTCATAACAGAACTGCCTGCCAAGGCCACTCATGGTCCATGGAACCAAAAGAAAGAAAGAAGGAAGGAAGGAAGGAAGGAAGGAAGGAAGGAAGGAAGGAAGGAAGGAAGGAAGGAGGAAGGAAAGAAGAAGGAAGGAAAGAAGGAAGGGTGGGGGAGAGAGGGAGATACATCTGTTTTCAAAGTTTTGCCCAACTTGTAAATGTATTTATTTTCTTATAAACCCAAATATTCCCAGTTATTTTACATTGCTTTGCATACAAGTATACTAAATTTAGTTCAGTTTAATATTATGCAGACAGATACGATTTTGATTATTATCCATATTAGTTGTGTTTAAAACTGTGAAGAAAACCGTATTTATTTATTCATTAGGTAAATGGACTTGTATGCTGCCTACTTTCTCAATTTTCATAAGGTATAACTGTATCCACTGGGGTAAATAAGCCAATTTATTACCACAAGGAAAAATGTACCCCTTTATTTATCCAGCAAGCAAACTGATCCTATTGGGTGCAGATAACACAGATTTTTCCCCAACTATGATTGCAGTGAGAATCCATGAATGATGGTTGAAGGTTAATTAGCTAGATTAATATCCCGCCATTTGTTTTGTACAACTCAGGATAGGGTATGTATCAGTACCAGCATTGATGATGTTACCTAGTTTGTGTAATGAAATGTTTGCAGGAAAACAAGCAAGCTCAGAGAGCACCAAGGACCTCTCACATCAACCCCGAGCTACAAATATTCTCATTTATTAGTGCCACATATTGTTCCCTACTGCTATTTTTCTTACAGCAATTACCATGTAAAGTAGTTTGATCCAAAGTTATCCAACCAGCTACCATTCCTAGGGAGGACTAGAAATCACAGTCACTTGATTTCTGTTCTAGCTGTATAGATAATCTTGCTCACATTAATGGCTTACAAACTCTTCCAGATGAATTACCATAGAATGCGGGCTAGGCTCCTATATAAACAGTACCTGGAATTATCCCATTATTCTGTTACTACTGCTGCTTTCCTGTTACCTAAGCCTCAAATTGCCTTTTCAAATTCCCTTGTCATATAGAAGCTTTTAGTACGAGTAGGAAAGTTTGGGATGCAGCTTTCTCTTTCACGGTTAGTAAGCTTTCGTGCAAAGTAAACAACTGCAAATAGTTATACAGCGACCTTTTGTTTTTTTTTTCTATGCAACATCCTTTATTTTTAACTCAGCATTTAACTTGCTCTTTTGTTTAAGAAATGCCTATCACATATTTGATAACTTGGATTCTTTTTTCTTTTTTCTTTTACCTTCTGCAGGGAAATAAATGTAGCCACTTTTTCCAGTTGAAGAATATTTCATTTTGTGGATACCACCCAAAGAACAACAAGTAAGTCAATCCCAAAATGTAGTCTGGCTTCCTTGGCATTAGACCTTGTCATGCTTGGCATTAGAGCTAAGGATTCTACTGGTTTTTGCCTTAGAAACTCCACATTATTTATGTACCTACAGCTCCAAATCTGAGATAATCTTAGAGATTTGAGGCTTTTCTGAAGTGTTAATTGGTTGCGTAAGAAATTATTACCCAATGATCAACTTAAGCTATGTGGAATCTAATTTGAAAGGTGGTGGAATAGATATTGTGTTCCACACACTGAAATTGCTGATCCTCCTTATTCTGAACGAGTTACCTATGTTTGTTCTGTGGTGTTCATTATCCAGCTGTGAGTCCAGTCTTGTTCTCTGAATTGTTTATTGATAATAGCTTCCTTTGCTGAATGGGTAAATATGTGCACATAGAGAAAACCAGTGGAGTGAACATAAAGAAATTGCTATGTAGTTCTGTAATGCCATCTCTATTACCGTGTTTCCCCGAAAATAAGACACTGTCTTATATTTTTTTTGGCTCCCAAAAACACACTAGGTCTTATTTTCAGGGTAGGTCTTATATATTTATGGTGCCAAATAGTGGGTGTGAGTGTGTAGGGGGGGGTGTTTCGCGGGTGCACGGTTGCTCCCTGAAAAGTCTTCCCGGAACTGGAGATTTACACTAGGTCTTATTTTCGGGGTAGGTCTTATATTAGGGCAGGTTTAGAAAATAGTGCTAGGTCTTACTTTCGGGGTAGGTCTTATTTTCGGGGAAACATGGTAGCTCTGATTTCTCTCACAATCAGATCTGGACTCCAACTGAACCTTTGCATGAGTCAACAGCTTTTCCTACAAAATATTTCTTTACCATTGGTTTATACTTTTCTGAAGGAAGGCATGGTGCCTGTTACCTATAATCAGGCAGTGATTAAACTATTCATGAAAAAGCAAAGCCAAAACTCTAGTTAAATATGTCTATTATGAGCAAAATTCAAAACAGAACTTGACTTCTTAAATTCAGGTACTTTTTGTTTGCTTGTTTCTTTAAAAGACCCAATAGCTGCTCATATTGTAACCAAAACTCTGGGTGACTCACAAAACAATAAAAACAGCACATACATCTCCTCAATAATTGCAATTAAAATGCATGGTGCTATAGGGCAACACTCTTCCAACATTAGCATACCATCTTGCTAGGCTTCAGCCTCATTCTACCCCACTGATAGTGAGAAGAATCAGCTGTTTGAGGGCTTCAAAATGCAAGGATATATGATTTATTTTGGCTGTGTGTTGATTATTTAAATCCATTCCAATGTGCCTTCATGTTTGATAGAAACAACCTTGAAGGCATACGGTAGATGGATGATCTGCATGCAATGAATTCATAGTCATATGTAGGAATGTGAGTGTGTGTGCCAAAATATGCAAGATGTTGGGAGTTCTGTCCTATTAGAAACTCTACCCTTCTGCATATGCATGTCCTATCAACACACAAAAGGGACAGGGTTTGGATTGCAATCCCACACGATCTTTTTATAGCTCTCATAGATTTTGACACTTCCCATTCAACATACACTATTGGGTAGATTTTTTCTAAATAGATGATTAATTTTCAAGATACTTGATCATTGCATTTTTCTAAATGGCTGAACGTATTTAGAATCCAAAATATTAGAGTGATTTCAATTTTGCCTGTTTTAGAAAGTTGAACTTGGGGGCTTATGTCCCACACATCAGCCTGTATGTTACCAAAATGAACCATCTCCCTAATCACATTTAACATCAATAAGAAACTGCTGGAAGAAGACAGTTCAACTGCAGGGTCATTAGCCTGCGAACAGCATGGCGCTCTGCTAATTTTTTCATCTGCTAGTCCCAGACAATCTTCAATTGGTTAATGGGCAGACTGGGATGAAACTGAAGAAACTGAGGCATAATCTAGAGGAGATGGAAGTTTGGATTTGTTGATGACTATGGAATTAGAGGTGTTCTACCAATTTTAGTGATTTTTCATTTGTCTTGGAAAAGCAGACCCAGGACTCCTCCTCATGGCTGTGTTGACATGCTACTCTCATTGTTGAATCAGGAGAAATGTTTGCTAGTGTACGTTGTGCTGTCCTAATGCATAAGCCTAATTCTGCCTCGGAAGTGAGGCTGTCAAGTGGTGGTATTCTTACATTTTGAATATTGGATAAATTAAGAAAGCAGTTGGTAGGTTATTTAGACTTTGTTTCCCCTCCTGCTGAGGTTTGTCTACTGTTGGAAAAAACAGTAATCACATTTCAAGTTGCCCAACTGACAGAAATACAAATGTGCTCCGCACCCATCACCACAGAATTAGACGGTTTCTGAACATGTTGTCCCCGGTGTCCCATGCTATTTAAATATAAGCATATCATAATATAGCATTTTTAACCAACTAAATCGGTTGCTGGCCTTGTTGTTTCAACTATTAGTATTTACTTCAAGTAGCAAATGCTGAGAATACAGAGTATTTGGAAGAACTTGCTCATGTTGAAAGATAATAGTTGGAATTTCTCACCTGGCTAGATAGGTCAGGAGAGAATTTAGCTGGATGTACAGGCAATTCTCATTATTTGCAAACTCAGTATACCTGAATTCACTTATTCGCAAAAATGTATTTGGACCTGCAAAATTAATATTGTTGCCACTTTCACATTTATTCATGGACATGCAGAGTAGCAAAACATTTGAACTGCTTGACGTCTACATTCCTAATTAAGGTTTCAGCAATTGCTACTTTAGAATTCACGGCAATTTTGCAAAACCTAACTACCACGGATAACAAGAATTGCCTATATTTGTCTCTGCAGTTTAAAATATTTTTTAAAATTCTTAATTGGAATTTTACAATATGCAGAAAGATTTTCAAAATATTTGTTCTCTATGGTTTTTAAATGAAAGGTTTTCATAGTATGTGCTCCTATTAAATGATTGTAACTTATTTTAACTATCTCATTTTCAAACTGTTGATAAATTGATAATACATTTTAGTTTCATATTAAAAATAACTTTGAGAAGAGCTCAGTCTTAAAGGTTCCTAAGCAATAGAATAAACAAAAAAACAACAACTAATGGGTAAATATGAATTTGGATTTGTTAGGGAAAAAAAGAGTGAGGATTATTGAATCATGAGTAAACCCCATCGCACGTCAGTGAATGTATAGCCCTGTCTTTTGGAGACAGTTGCATAGGTGTTGAACTTATACATCTGCAAATGTTAACATTCTGACTAGGGAGTGCTCAAAGAGCAAAAGCTCGGAACAGCAAGTCAGATCCACTAACTTGAAGCACAGTGCAGTTGGGATTTGGGAGGTGTATGTGTTGGCCCCATCTGCAGCCAACTGCAACCTAACCTACCCTCAACCCTTTCGCAGCATAGGTATACTGCAGTAATTACATGCAGTTGTAGGCAACTCTAAATCAAGCTGTAGGCTGCAGTCCTGAATATATTTATTGGGATATTTGGCCCACCAAACCTTGTAGGCTTCAGAAGAGATACGGGTAAAAATATTTTCCATCTTTTCATATTGATTTCAACGCAAGGTCCAAGAGCCTGTTTTACTCTTTATTGTGGCACTTTTTCTCCCTAGGAGTTGTTGCAGTTTCATCCTTTATGGAACCTCTACAATTTAAAAGCAGTTTAACCTTATTGCATAATTTCAAGAAATCTTGCTAGTTTCTTTACTTTCTTTGCTGTCCTAGGATTTTAATTGTTTTATTAAAAATGTTAACTCCTTCAAGCCCTGCTTTGGTAAGTGGATCTAAATTGGGTCCAATCTAGTGCTTTAAGGTAATCTATTGGGTATACACATTAGGAATACAGTACATAAGTTCTCATTTTCTAAATACAAACTGAATTAAGAAATATATAAAAAAACATTCCAAACAATTGATATTAGTATGGGTTTATCTATGTATTTATTACTGGATTCATCTGCATATCTATCTATCTATCTATCTATCTATCTATCTATCTATCTATCTATCTATCTATCATCTATATCTATCTATATCTATCTATCTATCTCTATCGATCTATCATCTATCTATCTATCATCTATCTATCTATCTATCTATCTATCTATCTATCTAATCTCATCTCTATTATTTTTATTTTATTTTGTTTGTCAAACATGTACAAGATAACAAGTATTGGTATGAACATAAACATGAACAAAGGAAGTAAATACAGATAAATGGGGACAGTAAGACAGGGACGGTGGGCACACTGGTGCGCTTATGTATGCCCCTTTTAAGGACCTCTTAAGAATGGGGTGAGGTCCACGGTAGACAGTTTGAGGTTGAAGCTGCGAGGGTGTGAGGCTGCAACAGCAGAGTTGGGTGGAGCATTCCAGGCATTGACCACTCTGTTGCTGAAGTCGTATTTTCTGCAATTGAGTTTGAAGCAGTTTACCTTGAGTTTGTATCCTATATCTTATTATTAATGTAACCTATATCTTGTTTTTTCAACAAATGTTGCTCTCAGGGCAGCTAACACATTTTATTTTCTCCATCAGATATTTTGGGTTCATTACCAAGCACCCAGCTGACCACAGATTTGCGTGCCATGTCTTTGTCTCGGAGGAATCCACCAAGCCACTTGCAGAGTCTGTAGGGTGAGTTGTTGACTGCTATGTCCTGGATTCTCATTTTTCTAGGGATTTTATTTGATCTAAGGGAAAGGAGCACTAGCCTCAGATAATGGGTGTAGTATGCAGCTCTGGTTGCAGCAATGATCCCAGCATACTTGCTGGGGTCAGGGATTAGCCATCTTTCAGTGCCCAGTAGAAGGTAAACCTAGTTTATTGAGAATTCTAATTCTGTCTTCAATTTGCTTAGAATCCCATTAGTATGGCATGAAGACTTATTTTAGGGAGATGCAAGGTTTGACTGCAAACCATCTTCACTGAAGTTAGTGAGTTCACAGAAATGTAATCTGTTTCCTGGAAAATCTTGAGTATTGAGTCAAGATGTTCTTTAAAAAGCAATCTAGTGTTTGAATTCTTCACCATTAAGATGTTTTAATGGCTCATGGAGCTACTCCTCTTTTCCAATATGCAGCATTTTCTAAAGGATGCTCAGGCTCACCACAGTGTGGAGAGAGAATAATTCATTAAAGCTGATGCATTTTTCTGAGGCCAATTTATACACACTGTATCTGTGCCTAAATGTTCTACATTATGTGCATGAGGTCAGAGCTACCAGGTCTGTGAAAAGTCCATTTCTGAAATGCTGTTTGTTGAAAAACAGGAGTTACTCCAGATTTATGATACTTCTGGTTATTTGGCACAAGTTCTTGCATAACTTACTGTCCTTTCCTGTATAGTTGGCACATAATATGTGCAGTAAGCAGGTTATTCTGCCAGATCTTTACAGTTCTGGGATGTGCTGTATTTGTATCATTCTTAGCCTGGTTACAAAAGGCTATTTTTGGGAGATCTGATTCTTTTTCTTAAAGTGCTTGAAAATACAGCCCTAAGTAATGAAAAACTTTAAAAAGAATGGGTGTATGAACCACATTGGTTCTTGAATTGTGCCATGCCTATGCACTATGATACACATCTAGCTTCTCTTCAACACACCTTTCTCTCTCTCGTTCTTTTGCAGGAAGGCTTTCCATCAGTTCTACAAGGAATGTGTGGAATACACGTGCCCCACAGAGGATATCTATCTAGAGTAGGGGCAGGCCCAGCCCTCTCTTCCTGTATAGACAAGGGCCATTTCCCCATTGTGCATGGACAAGCTGCTTCAAGTCTGAAGTAGGAAGAGGCATGGGAGCGGTTTCCCTCCATATGCAGAGCCCCTCCTCTTTCAGTACACCTTTCCTTGGGCAGAGGGTTTGGGGAGTTGAGAATGGGTGGGATGGGTGGCAAGACATGGGGATTACTATTTTTAAAGAAATGCATTCTTTTTTCTTTATTCAAAGAAAAATGCCACCAGTGAAAGCAGTTGCTGCCCCCCCACACATCTGGATGAACAAGCAAAGCAGGCCCCGGAACAGGCAGGGTTGAATATCCCACGTGTTTGGCATAGGAGGGGGCTGGTTTGGTGCCTGGGCAAAGAAACTCCTCCACACTTTTGTGCGTTCCTGCTGTGTGCTGGAGGCCGCTCTAGTCTGCCACATATTCCAGATTTAACATTTGCTATTTAATAGGACAGAAGTGCTGGACTTCCACCAAGAAAATTGGATAGTTGATATGCTTAGATAAAAGATATGGAAATAACAAATTGAAATCTTGGATGGGAAGCTAAGCAAAAGATTTCTGACAAGTCCCAGTAAACAGAAATCCACTTCGTATTTGACCTCCCATGTCTGTAAAAGTAACCCAGGACTACTGTATTGGAGGCACTTTGGCACTTGGATTTTGAAAGGGAGGAGAATTTGAGAATTCTGGAATTGTAGCCCCAATGTATCTTGTGGGTGCCAGGTTGTGGGAGGCTGAAAGTGAAAGCTAGAAAGAACCACTGTACTTCTATCTGATATAGGAAAGTCCCTCTGTTGCAACTCTGGTTGTGCTGTCCCCTTTCCTTCATCTGTCTGCAGATCCTAAACTCAAAGGGATGCGAGTAACCTGGATACTGCAGTGAGCCGAGAGCCATGCATCTGATTCATCCATATTAGGGGGCTGAGAGATGCTACAGCCATTAAGCACAATGCCTGAATCAGGAAACAGTAGCGAGGTCTTGTGGAGAGGCAAAAGCTAGGGGACTAGCATGGGTAACAAGGAGCCAAGAGCTGCAGAAAGGTGTGCCTTTGCCTTCCTCCCTGCCTACGAGCCCGAGCTTTCCAGGCAGAGGGCTCTGTGCTTCTGCTGGTTCTGCTCTGATGACAATGATTAAACGTTGATGTTTCAAAGGAACTGTGTTGCTTTTGTGTTATGAGGTCTTTTAACAACTGTTTGAAGCCCTTAGGATCGAATTGCAGGAGCCAACGTAGATGTTCCAAAAGATAGTATTGTAATGTACTCACCCACCCAAGTTTGAGATGTAGCATACATAAAATTAAGTCTTACCTGCCTGCCGTTTTCAGACTTGTACATTGTGAACATTGCAGAATCGTATTATATTAAGAGTCCTGTTTGGCTTGTATGGAACGGCCATTCAGGGGCATATGAAGCAACTTTCTTTTTTGTTTCTTTCTCTTTTTTTGCTGCATTTATTTTTCAAGATTCATATCCTGCATCTCTGCTAGAAGTGACTTACATATTAGCCCCTGTGAGCCAAGCTGTCTCTGTATTTTTTATTGTTATGTACAGTACAATGTTAGAGGGCCCTGTTTTTTGTGTGTTGGAGGTTACCATTATGTTCTGCCATTTCATACTCACTAGAAATCTGCTTTAATAGTTGTATCCTCACATTCTCTTAAAGAGCAGCTGGTTTGGTCTAGTGTTTAAGGCACCAGAAACCAGGAGACTGAAAGTTCTAGTCCTGCTTTGGCATGAAAACCAGACCAGTCACTCTCAGCTCAACCCATCTCACAAGATCGTGAGGAAAATAGGAGGAAATATTAGGTATCATTGCCCCCTTGAGTTATTTACAAAAGCAATAAAAGATAAAAATAAAGGATTTTGAGATATTGAAACATAGGAATCAGCTTTTCAGCAATGCCTGTCTCTAATGCCAGCTGTTATTTCAGCCAAATATGTAATTACCTACTAAACAGACATGCTCTAAAATGCCTTTAGAGGGGTTTGGATCTGCACTTTTACTAAATATTATATAAATGTCACTACAAAGACAGAAAGGCTTTTGAGAGCTAGGTCTATTTAATAATAGTTGAAATTGTAAACTATAAAATCTGTTCATATTAGTTTATATAGATTAGAATTCTAATGTAAGGTGGAACCCAAATTCAGAATCATTGGAGAAGTCATTGGAGAGATAAAAATAGTCATGGCACTGAAAGCTGTATTGGACACTTATTTTTCACTACACAGCCTCAACGTTGGCATTGAAGTCTTATCTCCAGCCAATAGCAAAAAGTTTCCAAATATTATTTAGCAAAGTAGGAATTAAAAGCATGAAAGGAAAGTTGAGAATCTACAAACGGCAATCTCATCTTAAAACATTGTGTTTATGGTAGGGACACACAGAAAATACAGAGCTGCAAGGAAAGTTTCCAGAATAGTGTTAAGTAACAGAATGGGGATTATTGCTCTATGCATTTGGCTGTTTTATCAGGCAAGGCTATGCAAAACAGCATCTTCTCTTGTCACTTTTCAAAGGAGGTCATCGTAATAATACTCTTCAAAATTGGGTTCGTCCCTTTTGCTTTTATGTGATCTGTGCAGTGTTTCTGACTCTTTACGTTGTTTCCGTATTTGGAACTTGGGATGGCGTGGTTGAAGGCCATAATCTGTGAAAACACAACCTTGTGAAATACTGCAGGTAGTAGGAATGGAAAGGTGGTTATACATCCCCAGAGGGCCGACAAGCAGGCACTAGTCCCACAAGTATAGATCCTATTTCAATCCTCTTTTGGTTGCAAAGGAGACACTAACTACCATGGCTATTACTTTTTGTAATGGATTGGTTGACCTGGAGAGTGCAAAGCTTTGCAAGTAACAAGTCCATTAATGCACACATTGGAAAGTGTAATTGGAAGGACTTTGTTCTTGCATTTCTGTAGCCTTCCTGACAGGAAATTCTTTTTCCCAGGCAAATCCTGTCTCCTTGCTTCATGTTATGTTCGTAGGGTATTGAACTCAAAACTCTCAAATTCCCTTTAGACATGGCTGTACGTATCTGGGCAACTACTAGATAGTACCCAAAATCCCTCTTTGTTGCCACTTGAGATTGATAGGTCAAATAGTTGGCTGGTTGAATTCCCAGTTTCAAATAGAAAAAGACAAAAATTGTGAGGCACTGAGTAATGTGTTCTACATGCCAATTGGAGGTCGCATTTTCAGTGTTTATCTCAGAAACTTTTAAGAGGTGCAGATTTCAATTCTCAGAATTCCCACAGCCAACATGGAAATGGAAACCCACACTATGTAAGTTGCTAAGATTGGGAAATGCTGGGTAAAGCTATATGGACAGTTGCATAACACAGACTTGTCCCTAATGTGGAGTATGGGCCCATTGCGGGGACAATAGCATGATTTCCTGAGGTTCCAGGACAGGAGGGGGAGGGGCACAGCAAAATAAGTTGCGTGAATGTGGCTCCTTGCCGAGGGCACCTAAGCTGTCCTGGGGTTAATGCAGATGAGATGTAGCAATGTGCCTTTACCCAGTCATGCCTTATGCCAAGAAGTAGGATCTAGACTTAATATGTGCATACCATCCACTAAGCCAAACTGTTTCTGCTGGAGCTCCAAAGGCGCGATGAAGTCTTCTGGGACAGATCTGCCATAGGAGAGCACAAGATCAGGAAGGGCTACGATTAGTGCTTAAACCACTGGTGGTTGTTTAAAAAAAAAAGCAAATCGATACAGGGCAATTTCCTCATCATTTCTCTTGACAAATCTCATGGGCAGATAACCAAGCGATTAAATTCTAAATTGCTCTTTTAGCAGTATCATAAATCCTCCATAACCACATGACATATTCTGAATCCATAAACATATTAAAATGCTGTAAAATCCAATTAATGGATCATCAATAAACTTAATTTACATATTTCAACTTTAATTCTCTTTATATTGATATTGGATATAGACTCTGAAGAAGCAAATCCTCCAAGGAAATCCTCCTGTTAGAGGTGTGCATGGTTGCAATCTTCCATGCACATCACTTGTTAAATCAGGACTTGCAAGTCTTGATGTCCTCAGCAGTGAAATCACACTGATGCTCTTTCAGTTTAAGTGTTTATTTGTTGCAGGTGCCGGTTGGAACACACTTTTATTGTGCCTGAATGTGACTGAAACAAGCCTGCATGTTTAATGGGTGGAAATAATTTGTTTTAATAATCCTTAATTTTTATGGATAATCTTCGCAAATGAAATTATTTCTATTTTTTAAAATATGAACTTAGTCTCTAAGAATATTTATGCAGCTCATTGTAACTTTTTCTTTTCTATTGCAATCTCTCTCTTAACAGTCCAAAAACAATATATATATATAGTCCATTGTCTAAATTGTTCTAGGAAAATGTGTTTACTTCAGATTTTATACTCTATGAATTGTATCAGTCCAAATATAACTTGTCAGTAAAAAAAAAAAAAACCTCAAAGCGCCATTTTCTACACACTACGAATCATTAAAAGAGAGTTCTTGTGTGCAAGATCAAAATGTCACAGATATAATGAAACATGAAAATAAAGTGGGGAAAAAAAACAAACACCAGTAATGAACAAATGTTGAAATGTCTTACCCTGAAATTGCTGGTGGTAAATGTATAACATTTATTTATTAAAGACAAAACTGCATGTTGGGTAACAAGCATTTTATATTATCTGTGGTTGTCACTATCTCTCACCTCTTTCCTTGAAATATCCAATTACAATGACATCATGTAATTGCAGTTTTCTGAAGTAAAGTCTTATCTCCCCGGGGGGAAACATTACCAAAAAGCTCAAAAAATCCACCACTGAAACTTAACAGGCACCTCGTATCTCAGTCACTCCAGTCAGATATCAGATGCTTTAGTCTTTTCTGATAAAACAGTGGTTAATTTCAATTAAATAATTAATATTTGAATTCATCCCTCAGTTTTTCCTGAAACTGAGCTTAAATAGCTCAGTTCTTCTGTCAATGCTAAAAAGGGTAAAATATTCCTAAAACTGTGTATGGATGGGGAAAATCACTATGTGATTTTTCAAGCCAGCTGGCCCATCAATGCCCCTTGCTCATCATAACTATGAATGTATCAGATACATAGGATCAGTACTGAGGCATGAAGCTGTAACTGTTACCTTTGAAGACCTGGAACAGGCAGTAATTTCTGCATCAGGAGTAACATGATCAAAAGCCCCATCTGGCCTACAAAGCCAAGCCCAACTCGATATATCTTTCTCTCCTTGGCAGAACTGAAGGCAGCATTCAAAGGCTACAGCATTATCACAAAGGTATAGAATGCAGGGCAGTGCAGAGTTCCATGTACTGGGCAGTGAACAAAGGTCACTTTAAGAATAACAAGCAGGAATATACTCCCCCCACCCCACAAAACCCCAATACTGCTTCAGCTGTGTGGTTGAAGTCCATTTTGGAGAAAGATACTTTGTTCCATCTGCCATAGTTGCCCATCCTTACCGCCATTAATTGTTTGATCTTCACAACTTCTGCTTGATTTGGGTACCCTCTGACCCTCCTCCCAGTTTTCCCCCCAAAAGCACCCTTTGAGATGGGTTTCCAGAGATTACCATACAAAGCAGGCTTCTTAACTTTTAAAGAAATACTCTTGTGAATTTAACAGCATCCGAGACCTGTGAAGCAGCAAGAAATTCTGTAAACAAAGATTTACCATAATGTGAAAGGCGATACCTACAGCATCCTTCTCCCCCAGTAGTTAATGGCACAAGCGCCATAAATAATTCCGAACCATATATGAATATTCGTAATTCAACCGTTTTCAGAATTTGTCTACAAAATTCAACATTTCTCTTCTGTTTCTACCCCACAGTCAGCTACATTTTAATTACCCCTGTACCAGAAATCTATTTAAAATACCATCTCCTAGCACTGCTTTCAAATTTTTCTGCTTCTTATCGGTTTACTTCCTGCAGGTTCATGACTGAACATTCAAGAGACCAGACCAATTAGCCCAAAAGGATCGCAGTCCCCTGGCTTTATTAATCCACAGCTGTACAAAATGCTTACAAAAAGAGTTCTGCAGCCCTCCCAACCCAAGTCCCATGCTTTGAAACCAGTTATTACCAAATAGGAAGGAAACAGCATACACATTTTAAGCCGTCTTTGTAGTACTTACAGGAAGGCATTTAAGAAAAAGAGTCAGGAAAAAAGCCTTATTCTTCTCTTTCAAACCATTAATACAAGTCATAGAGAGATGTGCCGCTGCTCTTTCCCCCACCAAAAAAGTCTCATGATTGTTTTCCTCTGTATAAGGTCATTCTGTCAGCAAAAGCTTTCCACTCGAATCTTCTCTGGTTGCAGTAGTTCAAGCAGAAGCCAGATCAGCCCCAATTATAGAAATAAATTTTCTGCCAGGCTGGCAAGTAATCCATCAAAGGTCCTGAAATTGAAGGGGGGGGGGCGGAAAGGGGGGAGATTTTAAAGTAGCAAGTTGCTAACTGGATTTCCAAAATTTGCGGTCATGATGCCCTTCCCTCCCTTTAAATTATCCTGTAGAGGAAAAAGTCACCTGAGGATATGTTTAGGTAAGAACCTTGACAACAGAAAAAAAGGGCAAAGTGAAATGAGTTAACCAAGTACTAAATACACAAGAACACTTCTTAATCTCCTAAACTAAATTAATCCACACAGCAGGCTAGCAGGTGATGTGATAGGAATGTCAAGGAAGTCATAAATCCTTACCACAGTTTCTAGGTTCTGGTTACCCAGCTAATTTTTTGAGAAAAGTAATAACTTTACAGGAGGGTGGGGGAAGCCCGAATCGTACGCACTGATCTCATTCATGTAACAATCTGCCTTTCTAGATATTGCCTAGAAATTTCCAGATCCTAGATCCAAAACATTTGACTATCCTGACTGGAGATATGTTAACATGATAATGGCAGAGAAGGTTTTGCAGATAGCAGGCATCCTCTACTAAGCAAGCCTGATAAAACAAGTCCAATGTCTCACTGTCAACATAATTGAGAAACCAACTAGAGATTCTGGGAAGACCGTGACTCAGTGACCACATCAAACAAACTCAACACTTCCAACATTTGCCTTCATCTATAGCAGAGATCTCCAAACTTGGCAACTTTAAGACTTGTGAACTTCAACTCCCAGAATTGGAGTTGAAGTCCACAAGTCTTAAAATTGCCAAGTTTGGGGACCCCTGATCTATAGGCATTTCAATTCTCCCTCATGAATCTCATGCAGAGATTCTTCAGACAAGCATACAGAGGAGATGGGACTCCATCCTCATGATTTCCTTCACCTATGAAAGCTATCTTCAGAAAAAAAAAACAAACCTGGCAGGCTTCTACTTACGAGTCACTAGGCCGACGCCAGGGACATAATCTGCCAACAAGCGCAGAAGAAAGAGGATCCTGCCCCTACAAAGGCATATGGGAAAAAAAGACAAGAAAAAGAGGTTAGTGACTTCTTTCCCAACAACAAATGCTCTCTTGAACTACAGCAAGGTCAGAGATTTCAGAGGCCTCTACATTTCTGCCTTAGTCAGAGGGTTCTCAAACCATGGCTTTCTAAAATAGTAAATGCTTGTGCAAGACTCCCATGCAGTATAATGGTGCTAATAATAACATTATAATATAGCTCAGGCTATAGTGACTCTAGGCATAGATCTTAGGATGGCCTTCTTAGTCCCTAAAGACAAATCTGGGGACTCTGCTATTAACCAAGGGCCTTTCAGAAGCAGAGATGGATATTGTTTCTTGAGACAAAAACAGATGTGTTAGCTTTGAGAGAGTCTAAGCCAGGGGTCGCCAAACTTTTGGACCTCAGGGACCACCAAACTCATAATTGTAAATCCCATGGACCACTAATATGAATTCTGACTGACGGTGGCTTGCTGATATTGTTGGGAAAGTCGGCCCCATATTTCAGAACTGCAGTAGTCACAGGACTAGCCCTTTGGTTATCCCAGAGCAGCTGCTCCTCCACCCAGGTGCACCGGCCTGCCATGGACTGGAGGAGCTGCTCTGGGATGACCAAAGGGCCAGTCCTGTGACTACTGCAGCTCTGGAATATGGGACTGACTTTCCCATCAATGTCAGCAAGCCACCCCGGGGCGGATTTCCCTCCCTCGCCATTGGTCTTACCTTCCAGTTCCAGCTCGCGTGGCTCTCTACTCAAGGTAAGGTTTGCGTTCGACCGAAGGGTGGGGGCCAGTGTGTGGGCGGGCCATGTGGGCAGTGTAGCCTTGTCTTCCTGCGCAGCCTGGATTAATTGCTTTGGAGGGAGTGCTTTGGGGATGGGACATTTCTCTGTAGACCACCAAAATTTTCTCAGGGACCACCAGGGGTCCCTGGCCCACCAGTTGGCAACCACTGGTCTAAGCTGCCTAAAATGCCACTTTTATGGTCGGCAGCAGGGAAGAATTTTGAAAGGCTAGTAGTGTTGGAGGAAAGAGTTGAAGTGCCAAGAAATAGAGAGGGTGGAGCATCTCTTGGTGCATCTGACCCTCTGATGAGATGCAGATGGATGCTCCTTGTACATTGAGTCCTCGTGCTGGCAATGGCAGAGGAAGCAGCGGGATGAGTGCACTGGCTTTACCAAAGGCTGCCCAAAATGGGGAGCTTGGGGCCAGACCCTGAGAAGGTACCCAAAGATGAGTTCGTTCCTTCTCTTGTCTCCAGAGAACCCTATAGATACAGTGCTCCTTTCTTCACTAAGTTTCTAATGCTTCTGGCCATCCAAAAATGTATGATCTCAATTTGGTTTAGGCAGAAATTGTGGTTCTGTATATCTACTTAAGTAGGTAGTCTACAAGACATTTGATTTTGCGGAAGCTGGCAGACTTACTCAGAATATCTGTCATAGAAGGGGGATCTTAATAGGTAATATAGTAGCAGGATAGTCCGGCGTTTCAGCTCCATTTGTTCACGTTTGTTGAGCTCTTTTTTATCACTCAGTAAACTCAAGCTGTGGGAGGGAAATACAAGGAGTTTCAAAGGTATTTTGTGTGATTGTGAGCATTTTCACAATCATATCGCAATTAGTCTCAGTTTTTCAAAGAGAAGAGATCCTTCCTTTCATTCCCAATTCACAGTTTCAGAGCAATGACCACAACCTTGCTGTTTGATTTAAAACATCCCTTTTAATTTTGTAGATTTTTCAAGGATAAGTTTTAATAATAAAAGTTTTAGAACTACATATTAAGACAGTTTCCATCTTCTCAAAAGTGTAAAAAGCAACTACTACAAAAAAAGAAAAGCTGCATTTAGTTTTCACTCTGTCTGCATTTAGAAGAGCAGCTAAACAGCATGTCCTGCATCAAACTTTTAATTATTCAGTTTAAATTTAAGTTTTAAAAACATTTATCTCTGTATTTTGTTTAGCTGCCTTGTGCACTTGCTTGAAAAGAAGAGCAGGATTTAAACTGAATAAACAAAGTTCTTCAGTCTCTCAAGGAAGTGCAGTGTCTCCTCTCTCAGCAGGTATCATTAAGTGGAAATTAAAATTTACGACATAAGAAGAGGTAAAAGTAAAGATTGCTTTTCTCCAAACTGACCTTGCAACATCCAAGATGCCTGATAGAAGCCACGGTTTCCAAGATTTTTGTCCCCACACGGCTAAGCTCAATACTTCAAGCAAACATTAAGGAACAAAGAAGCAAGAGGCAATGAAACCACCCACAGAAAATCTCAAATCCAGGCAGACTAAATTATAATAGGAATCATAAATGCTAAATAAAATATCAGAAGAAATTAAGGGGTGCAGATCAGATGAAAATCAAGAGAGAAGTATTACGGAACAAATGAACAAAAAATACTGAAAAAGTCCGATTCCATTTTGTTGCTCTGTCCCTCAACAACTATTTTCAATTTCTTCCCTTTAAAAATTAAGAGGCACTGAAAAAAAAATATCCTGAAATATTTTTCTTTTCTGAATGATATTTTTTGGAAAGTACTGCTCATTCAAACTGGATGAGAAGCATTTTAATGTAGTTACTGAAGACCTCTACAAGCTTATTCCTACGCAAATGTTGTTCTGAGGGAAGAATGTCTTCATCCTGTCCCTCTCCACTGCAGTGGTCAGATATGCAACGCTACCAAGTTGCGTGGCTTCTGTGACTGTCTAGCAATTTAACTTCTATTACAGTGGAAATATTGTTAAAAATAAAAAATTTCTTTCCTTCCTACTGCTCTATGAATTCAGTGGGATGTATTCCCAACAAAAAATGGACAAGAACTCAGTCTTCATGCTTATTTCCCTCACCGGCTGATTGAAGAGGGTACATAAAATAAAGAACAAGCTGCAAGGACCATCCTGGTATTGCCTTAAATTTGGTGCCAGGCAAAACACACTCCTTGCCCAACCTCAAGGCCTGAAAGTAGTATATGGTTGATGGGTTCAATGTTTTTCAAGAACTTAGAGAGTGTACCTACAATTCAAACATACCACTAACTTGTAATACTATATGATGTCTGTATATTGCTTTTATAACAAACATCCCCAGTTTCTATTGCCTTGTTTGGGTTTTTCTCAATTTTTCAGAACTCAAGATATAAAGATAAATGTTTCTTGCTAGCATAGGATGCAGAAGCTGTTAAATTTTGGTCGACATTCTTAATTTTCTCTCTATGTGATTAACATAAGTAACCGTTGTTGATCGGGGGGGACACTTCCACCAAAGAGAATGGATTTTATTTCTCAATGACCACAGACTGTACAAGACCTTTTTATGCAGTCTATCTTAAAATATGGTTTGGAATGTCTAAAATCAATACAACCATTTTTTTTCCTCACTGCTTCACCATGTAGTATCTCTAATGGTGACTAAAACAAAACCTAGAGCCTGCTTGGAAGTAAGCACCCTTCTGAACTAGGACAATTTATACTAAGACTGTAGCTCTCTCTAGTGGCACGCAGAACAGATTACAAGAACCACTGAAAGTCAAAATAGGATACAGTGCAACAATGGACGGGTAACAAAGATAGACTCAGCAAGTGTCTCCTGGTTGCCCAAAGGTGTTGATGGTTGGTTACTCTCCATTGCTCTTTGGTTCTGCTTTTCCTCACGTTGCTGAGGCTCACCCCAATGTCTAGAGTGCAGGGAAGGGGCTGAAATTAAGACAAAAGTATGGCCATGCATGGTTATTTATCAGCAACCAGCAAGAGGTTTGGCCAGAAAAAGTCATACATGGCCAATAGTTTACCTAGCCTCCCAAAAAGTGACATCAGAAAAAAACAAGCTAGAATGATACTTACTGCTTTCGAGAGACCTCACTATACGACTACTGCGCTTCCCCACAAAGATCTGTTCTTTTCCTACTAAGTTGGCTTCCAGGGCTGTCAAAAGATAGGTATGTAAGGCCACAATTCTCCAATGTGCACCAAGATAGCAATAGCACTTAGACTTATATACCGCTTTGCAGTGCTTTACAGCCCTCTCTAAGCAGTTCGCAGAGTCAGCATATTGCCCTCAACAATGGGTCCTCGTTTTACCCACCTCAGAAGGATGGAAGTCAACCTTCAGCCTGGTGAGATTTGAACTGCCCAATTGCAGACAGACAGCAGTCAGCAGAAGTAGCCTGCAGTATAGGCACTCCCCAGTCAAGAATAGGGATGGAGAGACTCAACATTCCAAATGAAATAGAAAACCCTGCAGGCCACTGAACAGATCCAGGCAGGTCCCCAGAAAATGTTGCTCAAAACTTTTTAGTATGCCTATTTTGAAGAATGAGGGTCCAGAAGTCCTCCTCATCTGTGCTGCAAAAAAAAAGAACTTCAAGGCAACTTCGCTGTGGGCTTACCTTGAGTGTATACTATATAAATATGAGCAGCAAACACAAGTGGATAGTCCTGGGCTATTTATTCAGAAATTGCCCACAACAATCCCCTTAGCCATTTGCTCTCATTTTTAGCCAGTGGAGTATTTTCTCCTCAAAATGGGATGGCAAAGTAGAGTTGGAAGTTGCTTAACCATCTGTAAGAACACAGCTATGTTTACTTTATCAGAGCACTGAGATTCAGCTCCTTGGTCAGGTCAGGCTTATCTTAATAGAACTGCACTAATTATATTTTTGTTCAGTAGTGATCTCATCATAAGCCCTTTTATTTCTTTCTGAACTTTCCCCAAATGGAAGAATACACAATTGCAAAAATGTGGAATAATCATTGTAACCATGATGATCTCTTTAATAGCTACGTCCCTGCATGCATACAAATAAATGCATTTATTTCAGGCCTGAACTCAGCATCAGTGGAAATGAATATTTAATATAGAGGAATACAAGAAACCCACAAAATATTTTTGCTGATATTACCCAAGTACGGGTAATTTGGAAGACTGGAGGACACAACAATAATTCAACAGCATCCAGAACATCCTCCATTCCTCTTGATTATGCTGATTAACTAAATTGGTTTTGACTCACCTTTCTGATACAGTGATTGCCTCCTGTCTAGTGGTACAATGGGAGGAGAGGTCTGGATGCCAGCTTTGTACCAGAGCAAGAGCAGGAGGCGCAAAATGGCTCTGTGGGTCAGAGAAAAGCAAAATTATGAGGCACACAAAGGCACACAATTTCATAATCAAGATACCAAAAGAGCACAGGGGTACTATGAAGAGAAGGATTTAAACTGAATAAACAAAGTTGGCAGTGTTGGCAGCCACTCTCAAAAACCTGACCCTGTGATCATTCTTGGAAATGTTTTGGGCTAATGAAAATTAGGAGGCTTATATAAAATCAAAGTCGCTTATCAAGCAGAAAGTTTGCATGTTATTTTGGACACAAATAAAAATCAAGTATATTTGACAAAGAACCCAAACTTATTCTGAACTTATTCTAAAAACCATGTGGTTTATACTACACATGCCATACAATTACTCTAACTTTGTGTGCGCAAAGTTAGGATCTACCTTAGGGTCTACCAGTAAAAAGGCCCCATTTCTTTTGTTTGCCAATCAAATGCATTTTGATAAGGGGCCAAACAGCCCTGGATTCCCCATCTCTATGTTCAACACTCACTTGGTTAACTGGATGAGGACAATAGTGGCCCACCGGCCATTCTCACCCCACACCTTGGCAGCTCCCATCTCGGCAAAGACCTCCAGGCATTCGAGAACACTCAGCCATGTTAGCAATTTCTGCTGGGAAAGTGGCTATACAGGAAAAGGCAAACAAACCTGTGAGATGGCTCAGTACGACTAGCTTCAATGTACAGTAAAACTCTGGTTTTTCTTTTAATTCTCAATACTTTAACACTGGATACACCAGCTTTCTGCATCTATAAATCCACTGATCACTAGAGTCAACAGACATAGAGATGGTTAGCAGATGTATTTATTTATTTAATTTATGAGACTTATATGCCACCCTATCTCCCTAAGGACTCAGGGCAGCTTACAAAGTAAAATGATAATACAAATATACAAATATTAAAAAACAATTAAACTCAAGGTCTCATTAACAATTCCAATTAAAACTATACTAAAAACTATACTAAAAACCCTCCCCCGCTATCAGTCCGGGTAGGCTAGTTGGAATAGCCATGTCTTTAGGCCACGGTGGAAGGAGCGGAGGTCAGGGGCCACCCGGAGCTCTAGGGGGAGCTGGTTCATCCAGCTCTGACTGGATGGTGGGGAATGAAAGGATTCCAGTCAGAGCTGAAGAAGCTTCTTGGATGAGAAGCGAAATGTCTTCCAAGAAAAACCAGAAAGTCTAGTTGCCTCTTGAAAAAGCACATTTGGGACAACCTGGATGACTGAGAATCTCCACAGACAGATAGACCCTGCTTTTCTATGCCCTTTCCTGGTCTGAGTTACTTCTATATCTCTATGTAACAAGTCTCCTATTGATTAGACAGGGGTATCAAACTCAAGGCCCAGGGGCCGGATTCAGCCTATGGGGTGCTTAGATCTGGCCCACAAGGCTGCCTTGGAAACAGCAAAGGACCAGCCCGGGGTGCGTCTGCCAGCGAAAACAGAGCTCGGGAGGGCCGCAGGCAGCTGTCCTGAGCTCTGTGTTCGCTGGCAGAGGGTTGCAGGAGGCCATCGCAGCCGAAAACGGAGCTTGGGAGCCCGTTTTCACTGGTGGAACACTTGGGCCACAGGCACCCGCAACACAAGTGAGGGTGAGCGGGCCGCACCCACCCTGGCCATGCCCTCCCCCGCCCCAAGGTCAAACACAACCCTGATGTGGTCCTCAATGAAATCGAGTTTGACACCCCTGGATTAGACTGATATTCTCAGGCTCTCTTCTATTTTTTTTCCTTTTCTCTGACCTGTGTAGCTGTTCTTTTTCATAATGGAGGAAAGCAGACAATACCCATTACTTGCAGACAGACATAAGTGCCTATCATAATGTGGTTTTCTTAATAAAGTTTTCTTTCATGCAAGCATCAGACCTGGTAGTTCTTAGAAAAGTTAAGCCTCTTTCCTTTTACCTCTCCACGCATTCTTTCTACTGTTGCAGAGGCAACTGTCATGAAGAATGAAGGGTGCCATGTGTCCAGCACTTCCATACAAAAGCAATCGGGTGATCTGGTGGGGATCTCTGTGGGTCTTTCAACTTTAACTACTTGTGCTGAAATCTGACTCATCCCATTTCAACCACTGGCCAGCATCGGAGGAGACCTGCATGCCAGAGCTTTGTTGCGGGGACATGGAGAGGTTCTTAAAGGGAGAGGTAATATTTAGGAAGCTGTATCTCTGCACATTGCAGGTTCCCCTGTCCCCCACCAGCCAATCTGCTGCTTAATATTGTGCATTCTTACTGTGGGTGGCCTGAATTAGGAAGTCAGCGATGTGGGAGGTCTTTTTTTCCTCCTTTCGCTAGGAGGAAAAGAAGAGCCTTTTCTCTCCTCAGCAAAGAAAGGCAGTTTCACTGCTTCCTCATTGCCATTTGAATCCAAGCACTCAGATCCCTAATAGAGGAGAATTATCTGCAGCTGAGGGTTAAACTGTGGCATCCTGGCAGCTCTCTAAGCTTGGTTTTTTTTCTTTTTTCCCAAGACATTCTTCACCCATCTAGTAACATCTTCAGTGCATCTAATTGGGCAACGAAACATCTGCAAGGAAACAACCAAGCTCGGACAGCACCAAGGTGTTATGGTTAGCCGGCAGCAGGTGTGGACGGCTGAGGAGAGTGAGAACTCAGATGAGGGGCCAGGACCATTAGGGAGTGGACTGCTGCCTTCAGAAATTGTGGGGGCTGGCAGCAGCAATGAGGTTCCCGAGGAGCCTGTGCCAAGTGTGCGTGTGCGCAGGATTGTTTGCAGGAAAGAGCAGCTGCAACAGCACGGGTGACTCAGGAGTAAGGCTGCAAGGTAATGGCCCCTCCTTCAAGAAGATAAAAGCCAGCTGTGAAGCGAACGTTCTTTGCAGGAAGCAAAGATGTTTTGAAACTCAGCCTCCTCGACATTCCAGTTGGTATTTGAAGACTCTTGTGTTGTGAAATATTTCTTATCTGTGATTCTTGGCAGTCTTGCAGAGTTTTGGCAAGGTTTGTGCTTATCAAAGTTAATTAGTTTGCAGCAGCCTTTTAACCGGGGATTCGTAAGACTCATTAAAAGGTTTCTGTTCCTTTTAGTTATTGTTTGTCTTATTGGAAAAGGGTTTGGGGTCAGAACCCAAGGACTCCGTTCAGATCACATCTTCTCTCATTAATCTAAATCAGGCCTGCACAACATGCAGCCCACCCAGGAACCCCTTGGGTGATCTACAGTACCAGTGTTTTTTTTAAAAAGTTAATTAGTTCATCGCCATCCCAAAAGATGCAACGTCAAGAGCTTCTCATACCTCCAGGCCTTGTTACCAACACCAGCTCCATGGCGGCGGCTGCTATGGCCAGCTACCAAGCAGCTGTTTGGGACATCAGCTATAGGTAGTGATTGACTTACAACCATTCATTAAGTGACTGCTCAAAGTTACAACAGCACTGAAAAGAGTGACTTATGACCGTTTTTCACACTTACAACTGGTGCAGAATCCCCAGGGTCATTTGATCAAAATCTGGCCATTTGGCAACTGGCATCTATTTATGAGGGTTGCAGTGTCCTGGGATCATGTGATCACCTTTTGCGCCCCTCTGACAAGCAAAGTCAATGGGGAAGACAGATTCACTTAACAACCATGTTACTAACTTAACAACTGCAGTGATTCCCTTAACAAATATGGCAAGAAAGGTGATAAAATGGGGCAAAATTCACTTAACTGTCTTGCTTAGCAAGGGAAAATTTAGGTTCAATTGTGGTCATCCGATGAGGGCGACTTTCATGCAATGGTTTTTAATTTAATAATATGGCCCTTTCCCCTCTATAAATTGGGCAGGGCTGCTCTAAAGCTTTGAGGAGTTGAATGCTTCATCATCTATCATCATGCTAAATGTCGCAAGCAAAAAAGTGAAAAGCCCAAAGTTAATTTAAGTAGAAGTTTCAGAGTCGAAGTATCAATAGAGCAGAAGGCAAGAGAAAGTTCACAACAACTTCCTTTGGCCTGCAAAACATTCTTACCACTGGAAGGGATTGATGCAGCTCCTTTCGAAGAATCCAGTCATTCAGTAAGACCAGCAGACTGGAAGCAGAGTACACTGAGAAAAGGAAGATGGAATTTGGGGAGGGGAGGGGGAAATGTAATTAAAAAGGAATAAAAGTAAAAAGCTACTGTTTTTTTCCATTAGAGACTGGAAGATAAAGAGATCGCTGACTTAAAAGTACTTTTATTTCAAAGCCGAGATTGTATTTAAATCAGTTATGCCTACTACTTCTGAAGTATGAGTCTTGGTCATATTTTGGCTTTCTTCCATAGGATCCAAGCAAAGGAACAGAGTACATTAATTCACAATTCCCTTTCAAAATGCCCATACTTGTGATAACATGTTCTGTGATGCAAAAGCATAAACATTTCTGAAATGGCATCTGGAGCCAAACTTCAATCTCAATGAAAACCCTGACCCTTGCAGAGCTTTGCTGGAATTCCAAAGAAAGACTAAATATGTTATGGAACATACTTCCCCTGGTTTGTAGGAATAACTAAAGAGCCATAGACTGTGTCCTTGATCTTTCAAGTGTTAAATCTGCTAACTGCTCACTTCTCTCCCTCTCTATATGAGAAGAATATTACATAGAATTGGGAGAAGGTCTTCTTGGTTGTGGTAACCTATTTATGAAACACTGTTCAGAGCCTGGGCCAAACAAGTATGATACTGGTTTCATTACATTTGTTATAGCAATAGCACTTAGACTTATATACCCTTCAAAGTGCTTTACGACCCTGTCTAAGCGGTTTTATAGAGTGAGCATATTGCCCCCAACAATCTGGGTCCTCATTTTACCGACCCCGGAAGGATGGAAGGCTGAGTCACCCTTGAGCCTGGTGAGATTTGATCTGCCAAATTGCAGGCAGCCAGCAGTCAGCAGAAGTAGCTTCCAGTATTGCACTCTAACCACTGTGCCACCGTAGCTTATATTGGTTTTTTTTAATTGATTTCACCCAAGCCTCAGAATTATAATATAGATCAGACATCAATAGGCTAAGAAATCATTCTGAAACAATAAAAATACTAACAGAAATTTTAAAGATAATTTAAAATTATTTGAATTCTTCATACCTGATAAACAATAGTAAGTTTAAATAGTTTGAAATTTATCATGGACAACAAAATCAACAAAACACAGAATTTAGATCAAGAGACCCACACTGATGCCTTATTCTTCATCATCATCATCATCATCATCATCATCATCATCACAACACTTTATTGTCATTGTACGTATATACACAGTATACACATACAACAGAATAGGATATATCTAGGATATATCAAACAAAACCAACTAAGGATTGAGGGGCACAGAGATCTTAAGAGTTTTTGCAGAGGAAAAGAAATTACTTCTTTTAGGATGGAAAGCTTTATGTCTTCAAGAAATATGAACAAACAGATTATGCTATGCTAAATATTAGTGTAGCAAGGAATGAAATTATTGTAATTTCATTATTTTGAAAATACTTACAATTGTACAAGCGTATGCATTTCTCGCCCCGCCCATCACATTGAAAGAAGTCAATTAACTCTACCTTTGAAATTGTTTATTTCTCAACTTTCTAGCTTATGTTCAAACATTGGCTACATTCAAATGATTGCATCATGACTAATATGAAGCAAGCATAAGATATAACATTAAATTTAGGGTTGCTCTATATGATTAAATGAAGAAATCAATCTTGTCTGTAATAACTGCAACTGCAAACCTGAATCAGTTATTACAGTTTTTGAAAACTGTGATTAATGACTTCAGGGCAAACCAAAACCCATATTTTGAAGGTGACTTTTAATACTGTAAGAGGCAAAATGAAAAATTATATTTAATAGAAAAGCAGCCATTTTGAGGCCATCATAAAAAGGGAATGAAGGGGCTGAAGCTTATTAAACTGAGATATATCCTACCAAGTTGGCCAACGGTAAAGAACGGGGTCAGATCATCTTCTAGGAATGCTCATATAAATATGGGTTAGTATATAAAATTGCTCAAAAATAACATTTCTTGCAATTTTCTCTTAACTTTTTTTTCAGTAACGTGAATTCCTTACAGCAGTGCTGAATTAAATAAATATTTCATTAGACAGATGACTAACCTTGTGTGGACTTGGAAGCTAAGTAGGACTAGGCCTGGTTACTACTTGGATGAAAGACCTCCATGATAGATCAGCGTTATAAGCTAGAGTGGGAAGTCAAAAAACATCCCAGTAGGAAAAAGGTCAAACCACTACCATACAATGAGACCATATTCATATAGTTACCAGAAGTCAAACTTGACTCAAAGGATTATTTTTTTTAATCGGTGGATAATTTATTTAAGACAGCCTTCTCCAAGCTAGTCCTCTTAAAATGCATTGGAGTACAATATATATCAAATTTGATCAGTATACTCTGCAGTTACGCAAATTGGAAATGATGGAGACCTAATATCATATAGACAACTCCAACACTTCAGATTCTAATTGTGCTATCAAATATTAGCACAGAAATAGCTAGATTTTGATGGTATGAGTTTTTGACAATTACAATGTTTTGGCATATATGTCAAAAGTGGAAATTAAAGCATTTTGCCTCCCAGAAGCCTCCTGGTACCATTTCTACCTGTTTCTGTACGGAGGGAAACCAAAACTTGTGCTACCGAAAGTTACATTTTGGCACTTGATTTTAGCAACGTGATCTCAGGGTACTGGAGGTGCATGTACCCTGTTGCCAACTTAGCTGCAAGCCAAAAACTGAGTTTTTTAAAGTCAAAATCTACATTCTACATTAAAACCTTTGGAAGTTATTTAATAACCCAGGATACGCAATAAGCATGTATCTTTCCTCCCCCAATGCAATCCCACATGGACTTCTGAGAGAACCCAATGATATTTTTACTATTTTAGAACTCCAAAGCAGTTCTACTTACCCAGTTCAGACAGCTCATGAGAGTCAGAAAATCGACCTGTAAAAATAAGTACAAATGAAACCTGAGCCACTCAAGAAAAGTCAAAGCAAGAGTTTTGAAGGAGTAGCTATGAAGCAACAGTTACACAATAAAGCCAACATATTGCCCAACTATCCCAGAGATCTGCATTTCCCACATCTCTTCTGAATTATATATACGCTTAACTAATTCAAAGTAGTACGACAGGTTCATCTACAATGGGAAACGTATTTTTCATAGACTCCTAGCAGATATCTTGCCCATGCTTTCCTGTCTGCCATAATATTTTTGAAGTGTAATCTAAGGTTTTACATGGCATCTAACATATATAACAAAGACCATATGTATCAATATAATCAGAAATTTGTTAAACAAATGTATAAGGTTCCCAACTCACACATGGTGACTCCAGGCTGCTTCTAACTTTTTTTGTTTTATGATCCTTTAATCCCTTTATTCGGGGTGGAGTTGGGGCAACTGAATGGAGCAGCTTCTAACATCAAAATCACTAAAACCTCACTTTAAAAATAGTTTAAAAGCAATGTTTTCCTTGATGAGCAGTGACCAAAGAACTCACGACATTCTTTTTCTCCTTATTCAGAGTTAATTCTATTCTAAAAAGGGGCCTCTTCTCCCTGTATGAAATTATGTATGATTTACTACTTCTTTCATCCCTGTTTTGTATCTATCCCACCATCAACACAGGTAGTGTCTTCTCTATAGTGGCACCCTGACTTTGGAATTTGATCTTCAAAAGGTTTTTAAAAGGTATCAGTTTTACATATTTACTGTTAAATATGAACTGGTTACAATTATTTAAAGAAAAGCTCTGAAAATGTTGCTGAGTAGTTAAATAGGAACAATTATTATGGGTAGAGGAGCAACCAAAATAAAATAGCAAGAGTCACAATGCCTTTGCATACATTATTACTTTCAGATATTATATATATATATTATATTATGTATAGTTCCATTTACCTAACTTCAAAGTGACAATTTAGAGCTGGGTTGTTAGCAACATAACTTTTGGCTCAATTATAAGTTAAGGACTATCAACAGACCAACAAATAGGCCGGGGGGGACTCTGAGTTTCCAGTGTGTTATCAACAACTCCCACTTCAACATATTGATCTTACATTTGAGCACTCCCACCATTAATTAATGTTAATCATAATAAAGACAACCTCCTTGTTCAAAAGCCTCATGTTTCAAAAATATTAGATAATAGACAAATGAATGGGAATGATCTTGATTTCATAAACATTGAAGCGCTGCCCAGATGGATTCTATTTTGCGCTCCTAGGACCCTTCATGTGGAATGGAAAGAAATTAAACCTCAAGGCTGTGACGATGGTCATTAAGAGGCCAGACGTGTCCAGCCAACACCAAGCACAATCCAAACAATTTCGAAAGAGGTTGCCAAGTTAGAGATTGAAACCTGCAGTTTCTACAGTACTGAGCTGCAGACATTTAACATACAGGTAATAGCAGAAGACAGAGGGGAGGGGAAGGAAAGAGAAGAGAGCTGGAAGGGACCTTGCAGGTCTTCTAGTCTAGCCCCCTGCTCAAGGAGGAGAACCACACTACAGTGATAAAGAACTACCTAAATTGAGATCAAGCTCTGCAATTGATTAAAAGGAAAAGTAATTTTTAAAAAGAGACTTGTCCAAATCACTATTTCAAATCTAGGGCCAAATGAAAGATTTAAGAGAAGGACCGCAGTACTGTTTATTTTTCCCCTGTCGGCTTTACCTGTTTTCCTGTCAAACCTGCTGGGCATTTTTTAAAAAGCACAGAAAGAAACCCGGCTGGTAAAGCCTTCTCCAACACTGGAATTTCAGGGTTCAAAAGCTTCACCTGTAATCAGACGTCTGCTTATTACCGAGCTGTTAGACATGCTGAGCCTGAATCCTCTTTGGGATTGGAAGGGAGCAAAGCAGAAGTTCAACAACCTTTTCGTACAAAAACACCCCCTATGGATAGTGAAAGCTTTCCCCGGGCATCTGCAATGGTGCCCGTCCCCCTCTTACCTGGCAGCAAGTAAGAGAGGCCCCGCACGGTGCTCTCCAGCTGAGCAGTGGCCGCTGGATGCCGCTTCACGTAATCCTGATACCGGTAACACAAATGCCGCAGCCTCCCCACTAGCCCCGGTGCCGATCCAGCCATGGCTTCTCTAAAAGGATCGACGTACGCTCACACGCACAGACACTCCCCCCCATTGCGCCTGCGCGCACACTTCCGGTTTTTACTTGGCTGCCCGGACACACACACCCATCGCGACCCCGCCTCTCTCCTGGTCCGGCTCGGCATTCTACCTCTGCGCCTGCGCAGCACCTGCTCCGAAGCTGGTGCGAGCGAAACCAATCGAGCCCTGAGTGAAACAAGCCGGAGAGGGAGAATGAGCCGAGCGTGAGGAGGCTCAGAGTAGCAGGCGTGCCCGCTTGCAGGAGGTGGAAGAAATTTTTACAAGGGCTGGAGAGAAGGCGCGCGCCGTCGTGGCAGCAGCGCGCGCCACTGCCAGGTGTGAGTATTGCGCGGGGACGCGGGTCGCCACAGACTCTCCTTGCGCAGCGCCGACGGGGTTGCCCCGACTCACCTCCGGCGTCGGGTCTGCGCTTGATGCAGCTCGTTTTCTCAGGCGTTGCCTCTCTTCGGCGAGGGGGTCAAAAACATTGCCAGCTTTTGCAGAGGAGATGGGTTCGGCCGAGGGCTGGTTTTTTTGGGGGGGGGGCGGGAATGTGCCAGGGACGCCCTTTGCCCCGCTTTGGAGAGGATGCCCAGCCAGCAGGTGTCTTGTCTAATAGGGTGTCCTCTCCTGGGGAAGAGAGAACATGTGGGGGAACGGCCTGACGGGGGAATGATACCAGAGGCTGGTAGGGGAAGCCTCCTGTCCCTGAGAGACCTTACCGTAAAAATAGAAGCCCTCTCTTTGCAGCACCGACTGGCACGTGGTTTGGTGGCGCCCTGTGCTAAACTGAAGTAATAATAGTTGGAGCTATAATAAGAGCGTCTGCTTGACAATGGCCCGTGCCCGTTGTCTTTTTCGCTAACTGCTACCTTTGAAAGTCTTTACCTCTGACTGGATCGCGTGTCTTTCTTTATTTAGAAGTCCGCGGCTATAACTCCACGCGTCTCTGGGTAGAAGCAAACGCCCTGAAGTTTAAACTCTTGGAGGCTGACTTAAAAATAAATGGGTCCTGATATCTCATTGGATTATTTTTTTAGAGACCAATTCGGAGATAGGCACTATTAGATTTCGAACTTATTGATTTGGGGGGGATATCTCACCCTAGCCTAGACTCTCAACTAGAGCAATATTTCCCAAACTGAGATAGTTCTCTTGGCAATGTGGGAATGACCTTTTTAGTTACATTATTACAATAAATCCAGCTTTCCCAAAGTTTCATTGTATTATTTTCATGGTTCATTTTTGATGTTTGGATTTTTAGGAAAGGTCTCTGCAGTAAGATTAGACTAAGGGACTTGTGATGGCAAAAGGTTTAACAGATAACAGATAATCAGAGTTGGAAGGGACCTTATAGGTCATCTAGTCTAACCCCCTACTCCATTTCTGACAAATGGCAGTCCAATCTCTTCTTGAAAGTCTCAAGTGATGAAGCTCCCACAACTTCCAAGGGCAAGCTGTTCCACTGATTGATTGTTCTCACTGTCAGAAAGTTTCTTCTTATTTCCAGGTTGAATCTCTCCTTGTTCAGTTTCCATCCATTATTCCTTGTCTGGCCTTCGGGTGCTTTAGAAAATAGCTTGCCCCCTTCCTCTCTGTGGCAGCCTCTCAAATATTGAAACACTGCTGTCATGTCTCCCCTGGTCCTTCTCTTCACTAGACTAGCCATGCCCAGTTCCTGTAACAGTTCTTCATATGTTTTAGTCTCCAGTCCCCTAATCATCCTGGTTGCTCTTCTCTGTACTTTATCTAGAGTCTCAACATCTTTTTTATAGTGTGACCAGAACTGGAGGCAGTACTCTAGGTGTGGTCTTATTAAGGCTTTATAGAGTGGTATTAGTATCTCACTTGATCTCGAACCCCTACCATGGAGAATAATATATAGGTAGTCTTCACTTACTGACCATTCAGAGTCTGTCAAAGTTACAATGGTATTGAAGGCGGCTTATGACTGATATCGAAGTTGCAGTTGTTTTCCCCACAGTCACAGGATCTCAATTCGGACACTTGGCATCTGACAGAGATTTAAGACAGTCATGCCATCCCATAGCACAGGATCACCATTTGCCATGTTTACTGCCAGCTTCCAATTAGCAAAGTCAGTGAGGAAGCCTGCAGGAAGATGTAAGTCATGTTCACATGAAGTCACACTTAATGACTGCAGAAGGAATTGACAAATTGCCATTGTAACTCAGATGCTGTCACATTACAACCAGACTGTTTAGCAATAGAGTTGCAGATCACAACTGCATTCATAAGTGAGGACTACCTGTATATAAGGACTTCATTTGCTTGCAGATGAGATAAACTGTGCCTTTCATTAGAGGAATCTCTTGAACTAGAACGCTTTTCAACACCAATGCTAGCCAGTGAACATTGTTCAGGATTCTGTCTCAATATCTGGTGTGAAGTAACAATTCTAGCGGTAAATATGCAAGTTGGAATTTATGTGTTTTACATTTTACAGATGTAGAGTTAAATTTGTGAGTCTGAAAAGTATGATGTTTACTCAGAATCACCAAGATTCGTGAAGGATTTAAATTAGTACAATATTAGCATATGCATTCCCCTTGCATTTCCATTTTTTCATTGTGCTCCTTGATTTTCATTACTGAAAGTTGAAGGTCATTTGCATTTTCAACTATAGGTAATCCCAAAAGATAAGCATCAACAAACAAAAGATAAGCATCAACAAACAAACCAGTTCTGTCTGGGGAAGGAAATATCATCCAGAATTATTCCAGATCTGGGTAACCCTCAAATCTAAAGCCACTCAGTCTTGCTAGGATTAACCCTGGGCCAATTCTTCCCCATCCAGACTCCTGCACACTTGAGGTACTAAGACATGGTATTGCTTGGTTAGTTTAGGATTGATATCTGAAGTTGGTTATCATGATATCTAACCCCATGTTAGTAGGTGACCTTAACCAACAGCTTCATGTAGATGTTGAATAGCAGTGGGAAGAGGAGAATAACTGAGAAGCCACACACAGCAAGTGTGGGGCTGAGTATGTCCTTCCCAATCAGCACCAAATGAAATTGGTGATAAAGGAAGAAAGAATAATAACTGCAATAATATGCTCACCACTCCTAAACTCCTGAGCCAACCAGAATGATATGATTCTGGTTTGGGGTATAGAAGGCCACCAACAGATCAAGAAGTGCAATCAGTGTTGTACTGAGTCTGAAACCCAACTGAAAAGGGTCACTGAAGTTTTCTGCCCACAGATTTCCTTCCTTCCTTCCTTCCTTCCTTCCTTCCTTCCTTCCTTCCTTCCTTCCATCCAGCCAACCATCCAGAGCTACATTTCCTAAAGAATAAAAAGGCTTCTTTATTTCTGATTTATTTTTGTCTTATAATGGCACCTCTGTTCTCTATTTCTTTACCCCACAGACTGTTGGGGTAAGAAATGGCTGCTTTTGCAAGAAATCATGGTAAAGAACTGTCTGTTAAATTTAACCACACCTTCTATATTTCCCAGCCAGCTGGGAACAATGGGATTTTCAGTACCCAATTTCAAAACGATACCATTTATGGAAGACTGCAATTTCACTTATTTAATATACATCCATCCTGGATTTATCAGCATCTAGCATTTTTTTATCCACCTCTTTGATGGCAACTTAAAAAGTTAAGCCTATGTGAGTTTAAAGTATTATTTGGCAATAAAGTAGTAGGATCTGGCTTGATTTGCTTTTGATTTTCAACTAACTGGGAAATAACTCAGTGGGGCCTGCAGTACAGAACAGGGAAACAAAAAAGGGATGTCTTATTAGCAGTCTGATGTTTTTTATGAAGATTGTTTACAGAAGCGTCAAAAATGAGGACGGTCACATTGCTATGCATATCCCTGAAGTATATCTCATGCTTCTGTGGGCCATGTGCCCCACAAGTACTGGTTACAGAAGCTTTCAGTCATTTCAGAAATTGTGTAATCAATGGTAATGCACAAGAGCTGACATTTCCAAGCCCAAGATGACTCTGCACTTACAGGTGAAGGTTCTTTCCATTAATGCAACTTGTTTTGTTGTCAGCAACTCGGTAACACAGCTGCAATTTATCTTGCTGAATAGGACTGCCGTGGGCAATTTACTAGAAAGCTGGGCCTGAGGGCTACATTCTTTTTGTTAATATCTGTGGGGTTGCAGCTAATGTGATAGTAAACACCTACCCTTGTCTGTTTATAATGGGCTGATTCTGATAATTCAGAAAAAAAAAGATTTATGTGAAATATTAAAGCTTTACCTTGGAGAGACTGTAGAAGTAGATACATAGAAGTAGATACCATGGTGAATTCTTCCTCCCAACCTCTTATTTGTGGGGGTGTAGGATTGGCTCGTAATGATGAATTAGCAACTGCTGCAGGGTGTATGGGCTTAATCTTACTAACGCATGACATTAGACATGGAGAAACCTAAAGGTCTGTTTCAAAGAACTGACAACTAAAAAGAAAGGTCAAACATATCTTTCCCATCCAAATGCCAGCCGTCTATGCCAGTAGTTTAAAGTAAAAACAGCTTAAATGGATGGATGAAAGAAAAGCTTGTATTTGTACTCTTCCCAATTCCCACCCCTGCCATCCACTGGCCATGCATGGATCCCTTAGATTCCCTGATTCTCCCCCATCCCTGAGTGATTTCTGGCACTGCTTTGCCGGTAATCAACCAAACTGGGCCCCAAAATGCGTAAGCCCAATCGGGGATCCCAAAATGGAGGATATTGTTCAGGTCGGTCTCCTAGTTCTCTTGTTACAAGCACTTAATTAACAACCATTCATTCAATGACTGTTCAAAGTTACAGCCATGCTAAACGGTTGCTGCACCTGGTTCCCACAGATCAAAATCTGGCCATCTGGGGGGACTTCAACTCCCATTCGCCTATCTCCCCACCTGCCATCTCTGCCCTTTTGGTTGCTCTGCACTCCATTGCTTCTGCAGACCTTGTAGGGACCTTCCATCATGTTCCTTAACTGCTTAACTTATATTCTCAACCCAAACTAGAAGCAGTAGAGATTAGTTTCTTTTTGTTCCTTTTAAGATCCAAAATGCCAAATTATTCTGAAAAAGCATGTGAATTAGTAGATAAGTTTTGCTGTTCTGGCAGTTTTCAGGCAAATGGAGCAATTATTTGGCATTCCATAAGCCGAGATGGGATCCTTAAGTCAGTTGCGAGGTTTAATCCATATGCCAGCCATAATACAGTATAAATGATTCAGAGGATTTGTGAAACAAAGAATTTCACTGTAAATTTTGCATGGTGGTTCTGCAGGTTTTTTGAAATTATTGAATGGTATAATGATAGCTGGAATAATGGTTGAGTTTATTAACAAAAACATTGATAAGCTTTCTTAAATTTTATGAATCCTTCTTGAACAAAAATTAGAAGCTTCTGCAAGTGAATGGATAAAATTATTCTGAGACTAAGCACTAGACTTCGAATTACACAAGGAGATTTAAGAAATTTTTACTACATACTTTAAATATTTTACTTCACTTACATTTTCACTTGTGTTAAAGAACAAAATATTTCTGAAAACTCTTTTCTATACTGATAAATTCGACAAAAATATGAATTACAAATTTAAGTATTTTGCAGGTTTTCAATACAGCTTTTGAGTTACGGTTAGATGATTTAAGTGATATAGCAAAATCAGTTGCTTGTTTGCCTGCTGCTATTACAGCAATGCTAGCCTGCTCCTGTAGGTGTTGAATAACATTCAGAATGGGAAATATACTCTTATTTTCAGTTACTTTCCTACTGGCTTTTTCAGAAGCAGTTTCTTGCAATACCAGGAGCTGACTGGTTTCCCCATTGTATACGATTTACTGGACTACTTGAAAGTTGTTATCCCTCCTCTATGATAATGAATAAAAATTCAAGCCAGTTAAATTGTGTGAGCTCTTTAGAAACACATTCAATATGCACATCCCTACTACCAGTAGCTGGGGATTAGAGGACACTGTTCAGCAAAATAACAGGGCATTAGGTTGTGAAAATGTATTTCAGAAAGTAAGTTGGGCGGAAATATTGGAAAGGAGTTTTACTAAGAAAGCTCCTTCTCTGCCTGATAGGCTATTGGTATATTCAGCATTTCTCTGTAGGAAGATTGTGATCCTTATCTGAAGTAAAATGGGCATCCTTGACTTTGCAGTATCTGTTTTTTAATTATTATTAAACTTTGAATTTCGCTAATAAATCACTAATCAAAGCTAGTTGCAATGAAATGATTTCAGCCCCAAAGTAACACATTTGGGAGAGATGTAAAATGTCAAAAATCTAGCAGAGTTGGATCTGGTCATAAACAGTGAGTGAGACAACTTCAAAAAATTTGGGGGTGGGAATTTGGCAACATTGGGGATGAGGAGCCTCTAACTCCAACCCTCTTATATGTGTGCTTACTTGCCTAGCTATTGTAAAGGGCACAAAAGCCTTTCAGCTGCAAATTCCAGTAGCCAGATGTTATCTGTTGTTGACTTCTTGGTTGCCTCCCTTGGGATAAAAGAATTAGGAGCTCAGTTCTGATCTGGGGAGGATTTGATATTTCCCTGATTTTTGAATGGGAAATTCTGGTTCTGCAGTTTTTCATTCTACTGTGAGTGAATAATGCCTTCTCTCTGAGCTTTTCTTTTAAAATTGTGGTTGCCTGTTTTCCTTAGGTGCCTCTTTACCTCTCATTAGTGCAGGTCCTGGCATGTTTGCTGCAGGCATCCTGTCCCCCCTCCCCTTCTTCTTTCTTTCTGTGAGCCTTGATGGGATTTGTCAAGACCTTTCCTTTTTCCCCCCCCTGTCTATTGAACTTTGAAACAAAAGGAATGGCAGGAAGAAAAGTGCCTAAGAGGAAGATTGATCCAGGAGAGAGAAAGTTGTTGAAGACATTTTGATCCCTTTATTATTTCAGAATTGAAGGAAAAAGAGAGAGGTTAAAACCAGGGGCAATAGCTTCTTTAGATGCTGGGTTCCTTTTGTGACATGGTTTTAGCTTAGGTTGTAATGTTCTAGTAAGTCTCTGAAAATTGCTGAAGAAAGCTCTTGGTGCTGGCCTTCAAACCGAATTACTATCTCGAGGCACAAGATTATCCCGTTTATTCAGTTAGAATTGTTATTGACTGGAGCAAGAAATGCAGAATACAATTATTGTTGTTTATCCCCTGACAGTAAACACACTAAAGCCCAAGGTTCCCTAATGTATTTTGAATTGCCACTAATTTTAGTATTTCATTAGAGTATGATCTGAGGTTGCTGTATTATTCTCCTGCTGCCAGCACTAGAAATATCCTTCTCTCTTATCAGCAAATAACAGGTAAGCGCAGAATTCTGTTGATTTTTTGTTCATTGTATGAAATACTCACCAACAAGATCACCGGCAAAATCATAATTAGATAAGGGATTGAGCAGTTGCTTTCTGTGCTGCAGCCTTTCAATCTGGAAGTCTCACCTGGAGTGCCCCCAAAATGCCAAAGGATTGCCAGAATACAGCATGGTGGTTCAGCTTTTGCTTATACCAGAAACCTCTGCAGAGGGGAATTCATGCTGATCTCAGTGAGATTCAAGGAAAACATCCTCCTCATTCTATTTTGCATGGGAGAAGGAAGACACTGAAGTGAATCATTAAAAAGTGTGATATTGGAGCAGCTGTACAAAGGAAGTACTCCACTAGGAAGTATGGTGAAATATATATAAGGATATAGTTAAAAACATGACCTTTTCTCCAATATGTTTCAATGCCTCATTTATAGACATAAACTTTCTTAATCATATACTGCAATTTTTTGTCTGTTTGACCCCAGGGGCTCACAACAATTTTGTATGTGTGTTTCTACATGCATGTGTGGTTGGGAGAGTGGGCTATGAGGATAGTGCCATGTTTTAGCTATGAGGAACCTAAGTCCATAAAAGACTATTTCTTTTTTAATTTTCAAATTTGTTGTAAACATACATACATACCGTATGTTCATACATGCATACCTGCATACATACATACATAATGGGTACAAAGAGAGAGGGAGAGGCTTACAAATGATATATCTGAAACATCTGATATTCTTGGTATGGAAAGAAATGGAGAACAAGTTGGGCAGTGCAAATTGTTTCAGTTACCTATCTTCATAGAGATTTCTCTATTTTTAATGTGTTGCTTCTCTTTAGACCAAAGAGGAGTCTTGTGAATTGCTAGGATACTACAGGACCAGAAATAACTCTTTCCAGTGAGGATCTGTGGTGTGTGGGTGGCATTCGCTAGTGTATTTGTGCCATTACACATGGAAAGAAACACCAACTGTGCTTGCTATCTGTCTTTGCCTGGGTATCAGGTTATCAGCACAATCTCTTCACAGCTTGGAACACTGCATTCCAAAGTGACATCTCTGTATTATTTCTTAAGGAGTGAACAGCCCCAGGTTTGGGCTATTTAAACAATTGTCCTGGTGCCTTTCTGATCACTTCCTCCAAACAAAATTCCCACCCTTAGCAGCATTTTGGAATGTCGCTGCTGTATGTTTGTGTAATTGAAGCCTAGGATCCTTTTTTTTTCTTTTTTTAAGTGAGCTATTTAAGGTCATCTTCCTGAAGAGTATAAGGTTTGTTTGTTTTTCCCTGAAGGCAGAAAGAATGATTGAGGGTTAAAGGAACTGGATATAGTGGAAGACACAAACTTATATATGTGCAGGAGAGATCCTGAAAGAGAGTGACATCAACAGAACCTCAAGCAATGTCAGATAGCTTTACAAAAGCCCCGGTCTCCCTCTTTGCCAGTTTACCCATTAACCCAGAATAATGGAGAAAGTCATGCCTGCCAAGTGGTGCCCATGCAGAACAATGACTTGCATAGAGGCCTGACTAAAACCTGTCATCTTCATGGGAACAGTGTAGGCATGATGCAGAGGAATTCTAGGTCTTGAGCAGAGCTAAAAGTTAGATGGTACAGCTACCTCTCCTGTTATATGATTATTTATGTAGAACCACTATCGCAAATGAAGGTAAATTTATGTCTCACATAATGACTTACAGTGATTTGCTTAACAACTACAGTGGAAATGGCATCCTTCACGATCATGTGACCCTCTGGAACCAACTGTCCCTTGAGTTGCGCCTGGCCCCTGATCTCCGCTCCTTCCACCGCGACCTTAAAACATGGTTATTTTTACAATCCGGCCTGGACTGACAGGGGATCGGGATTTTAATTTGAATGTTTATTTGGCACTAATTTAATATATTTTTAAATTATTTTAACTTTTGTGTTGCCTGTTTTTTATGTACGCTGTCCTGAGTCCTTCGGGAGAGGGGGCGGCTTATAAGTCCAAATAAACTTAAACTTAAACATTTCATTTTACAACTGTGGCTTTTAGTGACAGAGTTGCCAGTCCTGATTGTTGGTTAGTAAATGAGGACTACCTTTAGAGATTATTTATTTAGGCTTTATGGATTTTATGTCTGAGTTTATGTTACATGTTCTCAGCAAATTTATGTGTATCTATGCCTCTCTCCCATTGAAAACTTTTAGTTTGCATTTAAAATATAATTTGCATGAGGTGGCTGGGTCCTCAGAGTAGAAATGAAGGAGGTCTCAGGACCTGGCCACCAAAAAAAGGGAGCCATTGCTGTGTTCAGTCTGGGTGAGAATAAAGGAACTGCCAAGTCATTGCACAGGGGGCTAATGCCACTCTGGATTTTTGTCCTGCATTATCATCTCTATAAATAACTGTTTTTTTACTTAAAGAAAAGTGGAACAGCTAAATGCTGTATTCTCTATGGGTTTTATTAGTTTAATCCTTCAAATTAAGCTAGACACTGAGACACTTTCTGAATACGTCCATGTAATTTTTGGCAATGATAAGGAAATGCTCTGTCTCTCTATTCCTCCTCCCTCCCTCCCCTTCTTTCTCTCCCTCTCTGTTTTTTTCAGTTTTCTGATTTAGCATACAGCTCTGAGATTTCCTCTTGGTCTCCCATGTGAAACAATGTTTTAGGCAAATAAAAATTCCCTTAGGCTCAAATATAGAAAAAAAGAAATAATTAGCAAAGAAAGTTGGACTAATGGATAATGTCCTTCCATTGTTTTTATGACATAGGCATCAACTGTAAAATAATAACTAACAATGGATTTAGTTTCATTTGGGGTCGTGCAATGACATAAATTGAGCCCTGTTATTTGCATCATAGGTAACTTGATGAATTTTAGCTCCACATTCACAGACAAAACGCAAGTGTGGTTCTTTCTCTGTAGAGAGGATGAAGAGGTCATTGTAGCAAGAAAAGATCTAGCTTTCTTATTCTAGTACCATCCAAACATGGTGAACTACAATTCCCATGACTTGGTCTAAAACCTCTGTGGATCACTAAGTTGAGGAAGGTTTCCATAGATGATCCCATATCATAGGGCCGAAGACTTGAAAGGAAGAATCTTGTAGATCATTATCATTTAAACTCTCCTGTAAAGGAAATCCAGAGCTAAAATATCTCTAACCAACAGCTATTCATGTGCTACCGGAAGACTTCTAGTTCCTCAATGAAAATACATTTTATGTTAAGGCAACAGAGGACAACTGCTTGGTGTTATCTAATTTGACAAATAAAAAGTAAAGTCTCCCTAAAGACAAGTAAGTTTTCTGGCATTGTCCTCCTCTGGATTTTTTAAAAACTTCCCTGTCTATTTCCAGATGGTTCCCCCCCCCAAAAAAAAATCCTGGTATTAACCACATAGGAGCCTGCTTTTATTCCAAGATCAGTTGAGGTTGGTTAGGTGCTGTTGGTTGTTGAGTATTACTGGCTTAATTTGACAAAGAATTGGGGTTAATCAGAATGTTTTAAGGAGGTGACTACTTCAAACAGTACTGTTCTGGGTATGTGAACAGAGCAAAATGCAACATGATAGATAAGGACAAATAGAAGATACAATTTTTAAAAAGTGACAGAAAGTTATGTATTTTCTTTGGCCAGCTATTGTCAGAAGAATATACAAAGTACACGATATAAGAGGACATTAGCTTTAGGGAGGCAAGATAGAATGAACTGATTCACATCCTTCTCATGCTAAACTGGTTAACAAAGAATACCCTTAGTAGGAAACCTCCAATCAAATTGCTACCAATATTTGTCCAGAGCAAGCAAGGAAATGCTTAGGAACATCGCTCAAAGCCTGGAAAGATGAAGGGAAAGATTAAGTCTTCTTGTAAGGAAGGAGAAAGATTTTTTTCTTATGTCCAGTTGTCCAAATTAAAAATACAGGATTGGGGAAACATAGGCCTCCTTTATCTGGGCTATTCACTTTCCACCTCCAGGTCTAGATCATACAGTTTTCTGTTTTATCTGAAGCATCAGGAAATGAAAAGTCCTGAAGAAAAAAAGATAGTATAAATAGTCCTTACTTAGCAACTGCCTCATGACCGCAGTTACAACAATGATGAAAAAGTAACTGGCCTTCACAGATCTGTAAAGCAAAGAAAAGCTGAAGTAAGATCATAAGCACACACCTCTGATTTATTTATTTATTTAGCATATGACATAAAGTACATGGTTAACAGGAGTAAAAATATATGGTGTGATAGAAATATATAGTCAATTTTGTAAGGTTTGAGGAAATCAAGTTTTTTTATTTATTTATTTATTTGATTTGATTTGATTTGTATGCCGCCCCCTCTCCAAAGGGACTCGGGGTGGCTAACAACTAAAAACCAACAATAAATTAATTACCTAAAAATAACATTAAACATTACAAGCCAAATTGGACTAAAATCCACCAATCCTAACTAAATTTAACGCCCCCCCCGGAGGTCAGCACAGCACAGCCTGTTCAAAGAGCCAAGTTTTTAGATCATGGCAGAAGGTACGGAGGTCAGGGGCCAAACGGATATGTAAGTTATAGATTACATTTTAAAATACGTGGGTTCGTGCAAATGGAATAAATGTTCTATATATTAATATCTGGGACGTATTTGTTAGTTGGAGAAAATCTGCTTTTCCTCCTGTATAAGCTCTCCAGTGGCAAATAGTCACTATATGATCTAATGAGGAGCACCATAGTCACATATAGGGAGGGATACTCTGCCCCATTTAAACAGAAACAGATAACATGCAAGGCGCTAATCCTATTTAGGGTTTTCCATCACTGGTGGACAGCATCGTAATCCACTAATTTCTGGGGTGTGTGTGGGGGGGTGTCAGACATATTTTTTCTGGAATATGGACATAAAAATATTCCAATGTGATATTATAGAATTGTATGCAGAATAGAGCTGAATGTCTTCAATGTAAAATAAAACTGATAATGAAAGAAAAAGTTCTGCTGTGTGATGTTATTTGTCTTTTTAGTCCTCTATCTGCACTCCGCCCGCATAGAAGATCTAAATAATAGGTAGGTGGAGAATTGGCCTGTAATGATACTCTGTTTTTGGTAGCTGAAATATTTCAATAGGGTTGGGCCAGTTGTTTGGAACAAATGGGGAGATGCTTTCTATCCTTTCTTCTATGAACAAACCTCAATTTTGCTGCCTGTTGTATTTTACCATTGGTGTGAAAGCATTGTTTACTGCACAGCAGTTGGGCTTGCAGCTTCTCCGGCTTCCTGTTGCTTTTTATCTGCCAAAGATGATCCCAAGCCTCTGTTTCTTTCTAAAGTAGAATTTTATCTCCTTCATATTAATAAATGCAAGAATAAAAAATGAAAATGAGCAATAATAGTCAAGCAATACCAAATATCATAAAACAAGAGTACAAAGAAATTGTGCCTTCTTGATCAATAACTGACAAACCACAAAAAGTTTGGAGGAATAGACTAGACAGATAAGGGACATAAAAGGTTGGCCTTGGTCAGGAGTTTCAGGTGAGAAGAGAAATGACTAGCTGACAAGATAGCATTTCAAATTGAAACAAGGGACACTGAAAAGCTGTGATTTTTCAGATTGAGGAAATTGATATTACAATGTGACTCAAAACCTCTTAGAGAGGACTGTAAAGAAAGCACTGTAAAATGGTATATAAGTCTAAGTGCTATTGCTATTTTGACAACATAAATTAATGTAACATCAAGTTGGTAAAAAGGCATAACTCTCCTTCCCTCTCCCTTCCTGTGGTTTTAGCTGACAGTGATTAAGAAACTAATGGGGACTGTAGTAGATTTCTTAATGAAATCACTAGTCAAATATAAGACGGCTATCTGGAAAAAGTAAATTGCACATATTGTGGTACTTAGGAATAGAAAGATGTCAATATTTCAGTGTTTTCATGTACTTCCAATGCTGTTACTCAAAAAACTTTGTTAGATTAAATGCAAATTATAGTTCAACAAAGTGATTGGCAAGGTAGAACCATCCCTCAGGTGGAAAAGTTATGAGCTCAAGATGTGGTCAATATGTGGGGACATGATAGAAGAGAATAACATTATGCAGAAGTGAAAACACGAGTCAGGCCTCTCGTGCTCAGTTAAGTGTGCATGTGTATGTGTTTTTAACTTTAAGTGAAATTTTACTTTTGGCAACTATAAAGACAGTTGTATGGTTTGCTACATATGGAATTTTCTTGTTACAAAACTTGAGTTGAGGAAGATTCCAGATAGATAAAACAATGCATAGTTCACATACACATTCAGTTTTGGAAGATGTTATGACCAGTAATGCAAGGCAATTTTAAAAGTGGGATTGAATACATCCATGGAGAACAACATCACAAGCCATGAACTATGAACTCCAGAAGCAGTAGGACACTGGATAGCAACTATTGAGAAGCCAGTGTGAAATTCTTATTACAGTACTGGTGGGAATCCATCGGTGGACTACTAAAGATCCTTCGAGAGAGCCCTCTGATACTGCAAGGCTAATAGAGTTTTCAACTCCTTTCAGGTTCCCACATTTAATCAAAAACACAGTTCACCCAAAGCTTCATTTGGGCTTTCTTAAAATAGATACCCTGCTCCAGAGAAAGACTTTCTTAAAGCAATAACTGTAGAAAAGACTGGCACAGTTTTGCTGGGAAGCCACCCCACCCTTTATAGCAGTTAGAAAAGGAAGTGCAAGAGGGAATTAGCTGTCATTCCCAAAGGATCTCTCCTAATTTTGCAGTGGGGAAAAATGTGGCTTCAGGGCAGATTTTCTGCCTACCAAATGTGTGCACATGCACAAGCCCAGACATGCCTGGCAGGGATGGAAGAATAAAGCAGGCTGCTCTGCACTTGCCCAAGCAGGAAAGGTGCTCACATTTGACTTGCTTCTCTAGCACACTTCCAAAACATTGCCTGTGTCTTTGGGAATCCCTGGGAGCCTCTCTCTTCAGGGGCCTTGAGGAGGGACGCAGCTGCAGGTACAAGCAGCCTCTGCATAATTGGCATTCCAGCAGGCTGCTAGGCCTCTTGCTAAGTCCTCTTTCAACCTAGCCCCTCCTGATTAAGGGGGCACTTCTGCCTCTTGCTTTCCTCCCTTTCTCCAGACTTTAATCTCAATCTCACAGAACTCCATGGGGTTTACAAACTAATAAACATGCAGGGAATTGTATCCATTTTTACAATCACGCCCTGGAGGGAAAAATACACATGCATTCCAAAGTGGTGAAAGAAACTGATAGTCCTGAGCATGTGCCCACGAAGCTTTCAAAAGCCCTCCGGTGGAAGGAGCTGCGGGGTGGAAAGCTACACAGGGTGGGCTCCCGGGTTTAGGAGGAGCCGCGTTAGGATCCCAAGGAAGGCTAAGCCAAATTAATTAACGATTACAGGAACTGGGCTTGGCTAGTCTAGTGAAGAGAAGGACCAGGGGAGACATGATAGCAGTCTTCCAATATTTGAGGGGCTGCCACAGAGAGGAAGGGGTCAAGCTATTTTCTAATGCACCTGTAGGCCAGACAAGGAATAATGGATGGAAGCTGAACAAGGAGAGATTTAACCTGGAAATAAGGAGACATTTTCTGACAGAACAATCAACCAATGGAACAGCTTGCCCTCGGAAGTTGTGAGAGCACCATCACTTGAGACTTTCAAGAAGAGATTGGACTCCCATCTGTCAGAAATGGTGTAGGGTCTCCTGCTTGGGTGGGGGGTTGGACTAGATGACCTATAAGGTCCCTTCCAACTCTGATTATCTGTTATCTAAGGGTGAACCTGTCCGCCTCTGGGACGAGGTAACCCCCTTCTTTCCAGGGCCACGTTGGCCTTCTGAAGGTGGTTGTTTTTTTTTTTTTTGAAGGTTGAGGGACGGCCAGCACCAGTGGCGGATTAAGGCTCATTGGTGCCCTGAGCACTGACAAATCTTGGTGCCCCCCTCCTCTGTATATACAATTTTACAAATCTTCATTGGTTTTTTTCTTTCTTTCTCAACTTCGTGGTGGCCCCTTTCAGCCTGGTTCCCTAAGTCTGCTTAATGGTTAATACACCATTGGCCAGCACTCTTCCTCGCCTTTGGGAAAGGGCATCCGGCGCTCCAAGGAGAAAGCTCGTTTCGTGGGAAAGGAAGGCTCGGAGTCAATGTAGATGTGGGAGGGAACATGGTATACATAAGGAGGCGGGACAGACGGAGGTCTTTTGCCCTGGCCGATTGGCAAAGGACTCGGCGTCCTTTGAGCCGGTAGAAAGCGAGGGTAGCGTTTTCTTTATTCGGCTTTCTTTGTCCTCCTTCCGGAGAGGAGACGGGAGATTCCCGGCGCTAGCAAATACGGTTGCGTATCGATCCCAAAGATCGAGAGAAGAGATTCAGACCAGGCAGCAGTTGCTGCGGTGTCGGCTGCGCTCAAAGTTCAGAGGAGGCACGCAAGGCCGCCCGGACCGCGGCTAGCAGCAGGTGTGAAGAAGAGGGCTGGGGGTGGCGGAAGGAGGGGGAGGTCCAGCAAAAGTCCTGTGAATTGGTGGCTCCTGTCCGTTCCCGCCCCCGCGTTTAGGCGGGTTGCAGGTTGGTGCTCGCAGTTGGTTTGCGCGATTCCGGGAGGGCATGGTTACCTCGTCCCTAGCTGGGGAGGCCAGACTTAGCAGAGCTATTCTCGAATGGTTTTTTTGGCAATCTGCTGAAGCCGCGGTCGAGATTCGATTCGTCCCCAAGGCGAAATCAACTTTCTTGCCTTTGTTTTTGCTGAAAAGTAAGCTCTCGGAAAGCGTGACAAATATCTTACTTCTGTCTGAACAGCTACGTGAAGGACACGTAGAGACCTGGTTCTGGGGACGACCGACTGACGACTTTGCAATCTTGCGGGGAGGGAGCCAATGGCTCTCTTAAACTAAGGTCGGGCATCTGGAACCGCACTAAAATAAAGGGAGATATACCGGCTGGTCTATGGCCATCTTGGTTGAGGGACCTGAACATACCGCCACCGAAAACCAAAAATAAGACCCCCAATTCCTGCATTATTCATTTATTAGAGATATGACCTATTTTTCCTTCCAAGAAACAGGATTTGGGTAGCTAAAGATAGGCATCAGGTTCTTTTTTTTTTTAAATCAAATTGTTAAATTTATATGGTATAATATAAAATTCAGCTCAAAATAACAAGAAACAAAAATAAGTAGGACCCTAAAAACACATTATATTTTTTTAAATCTGGGGTTTTTTATAAAATGCTTACTAAAAAGCTGTGTCTTAACTCATTTTCTAAAAGAAAGTGGAGGCTAAATGCATTTCCCAAGGGAGGGCATTTCTTAATTCTGGAACCATGCAGGAGGGAGAAGGTAAACTTTTCTTCAGTTAAGCTCCTCTCTTGTTCCTTTCACGAAAACATCTGGGTAGCCTTTATTTTTGCAACAGTATATAACTGGTTTGCATTGTCTCCTTTATGCTGTCTTTCCCTTCCCCCCCAAAAAACTCCCCAAACTAACCTACATCTCTGGGATTTCCTGACAGCCATCCATCCAAGCACTAACTAGATTTGACCCTACTTAGCTCCAAGCTCAGAAGGTGGTCAGTCAGATGGCCCCTGAAAGTGAAAGTTAGATTTACCCTGCACCATCTAGGAGGGTTCCTTGAAAACTCTCTCTGATAAGCCCTGTGAACGATTTGGGGTTTATCAAGAAAACATCTGGCAACAAGCAGAATGTTCTTTCAACATGGGAGATAATGGGAATGTGACCTCAGCATAATGCTTTGTTGACAACCCCACTCCTGTTTATTCTAAATTATTTCCAGATTAGCAGTTCGTTAGAAAATCCATTTAAAAGTAGGCGACTGAATTAGCTTGCTTTCCTCTCTCCTTTTCCCTTTTAAATCAGGCTTTCACAATCTGCCCTTTAGACAGACTCCCACTGCAAAGGTTGAGATTTTATTGCCCAACACCTTTAGAGGGCTGCGGGAAATAAGGTTGATTTTTGTCCACTATTGCCTTTACTGATAAGCATGACTTTCCCAGTGTTATCTATAAGCTTACTGTGATCCAATTAAAAACAGGAAGAGTCTGGTAGCACTTTGTCATATCAACAAATTTGATTGAAAAGACATAAGGTTAAAGATGTGAAAATATGGCTCTGCAGCCTCGCTTGGGGAACACAGAAAGAGCACGCAGCTCTGGGGCTGATTAACACCCTGAAAGCCCTCCCTTTGCCTTTTAATGAATTTTTAAACATTGTTTTCATCATCCTTACCTCTTTTTAAATTTTAACTTTACTATATGTGTGAATATTTTAATGGACACCTGTCCAGAGTCCCTCTGTGAGGCAGATGAGCAATTCCAAAATGTGGATAGATTTATTTATTTTTTTATTTTTATTCATATTTATATCCGCTCAGGGCTTACAATTTTTGGGATACAACCCAATGCGCTCAGCAATAGCCTTCATTCCATTGTATATGCCTGCTTATTACTAAGCGGCATTTTTTACAAAGTCAGCTTAATGCCCCCAACAATCTTGGGTCCTCAGTTTACCTACCCCGAGAGGATGGAAGGCTGAGTCAACCTTGGTGGGATTCGAGCCTGCAATAATTACAGGCAGCTGGAACTTAAGAGCTAGGCTATTAACAGCCTGCACCACCAAGGATAGATGGATAGATGGACGGACAGATGGACGGACAGACAGACAGACACCAGTAGAAGAAAACAAGCTTTCACAGGCTATAGCTTAATTCATCAGATGATGTTTGGCTATCATGTTGTGTAACACAGGCAAGATCAGAAAAACAATGCTTCAAATAGTTATATGGCAAGGGGAAAATCAGCAGCTGAAAAGGTTGGATGGCGAGTGGAGGTAGCTTGTCTCACGGGCAGTTGTTCTGTGTGTCAGAAACTGCTATTCTGAAATAAGTGAAGAAAATACATTTGTGACTTGATCTAAATCCAAGGCAGTGCTACATAAAAGCTGTTCATTGCTTTTCATATGTTTGGCTTATATGAGTATCCTGTAAACTCTGCAAACCAGTTTAATCCACGTGTTACATTTGCTGTGGGATGGGCTTCCCTACTTGATTGAGCAGCCGCTCTGCAATGTTCCTTAACAAAGAATCATTATAAAGAATTGGAAAGAAAACAGCTTCATTTTAAAATAAGTTATATTAGCAAATTCCTCCATAAATAGAATGGAAAGAACTTGAAGAACTTTTTTTAAAATTAGTGAATGTGGGAGAAAGCAATGGTGCAGATTTTATTTATTCCCAGTGGAAAGTAGTCTCCAGGGCCACGGGCCATGGTTTTTTTTTTGTTTTCTTTTCCTCTGCTAGAGATTCATGGAAAGATCTTTGCAATATGAGGCCCAAGTGCTCAGAATGGAGGAGAGGTCAATAGTGCCACCCCCCTCATAGAGGCTGCTGCATGGCCTCCAGCTGTTATGCAAAACACAGGGAGGAATCCCAGTTTTCTAGCAGTTGTTCAGAATGTACATGAGAGCTAATGCATTTCTATTCAAATTTTCCTGTTTTTGTTAACTTTCCCCTCCTATGGCTTACTTTTTATGGGCAAACTGACCTGCTACAGTGAAAACAGAGCAGACCTTCTGATTAGGTGCTGTTCAAATGTTGTTCACAATTTCTCAAGACCTTAGCAATGACTAACTAATTTTGGAAGTTGAAATCCCTACTTCAGGGAGGATCCAGGTCAGAAAAGGCTGGTATGGAAAATACTTTGCTTTCCTTTTGGAAAGTTTTCATTTTGAGTGCCATGTTCAATGGATGCATATCTCCTTTGGGGGCAGGGGAGAAGCTTCTGAAGGAGGTCATTGCATTAAATTTTGCTCTTCTTTCTTGTTGGAAGCATATCTAGATGGTAGTAATCAAAGCTAAGGGCATTCATTAAGACGTATCTGATATTGTCTTTATCCTGGTCATTATTTATTTATTTATTTGGTCTTATATTTATTTATTTGGTCTTATATGCCGCCCTATCTCCCTGGGGGCTCAGGGCAGCTCACATCATAAAAACATACAATAACAAATTTTAAAAAGTTAAAAAGTTATTAAACCAATAGGACCAAATAAATTATCTAAAACCAGAACAAACATTTAAAACTACCCCAACCCCCCCTCCCCACCCTTAGTCCAGGCCGGCTTGTTCAAATAACCAAGTCTTTAGGCCACGGCGGAAGGAGCGGAGGTCGGGGCCAACGAGCTCCAGTGGAAGCTGGTTCCACAAGGTGGGCGCACCCACAGAGAAGGCCCTACCCCTAGGGACCGCTAGCCAACATTGTTTGGCCGACGGCACCCCAAGCAGGCCCTGCCTGTGGGAGCGCACCGGGCGATGGGAATTCGATGCTGGCGAATGGTGAGATGTATCTTTTATTTTATGTATATTGAGAGTATTTGTACCAAGACAAATTCCTTGTGTGCCCCAACCACACTTGGCCAATAAAAAATTCTATTCTATTCTCTTCTATAAAAATATTAGTCCATAGCAATAGCAATAGCAATACCACTTAGATTTATCTACCTCTTCACAGTGCTTATACAGCCCTCTCTAAGCAGTTTACAGAGTCAGCGTAATGCCTCCAACAATCTGAGTCCTCATTTTACTGAGGTTGGAAGGATGGAAGGTTGAGATTCAATCTCACCAGCCATCCTAATGGCTGGTTTATGTTCAAATTCTGGCTAGTAATCTGGTTTATGTCCAAATTCTGGCTAGTAACCTGGTTTATGTTCAAATTCTGGCTTAGTCCTTGTTTATTTTGTGTTTTGCCCAAGCCACAGTGGCTCAAGGCAAAAGCAACACAACAGGCATTGATTCTCAAGCTTTTTCTCTAATTTCTGATTACTAAGGGTAGAAGAGGTCAAAAACAAAACAAGATAAAGTTGTAATATTCTGTTTATCTGTAGGACTAATCTGGCTTGTTCCAAAGATCCTAGTTAAAAGCAAATCATGGCTTAGATTGATAGGTGAACACACCAGCATTTTACAAAAAATTACAATAGGCAATTTTTTTTGAGAGGGAGATTTGGTCTTAACTTCATGAGCCGTGGAGAAGCTTCTAAGGAACACTGGGAGTTTTCCTGAATAACAACAGTTTTGATCCTTGTAGAGAAGAAAAACTAGCCTTTTCTTATTTCCATATAGTGATAATTGAGATTTTAAGATGCTTGGTGTTCAAAAGAGAAGGGCCTTCATCCCTCTACAGATAAAGAAAGGGGGAGAATGAATCAACTGCTCAAAGAAGAAGGAATGTAGAAATATATGGAACCCATGGGTCTGAGGGAATTGTTGCTTATGGGAGATAATTTCCTTTCCAGTATGCTTTTCTTGCTTTTGATCTTCAGGTAACTCCCAGAGCTGCAGTGACATGCCCCATGCATCAAAAATGTAGATTTATTCTTCTTAAAAAAGATACAGGGTTCTTACAGTTGTCTCCCCAGAGGTTTAAGACAATTTAGGTATATCCTTTAATTATTAGTTTCTTCTCCTTTTCCCCTTAGAGCATTGCAGAGGCTTTCTCAGTTCCTTCGTGTGGGATATGTCGGTGCCAGTAAAATACAAAATGGAATCACAAGAGATCACCTGAGCTTCTTAGCAAGTGGCACTATATAAATAAGAAGGAAGGGACACCGAAGCCTTCACATTGTAGCAAGCAGGAAAATTAAGGAACCGACATTCATAATGTGCTTTCCACTTGGTTTAGCTAGTGACACATTAGTCTGAATGGAGCTTTGAACTAGTTGAAAATTACCTTTGGTCACCAAGAGAATCCAGTAAATTACCACAAACTGAAGGCTTAAGGATTTGTTCTGTGAAACAGTGGGGCATTAAGCTAGAAATAGTACACAAGAAATTCCTGCTTTTCTAACACTTGCTAGTTTAGTTGTGAGGGAAAGAAATCAGATGTAGCCGACTGAAAATATGGGAAACATTCCTTCCAAATCATAATAAAACATAGATCTTAGACTGTGTGTATTCTAAATGAATTTCTATGTTAACAGTTGGGGATTTTGGGACCACTCCACATTTCTACTTCATGGATGATTTGGAAAAGTATGGCTACTTATTTAAAGCTGTAATTTTCTCTTCATCTGGGAAGTGAAAAGAGTGATAGACAGGCCAGTAGTAATAATAAAAAAAGCAGATAATTCCTCCTTTTAAGGCAGCAGGAAGTCATAGTGCACAAGATGAAAATGGATTCAGGAGGAAGAAAAAAACACCACTTCTTGAAGTGTGGTAAGATACAAGTATTTGTGCCTGCCTGGATACTCAGAGGTTACTGGTTTCTTTCCCTTTCAGCAGAAACCATGATGTAGCTCATGCGTGTTTTAAAATAGAAAAGTGGGATAAATGTATAAACCAGTATTAGTTACTTAGCCAAAACAGATATTAAGTATTAAGTATATTAACTATTATAGCATTATTTATGTATTTTAGTTCTATTTCACCTTTCTTCCAAGAGCAGCACTCAGGGAAGTTTCCATTTTTATCCCACCACAATAATTGTGTGAAGTAAGCTGAGTTGAAAGTTAACCACTGTACCTCCTTGGCTCCTAAGCACTGCATTGATCATTTGTGACCAGGCATGAGTTTTGCGATGTTCAGCAGTTTATTTATTTGATTTTTCTCACATATGGGGCTGTAAGTGGCTTATAGTACAATAAAGGAATGTATAGAAAATATAGAATATAAAAAAATAAAGCCCATATCAGCCAGGCATCACCAAACAACTATCAAGACAACCAGGAAGTAGGCTCTGTCACACAGCCAGGACCTCAGGCTCAGGCGCAAAATCAAGTGTTTTTTTTTTAATTACATTTATATGCCGCCCTTCTCCGAAGACTCAGGGCAGCTTACAATTTTTGGGATACAACCCAGTGTGCTCAGCAATAGCCTTCATTCCATTGTATATGCCTGCTTATTACTAAGCGGCATTTTTACAAAGTCAGCTTATTGCCCCCAACAATCTTGGGTCCTCAATTTACCTACCCCGAGAGAATGGAAGGCTGAGTCAACCTTGAGCCTGGTGGGATTCGAGCCTGCAGTAATTGCAGGCAACTGGAACTTAAGTGGTAGGCATTTAACAGCCTGCACCACCAAGGCTCAAGTTTTCAAGACCTTATGGAAGGCCAGCAGGGACAGGGGTGAACCTGATCTTCAAAGAGATGATGTTTGAAAGAGTTAAGTGTCACAGCAGAAAAGATATTTCTTCTGGGTCCTGTCAGCTGACATTCCTTATCCAACAGTATCTGAACCATGTCCCTCCTACTGGATTGAATAGGATGGGGGAAAAGTAACTGCAGAAAGACGGTCCCAAAAGTAACTGACTTCCAAGCCATGAAGGGATTTAAATGAGACAACCACACCTTGAAATTGCTTTGTTTAGTACTGTGATGGAATGTGGAAAAGAGGTGGGTGCATTCCAGAAGAGTAAGAGGCAGCTCAGTGCAGATATTTTGTGTGTGAGAGAAAGAGGGTGAAGACAGACCCTCCCTAATATTTCACAGAGTATGTTGTAGATGCAGGTAATGGAGTCCTCAATCTGGCAAGATGTTGTCTATAGCTGTGAAACAATGAAGAACTCAGCTTGGGTGAATTGCTATGCGTCATTCTTGCTTTTGGGACTGACATCTACCTCTAAAGCAGCTTGGGGAACTATGGCCCATTTAAGACCTCTGGATTTCCACTCCCAGAATTTCTGAACCAGAATAGCTGGCTCAGGAATTCTGGGATGGAAGTCCACAGGTTGTAAAGGACAATAGCTCCCACCAGTGCTCTGGACAGAGTGGGGGAGAGGAGGGGAGAGAGAGAGGAAGAGAGACTTAGAGACACATATGTTTTCCTAAAGAATTTGAACAGTGCAGATGGGCTCACTCTTACTTCATCCTTAAAACACTCTCAGGTAGTTTGGACTATAAGAAAGTGGCTCATCCAAAGCCATCTAGTGAGCTCAGGTATTAGAGCACCTGGTCCCAAGGGGACCTTTTAAATGACTACCTCACCTCTGGGATGTCAGCAATCCAACTTTCAACCAGTTATAATGGTGGCCATTCTATCAAGAAACAAATTTTTAAAAAGTTTTTAAAACCCTAACAACAAAAGAAAAACAGCATCAATGTGTAACCAGAGATAAAAATTGGATGTAATCTAAAAACAAAATTCATTTGTCACTTTCTTAACTTTCCCATTGTGGGGAGGATCTTTTTATTAGCATCAGGAGCCTTAATCCTACATCATCCTCTAGCTCTTGCATGTATATCCCCTTCCAATCCAGCGGCAGGCAGGCAGGCAGGCAGGCAGGCAAGATTCAGCCACACAGGCTTCAAGCAGATGCAAAAGTTTTCCTCTGCATACCTTGTGGAGATGGTGGTGGGGGAGGGCTGATAGTATGTTGCTGGATTGAAAGCAGCCCTCCAACTTGAAAACAGGCTGAGATTTAAAGAGATTTTGAGATTCTGATTCTTTGACTAGATCATCGAGACAGCAATGCGAGTTACAAACACCTTAAGCAGCTTCATTAGAAACGCAACATTTGCTGCCACGTGCGAAACAATCGTGTTCACTTTTCCTCATGTTGTTCATCATAGCCAGATTTCATTCTCTGTGCCCAGAGTCACCCATGTGAAAGCTTCTATGCTCCGATCCTTTAACCATCATATGGGCTTGTTCATTTTTGTATGAACTGTCCAGACCAAATGCAGAATATAAAGAGGCAAAGTGCAATCACAGCATAAATATAACTTATTCTTAAATCCAGCTTGTTGAAATACACAAAATTCATCAAAAACACAGCCCTTTTTTTTGGACATCAACACAATAGCTAATACAAAGGTTATGATAAACAACAAAGCATGTTCAGTCTTTTCATCCAAGTTTGGATTTTTAATTATTTATTTTTAAAAAATGTAAACATGGAAATACTTTTGATCTGAACCTAAATGCGACTTCAATATCCTGATTTTACGAAGGTCTAGATTTACTTTTATGTAGCTATTAACTTTATTGGAGACAGATACCATTTCTGGTTTTATGAGGATAATGCCTGCAGATACAAAGCCATAGGAAGCAGCATTAACTTTTTTCCCCTTTCAAATTGGCAACAGTAGATGATGGCTTAGCTTGTAGCCAGTGTCACTTCTGATGCTCAATGCCAGTTTGTCAAAGGGTTGGAATTGGTGCCAGGATACAGCTCATGAGTTTGCTATGGCTCATGCAACCTAATTCTGGCCCAGTGAAAATTGCGCAGTGGTTCTATATTAAGACAGATTTAAATTGAAGTCGGCATATGGATTGTTCAAGAACCTACTTACCTTTTCCCTAGCTGTTGATTTAAGGGGCAAGGAGTTGCTTTTCTTGAGGTGGGCAGTCACATACACGTGATAAAGAAATAAAACAAAAAGTGATATTGACTTCTGCACCCTCTTGCATTTCTGCTTCTTTTGGTTAGCCTGCACCATTGCATGATGGAATTGATTCCTCTGGCGGCGTGTGCTTTTTAAAACAAAATTTGGATTTTGGAACGAAGTCAGTGGAAAGTATCCCATGTTGAGCTCTATAAATTCAAACTTTGTCAGCCTGCCATGGGAACAAGCCGGTAGCTAGAACAAGCTGGTTTATATCTTTCATGAACAATATAAAGAAAATACATATCTGACTTACCAAAAATGGGAGTTTTTAAAACTATGATCCAGTCTTGTAGTTTCTGAGGTTCCTTCCTCAAAAAGGAAACCAAAAGACCTTCTCATTAGCAATCAACATTCAGATGAGCATGATTAACATCAGGCCAACAATCAAGCAAACAATCGCCCAGTCAAAGACCTACCAACTCACACAAACAAGCTAACAGTAAACAACAGCTACCAACACAGCACAACCCACTAGTTAGTATATAAAATGAGAGCAAACCCCACTCTTTACTAGCATTGATGATATTACCTAGTTTGGTAATGAAATGTCTGCAAGAAAACAACCAAGCTCAGAGAGCATCAAGGACCCTGCAGGTTATAAGGACTGCAAATAAATAAAAAACATAGCTCAATCAAATACATTTCTGTCTGTTGATGAGTGTTATTTTTTTAACAACATTTTAATCATATTGGTTATTGACCTTTGATGAGGCTTCTTACAATATTATGTCCAGAACAGGTGACTAAGTTGCTCTTAAAGGAGCTGCATTTTTGAGCTATTCAGATTTCAAAAGCACTTCTCTGATGTTTTATAAGTCAAGGAATCTTTTTTCAAGCCTTTTGTACCAGCTCAAGGAAAAAATGTGCTTGAAGAGTTGCATGAACTTCTGGTGCGGAAGCTGGAAAAAAATCTGTCTGATCTAATGAATAGCAGAAGTGCTGTTCTTCAGCAGCATGAGATCCCAAACACTTCTTCAGAGTAATTTCTGATGTCTGCGTCACCCTCTTTCCTTTTTGCTTGCATCCTGCAGATTTAATTTGCCATTATCCACAAACTTAGGAAAGTGTTAGAAGAGGAAGTAGCTTTACTGTTTTTCCAGCTACTGCCTGACTGCTGGGGCAAAAGATGCTTGCTGGTGTTCTATAACTGTGATTGTCAGTTGCTGTCATTAGTCATGAACCATATTATCGGTCTTGATGACCATCGGCCTAGGCTCTGCATGAAGCAACCATGACTATTTGAAGAGTTAATGAAACTGCTATTGCCAAGAGAGAGAAAGAGACAGTGACTCAAGCCATCTGGTCTCTGAATAGATTAAGGAGCAGTGTTAGGTGCCAGTAGAGTTGGGATACGTTCACATTCCTCAGAACTAAATATGGAATGCTTGTGAAGGAGGTGTCTCGGCAACTGTTGTTTGCCTGGGCTTTGGAAAGTCCTCATATCCATTTTGGAACTAAGGAAGAAGACTCCTTTGGTTGAAGGATGCCGGTAACACTTCACGTGTTCTTCCTTTACGTTGCAGGCTAGAGAATGCTGGCTCCAGTGAGGCTGCGTCTGCCCACCTGACCTTTGACACCATCATGCTGTGTCCTTGGCGTGTGAAGCTGAAGCTGCTGCTTGCTACTGTGACTCTGGTTTTCCTCATCTCGTGGCTTTACCTCTTTATGGGTAATCTGGAGCTGGAATGGGAGAGGGTGGCTCCTAAAAATGGGCCCCGGGTGCATGAATAGATGATGGCAATTATAGACATGGTAGCATTTGAAACCTTTGGACAAAGTCTGCCCTGTTTTCTTATGCATTGACTGGGAATGACAGGATTTTTTTAAAAAAATCATATAATCACGGCTTCAAGAATTGCGTTGGCAAAATGTTGGAAGGGTGATCAAATGCCAACAAATAATTTAATAATACAGAAAGTTCTCAACTGCTCTGAAATGGACCTACTCACACAAAAACTTAGGGATGAGGTAAACTCGAAGCATATTACAGCTTGGGAAAAATGGTATAATTGGATGAAGAAGAAAAACCAGGAAATTAAAAGATAAGGATTTGAAACATGAAGTAGTTAGATTAGATTGGATGAAGTAGTTAAACTAAGAACATATACCAAAAATAGAAAGCGAGTATTAGTAAAATTATTTTCAATAAATGACTACACCGTCTTAGCTGATAAGATATATATGTTTTATGCCAATTATTTGTATTTCTATATTGGTTTCGTTTGGTAATGAAATGTTGTATATGACATTGTACGTATTTTTCTTTTTAATCTTTAATAAAGTTTAATTTTCCAAGGGAAAAAAAATTAAAAAAATTAAAAAGTCTGAAATTTGGAAGGTGTCAAACTAGACAAGGCTTCTATATTTTTAACGCGGGATGTGGATTATCGATTTCCTTGAACATTCTGTTTGATATTCTCTCCCTACCCCGCTTTGTGGTAATCACCATTTTTGTTTAAGCATGGAAGTCTTTAAAACATTAAAAAAGAGGTAGTTTATAGGGAATGTAAGGAAGCTAGTAAATTACAAAGCAGTGGGAAGAAAAAGAGAATATTTTAAAAGATGTGGAATTTTAACTTATCTATATGAATTAAATAAATTATTTGCTCCCGCTGTGGTTTGCATTTAAGGTTTCTTATTCTGGTTTCATGACATGACATGGGAGCTCAGTGGTCAGAGATGTAGTGTTCTTCCCATTCTCCCATTTATATTTTGGGGTTTCCCCCCGCCATAGATGGATGTTCCCTTATGCTGCCCCCTTGCTTTGGGGAACAGTCAAGTCAGTACCTTGACCGTGAAGCCTTGGCATCCCAGGTGCGCAAAATGGAAGAGGAAAACCAACTGTTGAAGCTGCAGCTCAGCCACTCTCAGGCACAGGAGGAGACCTTGGGTAGAATGGACTTCAACCAGCAGGGATTACAGTTCATCAAAGAGCAGGAGGGAAGGAGCAACTATACTGGTTGCCCTAAACAGAGGACGGTTCAGAAGTGTGAGGTAAAGATGAAACTCATGATCAAGACCTCTTGTGGACTGCCTGTTCATGAACAAAGAAGTCTGTCCAAATTAGGGAAGCAGTCACAAGAAGAGGCATGCTGTAGTCCAAATCTCCTTGATAAATTGTGTTCTCGAAACTGTTGAACATACTCATGCTGTTCCTGTGCTGGCCCCTTTTTGCTTAAACCTACTGTGATATTTACTTTGCAGAAGTGTTTGTGCTCTAATTCACAAGAGCAAGGAGTTGGCAGCCTTCTAGGAACGTGGGGTAATTGTTAACTTTGAGGAATGTGAGGGTCACAGTAGTCAAAACAAAGATGCAAATAGAGAGGGTCACAGCACACCCTTCGATAGGGTCAGGCCTCCCTGTTTTTCTCTCCCTTATTTTTGGGTAGATATCTTTGTTTTTAAAAATACATCAAACCTATTTTATGCCGGCATTGTGATACGTTTCTGGATTCAAAATGAACCCAAAAATGATTCCAATTTTCAACACTTGAATCTGAAGGAGACTTCATGGGACCACAAAATAAGTGCAGGCAAAAAAGTTGTATTAACAGAATAACAGAGTTGGAAAAAACTTTGGAGGTCTCTAGACCTTATTAGTTTGCACCTGGCTTCCATTTGTGTCTGAACTCAGTTTGGTTCTTTAAGGGTTTATTATTGATGGGGACAAAATCCACAGGAGCCTATGGAATGGTGGGTGGAGTAACTTCTAATGGCTTGATTTGTAAAGGAGAAGAAAAGGGGAGGAAATTTCATTGGGAGTCAAGCTTGATGGGTTTTTATGTTTCTGAACAGCTCCTCCATGTTGCCATTGTTTGTGCTGGATACAATGCAAGCCGGGATGTAGTTACCTTGGTGAAATCAATCCTCTTCCACAGGTAACCTTGAACATGAAGGGGCAAATGTTGTTATTAATGTTGTTCAGTAGTTCTTGAATTTTTTGGCTCTTTAGAATTTTTTTGGGGGGGATTCAAATGTGATGCTGTTCTCCACCTTGGATTCCTAGATGCAATTTTGGATATAGGAGAAAAGAGGAAGCACAGGGGAAATTTGGATTTAATCTTCCACCCTGTACATGATCTACTCTGCCCTACCCTGCTCTGCCCAGGAGAGCAGATGGGACTATAGAGAGTCTCGGGTTTGTGAACTATCATGCTATCATCTGATGATGAAGAAAAACATTTGGAGAGTGGGATAGGACTATTTTCTTGTGTGTCTTGCTCCCGTTTCTGTGAGCATAATCTTTATTGTCATTTGATAGGAAGAACCCTCTCCACTTCCATCTCATCACAGACTCGGTGGCCCGACAGATACTACAGACGGTCTTCCAGACCTGGATGGTGCCCTCAGTTCAAGTTAGCTTCTACAATGCTGATGACTTGAAGGTAGGAGGAGGACATCCCTACCTGAGTTGCCCCTGCCTCCCTTTGCCTGCTCCACCCAATCTCCTTTCCTTTGGAATGTCCCACTTTTATTTATTTTTTTAAATGCTTATTCCAGTTGCTGTTCTTTCTGTTGTTTTTTGAGGACTGGGTGGGAATCTGGATCACTATTTGGGTGGGTTGAACTTACTTCAGATTTAACCTGGAAATAAGGAGAAATTTTCTGACAGTGAGAACAATCAACCAATGGAACAGCTTGTCCTCGGAAGTTGTGGGAGCGCTGGAGACTTTCAAGAAGAGATTGGACTGCCATTTGTCAGAAATGGTGCAGGGTCTCCCGCTTGGGCGGGGGGTTGGACTAGATGACCTACAAGGTCCCTTCCAACTCTGATTATCTGTCATGCCCCTGGTGGAGACTGACTCTGAGGAAAAGGAGGAACAGCCAACAGGGAGTGCGAGTGTGCTCCAGAGATGGTGGAGGAGGCTGGGGAAGGGCAGAGGCCAGCTGAGCAATCAAAGGAGTATCCAGGCCCATCTCCTATCAATCCCAGGGCACGCAGGGAGGAGAGGATCAGGGAAAAGCATGGTCTACTTGGGAGGAGAGGGCCATGATCCTCCTCATGGGTTGCAGCTGGGAGCTATGCATAAGAGTCGGCAGCTGCGTAGTCACAGACGTTGAGGCCAATCTTGTGCTTTCTTCCAATGAAGTTTATCTTTGTTGGCGTTCTGCCCATTGACTCTCCCTGGGTATCTGTCTGGAATGTGGAATTAACTATCTTGGCTTGCCTTCGAACTCCTGTCAAAGTGGTTTGTTTTTGGCTTTGTTATCGGCTCTTTGACTGTGAACTGTGTTTCTTGCCTTTGAAATGTTATTTTGAACCTAGTTTACTCCTCCACTGTGAACAATTAAACAGTGAAGCCAAGTTGAAGGCAGTAAAGGACTTTTAGTTGTGGTTTGTATTTTGTTATATTTCTAATATACTCTGCGTTATCACATTATCTGTTATCTGTTATAGCTCCGCTAAACAAATCAGTAATATCACTGGGGCAACATCTGGCCATAAAATAGACAATTTCCCCATCCTCAAAAATTAAATCTTACGTTTCACGGCTGAAACCTTGGGGGAATATACTTTGGCCCTTCTCCCTGCAGATTTGTCCAAACAGCAATCTAAACATGGGTGTGCATGTTTTGGCACCCAAAACAAGATTGCACTCTTAGGTCTCCCTGTCCCACACAGAGAGCGATGCAGCTATAGGTGTACATGCCACAAGCACACGAATTTTGCTAGCTATGCTGAAGCTCTGCCAAATTGTGCTGTGCCTGGACTCTAAACGCACAAGCCTCTTAACGTTTCTTGCCATCTCACATTGGTTGGAAGTCTGGCATTCATCGGTTCATTTGTTGCAGGGGGAAGAAGGGATGCTAAGCTTGTCTTTTTGTCAGTGCCAAAAAGGTACATTGTTTCAGCAAAAAATAAAAAATCACTTCCATTAATGCGAGAAGGTTAGATCTTGGCTCCAAATGATAATGAATTGTCTTCAAGACTGGGCATAATGAATAATTGTCAAGGCTGCAGTAGTCAACCATCCAGGATATAAAGTTGAAATAATTCATATACACAGAATACCATTCTGCAATTCAGGACTTCTATGAAGATTAATCTCCTTGGAAAACTAAAACAAGAGCAGAAAATTAAAAGGCAGTTCCATTCAGCTATGAAGTTGTCCACAGGCATAACATGATATTTAATGCCCATTGGTGACACTAAGTGTTCTACTTCAATTTCTCAGCCACTGCCACGTACGTGTTGTTCTCCATAATCAAGCAGAACTAGAAACACAGATTCATAAGGAGCTAGTGTAAAGTTAAGGGATTTAGGGACATGGATGATTTTATTCTGATGCTATGGAAGGGGCTGCTTTATTGATGGTATTACAGGTAGTCCTTGACTTACAGTACAGCGGTTTCTTTAGTGACTGTGATGACCCGGGGCGTGGCACAAAGGCAACACAGTCAGAAAAGCAATAAGAGTCCCTTTATTATCTCCAACTTTGTCCCCAATGTCCAGGTTACCTTTGGGCTGGAGAAAAACTCTCCCAGGAACAGCTTTTGACTGTAGAAAATTCAGTCCAAAAGAAGGTACACACAAACTGTAACTTAAAATCCAAATAAACCAAAGTGAAGTAATTAGTTTGGCAGGGCAGGAGCAGGAATTTCAAACTTGAAAGCACGGCAAAACTCACATAGTTGGGAAGATGCCAGGACGATACAAGATAAAGTCACCTTTGCTCCCAACAGCCTGTTGCACGCAGCTTGCCTTTTTTATACACTGTGTTCCCAGCTGCAGTTAATGAAGGGAATCAGGGCCCTCTCCTCCCCCATGAGCCATGCAACCCACATTGCTCTCTTCTCCGTTCCTCCCTGCATGCCCTAGGATGAAGAGGGGATGGGCCTGGGTCTTCCTCTGAACCAGTGGTGGGATTCAAAAATTTTTACTACTGGTTCTGTGGGCGTGGCTTATTTGGTGGGCATGCCTTGGTGGTCATGTGACTGGGTGGGTGTGGCTTGGTCATGTGACTGGGTGGGTGTGCTTGGTGGTCATGTGACTGGGTGGGCGTGGCCAACTCAATGTCACTCACATCAAGGGGTGCCTCACCTGGCCCCTCCCCTCCCAGCCATTCCTTGTCATATCCAGCCTCAACGTATCTATAGTTCTGTAAAAATGTTGTTCACCTTTTTTGACTTTATTATCTGCATACTATAGATGTACTTTCATGGACCACTGAAAGGAAGAAATGGCTCACATGCTTTACCCAAGAGTGTGATAGGCAACAGGCTTTTAAGGGGCTGCCACAAAGAAAAGGGGACAATGTATTTTCCAAAGAAGCAGAATGTAAACAAGAAGCAATGGATGGAAACTGAACAGAGAGAAGCAACCTAAAACTAAGGAGAAATTTCCTGACAGTGAGAACAATTAGCCAGTGGAACTGCTTGTCTCCAGAAGTTTTGGGTGCTCAATCACTGGAAGTTTTTAAGAAAAGACTGGACAGCCATTTCTCTGAAATGGTATAGGGTTCACCCCAAGATCCCTTATAAGTGTTATTCTGTTATTCTGACACCTTTCCCAGGACCTCTACTCAGAGTTTGGCATCCTCAGTTTTCTTGCCTGAGCTGGGGGTTGGACTAGAAGACCTCCAAAGTCCCTTTCAACTTTTGTTAAACACAAGTGTATTTTATGCTCTGGACTATTGACATTGAATGCATGTAAACCCTGAAAAATATGTGCTAGCCCTGGGCAAAAGACAGAAAAATCACTCTAGGTTCAGGGACAGTGTAAAATATTAACACTTGATAAATAATGGAACAATTAAAAATAATAGCACAGAGTTTTCTCTCTCTCTCTCTTCCTATTTTTTTTTCTTTCTCTCCCTTCCTCTCTCTCTCTCTCTCTCTCACACACACACACACACACACACAGAGCACTTCTGTAGCTTAACAGACATGCATTTTGAAGCAGCTCCTTTAAATTTCTCCCAAGGCTGGAATGGATTCCCCCACCCCCTCTGTCAGACCGCACTCCTTCTCACTCCAGGCACTTTTACTCACAAGGGAAAAGCGATACTTGCAGCATCCATGGGGAATCCTTGGAGAAGTTTTTAAAGGACCTGTTTCAAAATGCATTTCTTTTACGTTGCAAAAGTGCTCCAAGGCTGGATTCACCCCCACCCCCTCTGTCAGCCCACATTCCCTCTCATTCCAGTCACTTTTAACTACGCACGGGGAAAGCGATACTTGCAGCGTCCATGCCTTTCTTCCTTTCCCCCGGGGAGAAAGAGGACGTGGGAAATGGAAAGCTAGGAGAGCGATCAGGACAAGTGAGTGACTGGGCGACCCGGTTCGGAGGCGTGGCCAGCCAGGGGTCACCACTGGTTCGGCGACCCACATCAGATAACTGCTACCAGTTCGCCTGAATAGGTGCGAACCCGTTGAATACCACCTCCGCTCTGAACTCCCTCTCCCTTTCTCTACCTCTCCCCTGCTCTGCCCAGCCAGACTTTGCCCTTCCCCAGTTTCCTCCACAGCCAACGGAGCCACACTCCCACTCCCTGTCAGCTGTTCGGCTTCCTCCTCCAAGTCAGATTCCGACAAGGGCATGACAGTGACTGCAAAGTTAACCTGCAAAGTTAAAACGGCACTGAAAAAAGGACTTATGACCATTTTTCACACTTCCGGCTGTTGTAGCCTCCCCATGGTCATGTGATCAAAATTCAGACACTTGGTAACTGACTCATATTTATGACGTTTGCCATGTCCAGGGGTCATGTGATCACCTTTTGTAACCTTTTGACAAGCAAAGGCAATGGGGAAGCCAGATTCACTTACCAACCGTGTTACTAAAACTTCAGTGATTCACATAATAACTGTGGCACGAATACCAATAGCAAAAGCACTTATATTTATATGCCACTTCACAGTGCTTTACAGCCCTCTCTAAGCGGTTTACAGAATCAGCCTCTTGCCCCCCAAAATCTGGGTCCTCATTTTACTCACCTTGGAAGGATGGAAAGCTGAATCAACCACGAGCTGCTCAGGATCAAACTCCTGGAGTGAGGAGTGAGTTGGCCTGCAGTAGTGCATTCTAACCACTGTACCACCACAGCTGAATGGTCATAACATGGGGCAAAACTCACTTAACAACTGTCTCACACAGAAATTTTGGGCTCAATTGTGGTTGTAAGTCAAGAACTACCTGTAGATCTTTTCCACTGCAAATGAAAATCAAACTAGTTGTAAGAGAAGACTTTCTGATTCTTTTACATTTAGCAACAATTGACAAAATATAATTGCATGACTGATTCAGGAAGATGCTAACACAGATTTTTTTAAAGCATAATTTTGTCTTGATAGTTGAGAAAACACTTAGGTTAAGAGGAATTGGTGGCTTTTAGTGGAAGGTATTAATATAGATCTCTTGCCAAGATGTCCTCAAATGATGGAGAAGACCTGAATCAATATACAATTGGAAACTTTGTCACCACGGTAAAATATCTGTGGTCCTTCAGAAGTTGCTAAAATTCCCATAACATTTTCCACCACTGCCATGCTGCCTGTGGCTTTTGGAAATTGTAGTTCAGCAATATTTGGAACACTATAAGTTCCCCAATCTGACCCTGATCCCCTTAAGAAATTCTAACAGGATTAACATTGTGAAACGTGTAGCTCTTGTACATTGTGTGTGTGTGTGTGTGTGTGTGTGTGTGTGTGTGTGCAAAAGCATGGGTTGTTTTCTGACTAACAGTCTCTAGCATGGGCATTGCTTTAAATTGTTTCCTTGTGGAAGCTGCCATTTGAATGTAGGGCGCAATGGCCTGATCATACACAATTTGTCTTAATGTTGCTGCTGTTCCACAGGAGACTAATTATGGCCCACATACAAGTCACACTGGCCCTTATTCTTTGCAAGCATCTCTACAACACTCATTTGGGCTCTGGATCACAGTGGAGACAGTCTCTTTGTGTTGTCTTCCTGTGTTAAATATAATTTCCTTAGTCATGAGCCATAGAAGCATTACAATTAGATGTTGACCTTGCCCATAGCTTAAGCAGGTGATCTTGCCATTTTATTCCTCTGTGTTTTTCTCTCTTCTTGCTACAGCCAGACATTTCCTGGATCCCTAACAAACATTACTCTGGAATCTATGGGTTGATGAAGCTGACACTCACTAAAGCTTTGCCCTCTGACCTTTCCAAGGTCATCGTCCTTGATACCGACATCACATTTGCTACTGACATTGCAGAGTTGTGGGCTATCTTTGGGAAGTTCTCAGGTAAGGAAGGGACGGGAGGAATTTTTTTTAGATCTTCTCAGAATGGAAGTTATGGTTCTCCAAGATGAATAGATCAATATGCTCCATATATCAATATGCTGTACCGATATATAGTCAATATAGCTGCTACAAGTTGTTCAACAATTTCTTGAGATCCACAATGTTACCTTTTGGGGGTCTAAAATTCAGACTATTCTTCCCTAATCTGATGCAGTCTAGATAGATTGGTGTTCTGTTCGGGATTCCCAACTAGCCAATCTGGTTTATATTATTTGGTGATCGGCTCAGGAGAGTCATTTATAATAATCTACAGATAGTCCTCGACTTTATAATCGCAATTGGGACCAGAATTTCCTTCCTTAAATGATGTCATTAAGCTCAAAATCACTTGGCCACATTGTTTAGCAACAGCAGTCCCAGCACTTCTGATTGCCGTCATAATTCCAGAGGCATGGGTCATTAAGCGGGAAGAGGAGAGATCTCAGGCAAGGAGCAGGGGGTGGTGGGATGTGCCACAGTGGCAAGGTCCTGGAAGGCCTAATGCAGGTGCATATGATTTTGCAGTCTGACACGAGCTCGGAGTAGCCAAGAAGGGTTGTGTGAGGATATAGGGAAGCTGGAGAAAGAATAAACTATGGCTCAGGGGTTTATTTGTGTGCTGCCACGCTGGGTCTGCAAGAAGCTCTTGAATGATAGTGCAGTGTGAAATCGACATGCCACAGGAAGCATCAACAGCACAGTGCAAACGTGCTGCCCAGCAATATGGCACAGCACACCCCCCCCAGCCCACTCTCCCTCACTGCCCAAAGCTCCAAGACCCCTCTCACCACCCCAGCTGACTTTTGCCATCTTCGTGCTTCTTTTGCTGCTGAGGTGTGCCCATCCTGGCATTTTGCAAGCCGGATGCTAGTCACTTGAGGCCACCTTCCCCAAGCCTTGTGAGTACAGGTGCGCTTTTTGGAAAACAGCAGGCACCCCTTCTTGCAATGCTTCAGAAGACCTCATAAAGTTCCCGAAGGCTGTCAGAAGCATCACAAGGATGGGGCGCATAATATGGAAAACCACGCAAGTGGCCTTGGGAAGAAAGCCTGGTATAGCCAACAGCTGTTATCCCACAGAGCATCAGCAGCAGGAGGAGGAATGTGGCATAGGGCAACTGGGTATGGCAGGGCAGTGGAGGCAGCTGGAGTTTGTGCTGTGGGTAGTTGACCATGGTATGAGGATGGAGGTGGTATTTCTCAGTAGCAGCACTGGAGCCACATACAAGCCTGGGGATCATGGTAGTTTACTCACTGCTGAAGGCCTCAGACCTTTAACTTCAGCCCTACCCCTGCCCAGGTGCTGAGGAGTGCCATAGTGCAGGTCAGACAAAAGGACATAAATGGGGGGGGGGAGGGCAGGAGTTTAAGTGCCCCTGTGGTTTTAAGCGTGACCTGCCAAGCACCCACATTTCGATCACTTAACTGCAGGGGGTATGTAGCAGCTATAACCTTACGGGCCAATCATAACTCACCTTTTAAAGTGCTGTCATAATTTTGAACAGTCGCTGAATGAAATAGTCATAAATTGAAAACTACTTCTATATCCTAGCAGGTTTATGGGAATGTGACGTAATATGGATTTGTTTCCTAATCCATCCAGCTGTACTGTTTTTCAGATTGTTAAAAAAACAGGATTATTATTATTACTATTACTATTATTATTATTATTATTATTATTATTATTATTATTTATTGGACTTATATGCTGCCCTCTCTCCCTAAGGACTCAGGGCGGCTTACAATAAAAATAGCAATACAATTAATTAAAAATACATTAAACCAACTGAACTAAGCCCAATAAAGATTAAAACTTAGATTAAAATAAAATTTAAAATATCAATAAAAACCCCACCCCTTACCCTTCAGTCCACTGTTGAAACAAGGTTGCGGCAGAAGGAATGGAGGTTGGGTGCCAACCGAGCTCCAGCTCAATCCACAGGGCGGGTGCTCCCTACCCCTGGCGCCAGCCGACATTGTCTGGCCGACGGCACCCCAAGAAGGCCCTTCCTGTGGGAGCACACAGGGCGATTGGAGGTCGACGCTGGCAGGAGACGCTCCCGCAGGTACCCCGGACCCAAGCCATGTAGGACTTTGTATGTTATCACTAACACCTTGAATAGGAGAATCAATTATTGGGGCCTAGTGTAGTGAGAATGGGGAAAGTCTTCTTGCACTGGATCTGATTCAGTAGTGGCATTCAGCCGGTTCACACCTGTTCACGGAAACGGGTAGCAAGGATTTGGCGTGGGTCACTGAACCGGTAGTAACTTCTGGCTGGCCATATCCCCAGCCTGGTTGCCCAGTCACCGCTCGCTTGCTTGCCCCGCCTGCCCGATGTGTCCGCCCAATGCACGCCCACCCAGTCACTCCTTAAGATATTTCTTTTTTTTACCTCCCGACAATCAGCTGTTCCTACGAACAGCTTTGCCGGAATTCCCCTCACTTCTTACTGCTTTGCCCAGGAGGCTTCCCTGAGGCCCAGGAAGGCAAAAAATGGAGGGAGGTGGCGCAGGCCCGCCTCCATTTTTTGCCTCCCTGGGCAAAAGAGAAGCTTCCTGGGAGCAAAAACACCCCCCTAGAGGCTCCTCTAAGGCCAAGAAGGCACCAAAACAGAGTGTGGAGGGATTCTATTTGCCCCTCCTACGCTCTGTTTTTTTTTCCCTTCCTGAGCCCCAGGGGAGCCTTCTGGGAGCAAAAACGCCTCCTAGAGGCTCCTCTGAGACCAGGAAGGCCCCCAAAATGGGGTGGGGAGTGGGGGTGGTGCTGCCAAAAAAGCCATGCCCACCCAATCACATGGCCACGCCCACCTAGCCACACCTACCTAGCCATGCCCACAGAACCAGTAGTAACAATTTTTGAATCCCACCACTGATCTGATTGGTGTCATCTTTAATCCAGATAAACAGGTGATTGGACTAGTAGAAAACCAAAGTGATTGGTACCTCGGGAATCTCTGGAAGAACCATAAACCATGGCCAGCATTGGATCGTGGCTTCAATACAGGTACACTCTACAGCAGATATATGTCTATTCAGCTGGGACAATTATCATATCAACTATTATTATTTTAAGTTGATACGTTTACCACATCAACTATGACTAAGCAGTGATGATGTGGGTGAGCAGGCAAAGCTTAATTTGTTTTGTACTATTACATTTCAAAAAGGAATGCAAGCCAGTCCTTGGGGATAGATGCATGGACACCCCAGAAGTGAGCTTTGTATCGCTTCTTTAAGTAGTCCTCATTTAACAACTACAGTTGGGACTAGCACCTTGGTTGTTAAGTGAAGCAGTCTTGAAGTGAAATCATAACTATTTTATGATCTTCCTTCAGCTTTTCTTTGCTTGACAGACCTGTGAAGGTCATAAACGTGTGGATTGGTTGCAACGTTGCTTTTTCATCACTGTAACTGTGAACGATGGGTAAACCGTCAGACCTATAGTTACCTATAGTTTAGCCTTCCAGTTGTGTTCTCCATATGCGTTGGGAAAGACCATTGCAGATGCATGATAAACTGGGATTAGGAGGCAGGAGAAAGAGGAGAATCATTATTCTACCCAGTATTTCTGCCTAAAAATTCTCCCACTGCTAGGACAATCAGCTGCTGTTGTTGTTTTTAAAAAGAAAAGCGTGGGTCTAATGTGGTCCTTGATAATGTTGCCTTAGTAAGTAGGTGTGGTGTCAGTGGCATAGAAATAGTTTGGTAAACAAATGGACGCTATAACATCGTGACGTGGATAAGTTTGGGGCGCCAGAGAGATTGAGCAATCTCAGAGAAGCCCCTTCGTATTATGAAGAATGTCTTTCAGGGCTGGATTTTTGTCTCCTCTTCCACAGGGGTGATCCTGTTGCTGCTGGAGCGTTTGCGCCACCTTGGCTGGGAGCAGGTGTGGCGGGTGACAGCCGAGCAAGAGCTCATGAACATGCTGTCCACCTCACTAGCAGATCAGGCGAGTGTTCTTGGTTATTTTTGCGAGTGATTTGCTGCCCTGTCACACTAGGCCCACAATGTGCTTTTCATTTCAACCTAGGCAGAGAGAGAGAGAGAGAGAGATTAGATGTTGCCATTTGACAAAAACTCTAATTTGTTTCCTTCCGATGTGACTCCACGCTTGCTCTTATCCTGGAGCTTTCTCCTCTTCCAGAGTGCCCAACTGCAATCTCTCTTCTAGGACATCTTTAACGCGGTGATTAAACAAAAGCCAGCCCTTGTGTACCGGCTCCCTTGCTTCTGGAATGTGCAACTCTCTGACCATACCCGTTCAGAGCAGTGCTACACAGAGGTGTCTGACCTTAAGGTGAGCATTGGCTTCCTGGCTGAGGCTTTGCTGATTTCCTTCTGTAACCCTGGGAAAACCTTGGATTTCTGCCTTGCTGAAACTTTCAGCATTCCGTAGTTTAGGTAAAGAGGGTGCTGGGAAGGCCTCTGTCTATTGCTGAATGCTGAAGGTGTTAGCCTTTGTCACTTTAGCTTTCTGTGTCCTCAGGTGATTCATTGGAACTCTCCCAAGAAGTTGCGAGTCAAAAATAAGCATGTGGAATTCTTTCGGAACCTTTATTTGACCTTCTTGGAGTACGATGGCAACTTGTTGCGCAGAGAGCTGTTTGGCTGTGCCAGCTTGCCCAGTGGCCAGGTGAGAGGCTTTCTGATCTTCTTCCTCCTCGTTATGTCTGAAATTGAGAAATGTTTTAATTCATTTAGCTAATTCCATCTGCATGTGTGAAACCACGGAGGAGGAGGAGGAGGAAGTTGTCATGGGGGTTACTGGGAGGGAACTATCACACAGGGGTTGTGTTAACCTAGATTAACCCACCAACAAACACATTGTCTTGATCACTGCTGCCAAGCTATTGGCTGATTAATGAGGAAAAATGAGCAGGAGCTTCTGAATTATTTGGGCAATACCAGAGTGGCCATTGGAAGTTCCTTACTTGTTCACCTGCCAATGGCATATTAAGGATGCACAGTGGCTACATGTCATTCTTGACCAACTGTTTTATTTTGAGATCTCATTCTGTGTCTCAAATACGCTCCTATGTAAATTTTAGCTCCAGCAAGCTCTGGAAGAGCTGGATGAAGATGATCCTTGCTATGATTTTCGGAGGCAAAGCCTTATTCAGCACCGCGTCCATCTCTTCTTCCTGCAATATGATTTTTCAGGGTCGGCAGATGAAATAGATGTAACTCTGATAGCTCAGCTGTCTATGGACAGGTACCAGATGGGGGAAAACAGACGGGTGTGGTGGCCTGGTTCTTTCAGGTGTTCCTTTCATTGTTGCAGAATTGGGATTCCATCAGAATGTGGCGCTTTCATATGTCACTTTGGGCTTAAAAGTGAGACAATCTACTATAATCTTAGCATATGCAAAAAATATAGTAGTATTCAGCTTTTCAACTATTTTTAATAACACAGTTTTATAAGCATTTGTGCTTGCTGAGAATTATTTAGTTAACATGATATGCGACCAGTATCCGGTAAAGATTAAAACCAAAGGGAATCCGCCAAGTGTTAGTCCAATATTATTTTCTTTTGAAAATTATGGAGGGAAAGATATGTAAATCTTAAACTAAAATATCCAGGCTTTATTATTTCCTTCCTTCCTTTGATAGAACATTATTATTATTATTATTATTATTATTTATTTATTTATTTATTTATTTATTTTTACATTTATTTATTTATTTATTTATTTATTTAGACTTGTATGCTGCCCTTCTCCCTAAGGACTCAGGGCGGCGAACATTTTAAAAACTGAACAGATTACAATAAAAAATGATTAAATAACTACAAGCTTAAGAACAATTAATTAAGATTAAAATAAAACGACTAAGATGACCCACCCCTAAAAATAACCCGCCCCCGGGTCAGTCCAGACCAGCCTGCTGAAATAGCCAGGTCTTCAGGTCTCGGAGAAAGGAGCGGAGATCAGGGGCCAAACGGAGATCCACAGGGAGCTGATTCCACAGGGCGGGCGCTCCCACAGAAAAGGCCCTAGCCCTGGGAACCGCCAGCCGACAATGTCTAACCGACGGAATCCCAAGGAGGCCCCTCCTGTGGGAGCACACAGGGCGATTGGGGTGTAACGCTGGCAGGAGACGTTCCCGCAAGTACCCTGGATCCAAGCCATTTAGGGCTTTATAAGTTGTTACCAGCACCTTGAAGGCAACCCGGGAGGCAACCAGCAACCAGTGCAAGCCACGCAGGAGGGGTGTAACATGGGAGTATCGGGACACCCCCATCACAGCCCGCGCAGCCGCATTCTGTACCAGCTGCAACCCCCGGGTGGTCCGCAAGGGCAGCCCCATGTAGAGAGTGTTGCAGTAGTCGATTCTGAAAGTGACAAGCGCATGAGTGACCGTTCGAAGGGCATCTCGGCTCAGATAAGGGTGGAGCTGGCGAACCAGCCAAACCTGGGCAAAAGCCCCCCCAGCCACAGCCCCCACCTGCTCCTCTAAACTGAGCTGTGGATCCAAGAGGATGCCCAGATTCCTCGCCCTATCCACGGGGGGCAACACCTCTCCCCCCATGACCAAAGATGGCACATCTGCTGACATCATACCTGAGGTACCATAAGATTACAACTATAGTGCATAAACTGAAAGTCTTGGTAAAAAGATAGACGTAGCCTGTGTCCAGTTGATTTGGGAGGCCTACATAGGCCATTTTGTATTTCCATCATAAGGGAAGGCAAGATACTAAATGATTTTGCCTGCAATGTTTATAAGGCTCCTTTTTACCTTTGCATGTGACAGTAGTAAATCCCATTGTCAGAGGAAACCAGATTAATATTTTTAGATTGTCTATGAGAGTTTAGGGATAACTATTCTATAACCAGCCATAGATCAAATGTTCAATCTTAATTCCAAGCCTCGTTAAGGGGTGCTACATTGGTTCCCAAGGTCCACCAGTTTGGTACTAGGAAAACATGGTAAGATCTCAGCGGTTAGGAGAGGAATTAATTTCCCCCATTCCTGAATCCTGAGCTGAGTAGAGGGGCTGCCCCTTATCATATTTTTTGCTTCAACTATTTCATGTTTCCTTTAACCTCTTCCCTTTGCATTAGATGTGCCCTTCTTGAATTGAGGCATCCTCAAACTATTTTGTTAGGAAATGCTGAGATTTTAGCTTTGCATCCCTTAACTTGAGCCAACTTTATAAAGTAATCTGTTTTCTGAACAGAATCAATTATGGAAGGAAAATAATTAGACCCAATTAACAAAAGGTCTGCATGAGTCACTAAATGAGTTTTGTGGTGCAAATTGGATGGAGAGCATGTTTAAAGAGCACGTTTTGACACTGACATGGAGGCCACACAAAATCAGTTCTCTCCAGACAGACTGTATAAATTTGTGTACTTATTAAAGTCAAAGATAAAATAATATTAATATTAAAATAAGGATGATTTGTAAACTTGATTTTTAATTTTGTGTAAATAGTGTTTGGTCTTAGGATACAGTGCTGGTTGCACTTTTTTGGAATATCACAAAAATCTGATTGTCTGAACACAAACCCTTGTGCTTGTCAGAATATGAGCATTCCTGAAATACCTATTTCTAAGGTATCTGTTATTTTTAATATTCAAATGTAGACAACAGCTACACTGGAAGAAAACAAAACTTTAAAAATGGAGCGATGGATCATTACCAAAATTACATTTGGAAACTAAAGAGCATTTAAATTTTATTTTAGAAAGGTTTGGGGGGCCTGGGATGACTAGGCTCTATAGCTTTTGGTTGACTAATGATAATATGTGATGCTCTCAATTTGTGTTATTGATTTGCAGGTTGCAGATGCTGGAGGCAATATGTAAACACTGGACAGGCCCCATTAGTCTGGCTTTGTACATGTCTGACGCAGAGGCCCAGCAGTTTCTACGCTATGCTCAGGCATCGGAGGTGCTAAGTAACCGTCGGAATGTTGCCTATCACATTGTATACAAGGAAGGGCAGTTTTACCCAGTCAACTTCTTGCGCAACATGGCCCTGAAAAATGCACAGACCTCCCACGTTTTTCTGATGGACATTGATTTCCTGCCTATGTACGGTCTCTATGATTATCTCAGGTGGGTCTTCTTGAGGTCCAAAAGGGGTCAAAGCAACAATATGGTTTTTAACTGAATCTCCCAAAGAGCTAAGAAATTGTGAAGTCCCCAGTCTTCTTTCTCTTCAGCGTCCCTCCACATAGGTCTCAGTTCTCCCCTTTAGCTGGCATCAAGTTTCTTCGTTGTGAAGAAGCTGTCGCCTGCTTCATTTCCTCTTTCCACTGATGTTGCAGTTGACTCTGTTGGCCATAGTGACCCCAAAGGAGTCCATAACCCTATGTTAGTTTTATTCTAATGTATTCCTTAGGCTAAGAAATCTTAGAAATCTGGCAATGTTCTGCTTGCAATTTGTCTCCAGGTCCTCTATCATGCAGCTGGAGCTGCCCCCAAAGAAGGTAGCACTCATAGTGCCTGCCTTTGAGACTCTGCATTACCGCCTCAACTTTCCCAAATCCAAAGCGGAGCTGCTCACCATGCTGGACATGGGCTCCCTCTATACTTTCAGGTAAGTGCTGATCCAAAAAGGTCCATTTTCAAGAACCAGAGATGCTGGACCATCTTTAGCAACTAAAGAGCAAAACCGCTTCACAATTCTCTTCAGTAACTTACGCACCAAGATTTAACTGGTTATTTGAAACTGATACATGAATTCAATGCTGTAGTCCCTGGTTATGAATATATTTCCTTTTCTCCCAGTTCAACTTACATTCAGCCCCCTAATTTTCTGGCACCATTTTCTTTCCAGGCTCCCCTCCCCGCAATTTCTCATGACTGTTTCCTACTTTGCATTTCTCAGACCATTTAAACCATTTTCTCTTCCCAAATTCTGCCCCTCCCCCATCAAATCTCTTACTTCTCTGCCTCCATTGCCTTTCTTTCTTCATAAATCGGCTAATAGCTTGGTTTCCATTGATACTTTAGAGTCTGTTTTGGTCTCCCCTGCCCCATTATCTCCCATTTGTTTCCGGGCATAATTAAAATGCTTGATTTTGTTGGTAACATGTACGGATATATACCAGGGAAAAAAAGGTTGCTTCTCCCACACAATCCAATTCATCCTAAATGATTAGGTGATTAGACACTCAGTTCCATGTGCTATCTGAGGTTTGCTTGGAAAAAAAATTCCATCTTCACTCTCAAATGTGAAACCCAAAAACAAATCAGAATTCTGCTGAAATTCAATGGGAAATGTCTGAGCATCAGTGACACAATGTCAATTTCTTTGGTTTGGGCATAGTAGGTTGAATTGGGAGTTGTCTTCCTAGAATATTTGTGCTCCCACTTTTAGTTTTGCAAAGGTACAAGTCCTGAGATAAGGCCAGCTTCATTGGGATGGTGGTACTCTCTTACAATCTCTCACCTGGGTAGCCCTTCTTTGGGACAGCTTGCTTCCTAAAGTAAGGAATGTGCCCAACTCCTGATTTTCAGAAAGATCTTAAAAACATTTTTATTTTGGATGGTGATAGTACTAAGCTGTCCTAAGACATTAAGCTTGTTGGGAATTTTAGTTATATATTTATTGTATGGCATTGTAAACCCTTTAGAAAGTGAAGGATTTGTAAATAATGGTATAAATACATGAACCTAATATCTTGTTACAATCCAAGAAGTGTGATTTACGATAGAAGTAATAAGGAAGTCTAGTTAATCTGAGCTTGTTTTTCAGTCTCTTAGTTTCCAGTATAGGAACCAGATGCAGACTGAAGTATTTTCACTTAATGTTTCTCCAATGATACATAATTTTGTGCACAGGTACCACGTGTGGCCCCAGGGCCATGCTCCAACAGATTATGCCAAATGGCGGACAGCCACAGTGCCGTATCAAGTGGAATGGCATCCACAGTTTGAGCCTTACGTTGTAGTAAGGCGCGATTGTCCCCTCTATGACCAGCGGTTTGTAGGCTTTGGGTGGAACAAGGTGTCTCACATCATGGAGCTTGATGCTCAGGTGAGTATGTGGCTTTTCAACAGTCTACTGTCTGTCCTTTTTGTTGCGGAAGGCCAGGGCTGAAGGGAATGGCTTCCTGTCAGCCACTTCCTACCTTTTCCACAGGAGTATGAGCTGCTTGTCCTGCCCAACGCCTTCATGATCCATATGCCTCACGCTCCTAGTTTTGACATCTCCAAATTCCGCCAGAGTACTAGCTATCGGAACTGCCTCCAGACTCTGAGGGAAGAATTCCATCAGGACCTGTCCCGCAAGTATGGTGCAGCAGCACTAAAATACCTCACTGCGGAGAGAAATTTATGAATGGCAACCAGAATACCAAAGGATCATGTGACCTACAAATGGACGAGGCTCAGACTTCTTGGAGAGAGACTCATCAGAAGCCAGTCCTCCTAGCTATGGTGACCTAATGGCACGGCCATGCCTAGATTGTGAATGGAATTTTAGCCACGGCTATTGTTCAGGGGTATATTTTGTGGCAAATTCTATTCTCAGTTTAACTAGGCAAATTACATTTGTATGCATCTGCCTCTTTTTACAGATTGTTCCCAGATTAAGAGGAAGTCCGAGGAAAAGAGAAGGAAAATGTGTGGCTTATGTGCTCTCCCATTCTCACGTGCACTGTTTTAATATAGTGTTTGTGTTCATCTACATTCAATGATGGAAAGGAACATTTTTGTTCATAATTGTAGCATTTTTTTCTGTTTATCAAATAGCAAGGGCTGCTGTCACTCTTTTCTACTGTCTTCTCTTTGCCCATTGTTCTCTAGCCTTTGTTCTTAGCATATTTTATAAGAGAAGTGGTCCTAATGGCTTGAATCAGAGCTGAAAGGGGCTGTCCTGTTCAGTGCAGGAGTCCAAATTAAAGACAGATGATTATTTAGTCTTCAGTTGAATGGATCCATGAAGGGAGTTCACCAGATTTCTGAGCATTATAATTGATTTGGTCTGTCAAGTGACCTTCAGAAGCAATCTACCTGTTGTTGGGTAATACAAGTTAGGAGGGTGCTACTCTGTTCTTTGATTCTCTTCCGTTTTTTTTATACATATCAGTTGGCCACTATGGAACCTAGATAAACCTGTGATGGTGTTATCTAGTTTTGATAATGAAACATTTGCAAGAAAACAATCAAGCTCAGAGAGGACCCCTCAAATCAACCTCTGATTTGATCATATTTCTAGCCTCATCCCCTTTCTCCTGGTTTTGGCAATTTCCCTGAAAATCAAATTTGAAGCAAGACAATTCATTTAATGTTAATGTTGACCTTTTTTCTTTTCCTACCTGCCTCTGATTATTTTTCAGTGTTTGCAAGAGAAACTATCCTGTGTTTCTTACTTATCTGTTTAGTTATGGCCATATTGATTGAAGAGCTTTTTGTGCTTTAACTGTATTCTAAAACAAGAACCTTACGTCATGTGGGGGAAGAGATTAAATGAAGAGAAATCCATACTACATATTTTGCTGAGAATATATGGCATAAAGTAATGATTTATGCCATATATAGGGATGCTTAAAATCTCCTTTGAATTTCCAATAGTTCTGTGTAAATATGAGCTAAAATGTTATCTGTTCTCCACCCAGCTCGTAAAACAAGATAAAGAGAACCCAATTAAATGAATGGTTCAAAATATAGTACATTTTCATTGATTTATTAAGCAAAGTGACCCAAAGCTACATATTTATATGTGACAAATGAGTGCGAAAGTTTGTTTTCAGTAGCTATCATACCCCCTGCCCAAACCTGGGTAGCAATACCTGCAATTAAACATTTTCAATAACTATTGATCTGTGCTACACACTGTACTGATGGAAATTTAGCCCATTCCTCCTTATGAAACAGGTTTAATTTAGGGTTGTTGGCAGGTTTGCTTGCATGAGTTGCCTATTTTGGATCCTTCCACAACATTCTTATGATTGAAATCAGGTCTTCGACTTGCCCTTCCAAACTATTTACTTTCTTCTGCTTTAATCATATTTTTGCTTGTATAACATTTATGTCTTGGGTCATCCTCTTGCTGCATGATCTGTGCACGTTCTCTTGAGCTTCAGTTCAGGGACATTTTTCAGTATAAATTGGTAGTATAGTTCAGTAATTATAGTTCCATCAATGATGGCAAATCATCCTGATCTAGAGGCAGTAAAGCAGGCCCAAACTGTGATACCAGCACTGCGTTTCACAGATGGATTAAAATCCAGCATTTGCCTTTTGCCAAACACTTTTCATACAAGCCAAAAGGTTTCTATTTTGAGCTCATCCATCCACACAATATTCTTCCAATTGCCTTTGACTTATCCATGTGGCCTTTCAAAAACTGTAGAGAGCCAGCAATGGTTTTTGTTTATTTTTATTTATTTTTTTGAGACTAGTGGCTTTCTCCTTACAACATTGCCATACATACCACTGTTATCCAGTATTCTGTCATGCTACTCATCAATGCAAGAGAGGCCTGGGGTTCCTTAGGTGTTTCCTGGGACTCTTTGAGACTTCCTGGAATATTTCATACCTTGCTCTTGGGATTATGTTTGGTCAACAACTCCTGGGGAGGGTACCATAAGTTGCCTCCATTTGCCTCCATATAATCTGCCTGATACTGAACTGGTGAAATACAAACTCTTTGGAAATAGTTTTGTAATTTTTTCTAGGCTGGTGAGCATCAACAACTGTTATTCAAAGGTCTTCAGAAATCTTTTGTTTGAGCCCTGGCACACTTCTGCAATCTTGTGCTGTGAAGATAGTAGAATTCTGTTTTTTAAATAAGGCAGAACTTCCCATGTTCACACCTGATTATCATCACCTTGATTTAAAGACCTGACTCTGTCTTTTGAAATAAACTGCTCATGCTAGAGTTTCATATACTTTTGCCACACACACAAATATGTAGGTTTGGATCATTTTTCCCAATGTATTAATCAGCAGATGTTTTCAACTCATTTAATTATGTTCTCCTTATCTAGTTTTAGGAAGTGTGTAGGATGATTTCTGGAAGACATTTTAGATCATGCTGATGCAGAAATACCGAAAACCCAAGATTTCACAAACTTTTAAGCACCACAGTAATACAGGTAGTTCTCAACTTACAACAGTTCATTCAGTGACCGTTACAACAGCATTAAAAAAGTGACTTGTGACCATTTTTCACACTTATGACCGTTGTAGCATCTCTGTGTTCATGTGATCAAAATTCAGACTTTTGGCAACTGGCTCATATTTACAACAGTTGCAGTGTTCTGGGGTCATGTGACAGGCACGGTCAATGGGGAAGCCAGATTTACTTAACCGTAATTACTAACTTATCAACTGCAGTGATTCACTTATCAAAGGTGGCAAGGAAAGTCATAAAATGGGGCAAAACTGACTTTTAACAAGTTTCTCACTTAGCAACATAAATTTTGGGCTCCATTGTGGTCGTAAGTTGAGGCCCACCTGTACTGAGGTTTTGAATTAGGCTTGGCCTAAGTTCTCTTGAAAAATTTAATAAGGCATTTTTGAAGTCAAATCTCCTTCCTGTTGCCTCTTTTCATTGTTCCACCATCGAAAAGTGGTGGTTATGTCGTTATGCCACACAGAAGCTCCACTGGACTTCTGCACTCCCAAAATCACCTTAGTGCAGCTGTAATTTGGGTACTGCTCAGCACTGCCAGGCAAACTCTTTCCTCTCCATGGAGGAAGGTGAAGTTCATCCAAGGCCCTTCATAGTTCCCATCCCTAAATTACAACAGAGTAGTTCTCTACCCCAAGGACGGAGCTAGTGTTTCAATTTGTAGGCAGCTGAATCTTTGCAGTCTTGGAAGTCTTTTCTTGCACACTGTCATCTGTATAGCTGCCTAGGGAATTTGATCAAAAATCAGATTGAAAAATCAAAGAACATCCGTTCTTTGAATGGAAAAACCTAGAGTTCCAAGATGGTAAACATTTGGCTTGCAGTACTTCAGATGTTATTAGAAAGAAGCGATTTGGAACATGTGTGAGCACAAAAGCATCTTCCACTCACTAAAGCAGCATTGTCCTCAGGATCATGTAGCTGCAGAAGTCTCCTAGAAACAGAAATAGCTATTTTATTGAGTCACAGACAGTTGCTATATTTGTACTGCTGTGTATTCTGAAGCACATCTGAATCAGATCCAAGAATTGCACAAACCTTGTAACAGTGTGCTATTAATGAATGCTATACTGGATTGTGTGTTGGAAGCAGCTTCAACCTAGCACTTGTTCATAGTTATGAAACACTGGATCACAAGTATTTGGTTCTTCAGTTACTATTTATATAATTTAAACGGATTTCTCACTAAATGTAAATTGTATGTCTTGAATTTTCTAACAGTTCCTTTTTATCTTTGTGTTCTGGAGAATCTCCAGTACTTTCTGCTGCTAGGCTGTTTCTTCTGATTTTTCTGGTATTAAACTGGAATGTAAAAGTGATGGGACTGAAGTGTTCCATCCTAATTTAAGGTGGACTCATATAAATATTGAACCTAGTCCAAGTTGAAAATATAGAGAACTGGTCGTATTTCTTGCCTTTTTTTAAAAAAAAATAAAGTTTTTAGAAATTACTTTTCAAGCCTCTGACTGGAATTGTGTGGTTATTTATTGCTAAAAGAACCCTAAACTAAATGATGACTGAAACAACAAATAGTAAAATTATTCCCATTTTTTCTCGAGGAAAATCTGGCCATTTTTGCTGCACCAAGAACTCTTGGTATTAAGTTATACTAGTTCAGTTTTCCTACTTCATTAATGCATTAGTGCTAAAGACAGAATGGAAGTCAAAAACATAGTACTAAATTATAATTGGGAAATTGGAGATCATTTGCCCCATTACACTGTTGGCCAGGGCTGATGATAAATAGAAGTTTATCACCAACTGTGGCATCATAAATTGCCTGTTCTTGAACTAGTGAAAGCAACTTGGTGGCGCAGGCTGTTAATAGCCTAGCACTTAAGTTCCAGCTGTCTGCAATTACTGCAGGCTCGAATCCCACCAGGCTCAAGGTTGACTCAGCCTTCCATCCCCTCGCGGTAGATAAATTGAGGACCCAAGATTGTTGGGGGCAATAAGCTGACTTTGTAAAAATGCCGCTTAGTAATAAGCAGGCATATACAATGGAATGAAGGCTATTGCTGAGCACATTGGGTTGCACTCCAAAAATTGTAAACCGCCCTGAGTCTCCGGAGAAGGGCAGCATATAAATATGAATTAAGATAAAATTAAATTAAATTAAAAAAAACTGGAAGGATAAAACCACAGGCTAGGAAGGCATGCAAAATTCTGTCTCCAAGATGACGCTATTCCCAGAACGTTTATTATTTATTTATTTATTTATTTATTTATTTATTTATTGGATTTCTAAGCCGCCCCATCTCCCTAAGGACTCGGAGCGGCGTACAATAAAAGCAATACAAATATACAATTAAAAAGAGATTAAATCCAATAAGAAACCCAATTATAATCTAAAGCACTAAAAACCAGTCATTAAAACTCCCACACACACACACCCTCAGTCCAGGTCAGTGAGTTGGAACAACCATGTTTTTAGGCCCTGGCGGAAAGAGCGGAGGTCAGGGGCCACCCGAAGCTCCAGGGGCAATTGGTTCCATAGGGTGGGTGCTCCCACAGAGAAGGCCCTACCCCAGGGGTCGCCAGCCGACATTGTCTGGCTGACGGAACCCTGAGGAGGTCCTGTCTGTGAGAGTGCACAGAACGATGGGAAACAGTCGCTGGCAGCAGGGTCTCCCGTAGATATCCAGGTCCTAAGCCATGAAGGGCTTTATAGGTCAAAACCAGCACCTTGAATGTTGCTTCAAACTTCAAACTATGGATAAGAATAACAACCTGGTTGATATCAGCCCACTGCTCTTCTGTCTTTTCAAAACAGCAGGTACTTTTAATGTGCCATGTGTATATAAAATATGGGGAGCTGAGCCACCAAATTTTTGGCTTTTTTATATTGATTTTTTTCTCTCTAAAAGCCATTGTAGGTCACTGTTTAATTGGGATAAAACAAAAACAAAACATCCACTTCCAAATGCAACACTGTTTTGACAAGGAGACAGAGATGCAGAAAACAAAGCTTTTACTTATGGTGTCCTTTAAAGTTGTTCTTCACTCATTCTTTTGCTGAAGGACTAGATTCCACCACCCCCCAAAAAAATTTTTTATAACAGCTTAGAAAGGAAAACATTATATAATATCTGAGTGGTTATGATAAAATAAAATTAGCATAGCAGGCAAAAATCTTAGGTAAGATTTATGAACAAGAAAATATAACTGGGGGGATTCTCCAATTAGTTGGAAAGATAAACACATCTATATCTACTTTTACCTCGGTCCTTATCTGTAAGAACAGGCTTAAAATCTCTGCAAACTTCTCCAACTTTCAAGACAAATATCTTCCATTAACCTAGCTCCTAAAACTCGATCTATCATGAAAGTATAAAAACTGGACCTGTGCAGTTTAAACATGATTTGAAAGAAACATTTGGAACCTCACAATAGGCAAAAACCTCTTTGCCATTCATAAAAGCAACTTTGTTTTGGTTTCCATTGCAAGTTTAAAATTAAGGTGCCACTGCTTTAAGAATCACATCAACTGTCATGAACTTCTTAAATAGCTGCATCTTTTTTCAGGCTCAATGGAAGTGCCCATTAAAAAAAAATCATGTTCACTTTGACAAGCCATCTTTAAAAGCTGTTTCTCTTAATTCATGACTGTTAGCAGGGGTATAGACTCTCATCTTCCCATGACAAACAAAACTTGAGACAATAGATTTTACTGTTTTATTTAGTAAAATGTTAAATAAATACAAATTGATCATTTATTCTGCACCCTCTTTTCCTTCCCGGTTTAATAGACTAAAATCTAGACACGACGTTACCAAACCCACAAGGGAGTGGAAGGCTACAGAAAGAAGGCAGCAAAGAGACTGAAAAATTACTATGAGCACCAGGCTATTTCTTTTTTTATTTTAATCCCCACCCCAAAAGCAAAAGCAAAACCCTCAGCTAAAGTCATGTATCTGTATACCATTCACAGGGCGACTATCTTGTGAAACAAGTTGCACCAAATTTACTTAAAGTCTTACAAATGATGTAAGGACTGGGCTGCGGTACAAGTGGAGTTGAGTTTAGTTGGAACGTACATTGCAAAAGGAATGGACAGTATGGTATGGAGCAGCCAATTGCTGGCTGCACGAGGCTGTATGTTCCTGCATGTGATTCCAAAGATGGATATACAGGGCTGGAGACTTACTGCTGGAAAAGCAAAAATGTAGTTTTCCATGAGGTCAGCCACTTTTTATCACACACTAGTTATTGCAAGGAGTCCTCTTCCAATTATCAGAAAGTCTTGTTATATAAACAATTGAATCAGGTCTTAAAATAAAGATACACAGATGATTCATAGGGAAGTCAGCAGGAATATCTGTGTAACCGCATAACTGAACAAATTACAAAATAAGATACAAATTAATGTAGCATTAAATACATCATAGGTACTTGACAAGGAAGCCTAAATAGACTAGCATTTATTAATTCCTTTAAAAAAAACTAAACCAAGAGTTTCCTACTTAAATACCAAAATTTCAGTCCTGGCTTAATTCCTGTTGGCCTTATATTTGCAATACAAATTAGCATGAATGGGATTTTTCCTTGGTGTTTTAAGGGATATAATCATGAAGGGGGTGTCTCGTCCCCCAAGACCTACCTTTATGCCATAACAAGAGCAGAATAGTTAACAGAAAAGTTTGGTGTATTCTGACAACAAGACTCTTCACAGTGATCCAGCTATCATGTTCCTGACATCAAGGCTGATATGTAAGTACACAGCTACAAAGTACAAAAATCACTGAGATATTGGAGAAGGGAAATAAAGTTGAGAACTCGTCAACCATTTCCAAAGAGCAGTCTTTCTATATCTAAAGAATACTGACAGCAGATGTAAGACCCCAATCATTGCTTTCATCACCTTCAATATGTAGAGGGAGATTTGCAAAGGAAAGACTCCTTTGGGATTTTAAATCAGAGTTCTAAATTGCACGGAAAGCCTTTGTGGGTAAGAGGAGCATCTCAGCAGTGTTTTACACATAAAGAATAGTGAAAAGGATTACAGAAGAGAGACAAAGCTGACATGGCTTATCACTGTTTCCTCCTAAGTGTTTGAAGAAAGTTTTGCAAATATTTGAAGATGGTTATTTACCAGAAGATGGTTATCTATGTGGACTAGAATTGACTCCTTGGTAAGGTTCATACTTCAGGCTAAACAAAATCTTGCTGAGTAAATCATAATGTCTGATTTATATACAGAATGCCAATGTCACATTAGGGCTTAGTGTGATATGTAACCCCAAAACGTTCATTTGAAAGATCTTGTACTTTACAACGGAGACCTTAGATAAACTGAGGTAGAATTAAGTGTTGGGAGACAGGGAGATATTTAATGCTAAAAATATAGTTACTTATTTCAGTCATGGTTTTTAAAAATGGAAGAGCTGTGTAGAGCTACTCTCAAAAATGGCAAGGCATGTACATAAGACAACAGCCAGTTATTATCCATTCTTAGATATGCAATACGTTTACCAACATTTGAAGAACATTACAGAACCTTATGGTTTCATGATCACCTGTTAATGGGAAGACATTGGGAAAGAACTAGGCCACCCTGCTTCTGTGTTCAACTATATCACATTGGTAGAGCCCAGGAATTTAGCATAACTTCACGTTTTACACAACACTACCTAAATCGGTTGGAGATGGAGGAAGGAATCAAGCCCCTTTTTATGAGGCATATGTGTTTTTTTCTAAGCCAAATCCACTAGCGGGACCTTCTTGCTTTCACTCATTGTCAGAGTTGAGCTTTTTTTGGGGGGGGGAGGGGCAGGAAATAATCAATTATAATGAGGAACATAATTTGTAATCCTAGGATTTGTAGCAGGGGTCATACATTAACTATATCAGAGGTGTCCAAACACGGCAACTTTAAGACTTGTGGACTTCAACTCCCAGAATTCTCCAGCCAGCATAGCTGGCTGGAGAATTCTGGGAGTTGAAGTCCACAAGTCTTAAAGTTGCCGAGTTTGGACACCTCTGAACTATATATTGCAATTCTGAATTGATCAAGAGCACCTCTCTTAAGTAGCAACGTTAAAAAATGGAAAGGATGACTGCAAGAAGGCTTTGCTATGTGTTCACAGTTTAAAGGAAATCAATCGATTAAATAGGATCAAAATCTTAAAATCAGGGGAAGTCACAATGCTAAGCCAAGTGGAAGCATGTTGCTGGCCTACAGCTGCATCACAAACCTGTGTCTGGACAATTATTTGATACAATTTTCCAGTAGATTAACTGCATCAAGTCTCACAAAGGACCAGCCCATCTAATCAATTCTTTCATTTTTTTTTACAATATAAATCAAAATATTTTAACTCCAAATTACTTCCTCACACATTCACAGTGAATTCCATGATATACAGCACCACACATTTGTAAGAGAATGTATTATGACATACCGATACAGCTGACAAGATATAAACAGCCAATGTGGCACTGAGCAGAGGAGGAGAAAACCAGGATTAATTGTAAGCCAGTAGCAACCATAAGCATGGTTTGTCCTAATTCTAATGATGTTTCTGAATATTTCTCTGACACAGTGCTGACATGAAGTGTTACTAGAAACACGGAACTTGGTAGCTCTAGCTAATAAAATAATTTACAGTGGCAATCTTACCTAACAAGAAATGTCTTTTCTGTGGTTCCCTTTTATTTTGAGAGCAACCCCCTTGCATTGAAGAAAATCTAACATCCATTACATCATTGCACATTTTTTGGTTCAATAAAACAAATATTTATCCATTCTGTAAATATGAAAGAATCCTTCTATAAAGTCCAAACTTTATTTTATAATTTGTGCTGTATTTTCAAAAGTCAAATCTATGAACAACATTTTGTTTCTGGACACTGAGAATTCAGAATAGCCTGCTAATGATTGCTTCCCTCTCTTTCCCCTTCATCTTAACTGGTTACAGGGCAGGAGATGCAAAGAAAAGTATGCACGTATAAAATTGCAGAACGATAAACTGACAATAGCCTTATTTACAATATCAAATAGTGCCGGCTGACAATCCTACTAGTCAGAAGACGAAAGATTTATTCATTTTATCAGAATAAATCCAAAACAGATTTTTTAGTACATGGGAGATTTGCCTCAAGCAATCATATCCTTCATACAATTATGAAACTGGAACCCAACACTTTTTTATACTTCTTTATAAACAAGAAGTTGCCCTTCCTTTCTGAGGCACTGACTCAAAAATTTGTTATTCACAATTTACAGCATATAAAGGAAGAGAATAACTTTGCCATGGGATCACTGTTTCAGCCTTTATGTCACATTTAGCAGGAAGAGTAGTTCTGCATTTATTCCACTTCCCTCTGAAGGACAGAAGGTGACCATGGCTACCAAACTCCAGTCAATTCAAAGTAAGCTCAGGGACCCAGCAAATGGGAATATAGTAACTAATTTTTAAGATCTTGTTCGCTACCATCAGCAGAGAAAACTGGGCAATTTCACTCATTCCTTTTTCTCTAAAAGGTGTCTTTAACACAGGGCTAAAAGCTTGCAACCTGTAAAGTCAAATTCAACTCATCACGCATGTAATCTCGCTTGCTAAAACATCCCAGGCAGGCAACAGTAGGAAATGGTTTATTAAATGGTTGGCTTACTAAGACACAAAATTTACAAACTTGTGATTCTAGTAATATTTGCTCTGTATATTCTTGTGATGACATTGTATACTCAGAGCAGCTGTCAATCTGACTTAGTGTCTGTCTTTCATTTATACCCATTAATGACATATCTTTGGAAATATGCTAGCTTCACTACAAAATATCAAGAGTTGACAGTTACCCCTGACATTTTCAAATGTAAAGCAAGTTCTGTTTGACAGGATTTTTTTTCTGATTTTTCACTAATTAACTTGAGAATGAACCATCGGTTGCTGGGCCCTAAAAGCAAGAAGCCTAACTAAAAATGACTGAAGCTTCAGGGACAAGAATGGAAGCCACAAGAAGAACAGAACAGCCACAATAACTAGCAAACTTGAAATGAGTATACAAATAAAGTGCATAATGATGCATAGATCTTTAATGTAGAATAAGCGCACCTGTATCATTAATGATTAGCAGAAATAAAGAGTTCTGCTAACATGTATCCAGATAATGTTTGGGCCAACATTGTCATGATTTAGTGACATGAGTTTTGCCACAAAAAACATGTTGGGTGATTGCACTGATATATACAAAACTGGCTATTTCAGGCTTACAGATTTGATGTCCAGCATCAGCCTTTCGATCATTGCAGGATTAGTTTGACAATTATCTTAAAAAGTAAGATAAGAAGTGTTATCCCTCAGCTTAGGTGCTATATTGCAATAGAATAAAAATGATTAATGCTGTCAATGCTATTCTCTGTGCTTTTACAGAGAAGAGATCCCCTTAGTGTAAAAAAAATGGTTTCAGCTCAGATTCAGTTTAATCATGAAGGCTGTTTCAATGGCATGACAATATCAAGATATCCACCCCAAGGCATTTTCAAACTGAAACCACAGCATTATGGCAATACCAGAAATAAAATCTGTTGTTGTTTTTTTTTTAAAAAAAATCTAAGTACACAGAATTTACTCCAGTTCTGACACCTTTTTAATAGAAATCACTTGTTTAGGAAACAAATAGCACTTTTGTAATTTTTTACAATGTTTCTTACCTTGATCTTATTTTAAGTAACACTAGGAAGACCTCAATATCTTTTTTCTTTTTTTTAATTTAAAAAAAATTGTTTTTCCCCAGATACAAAGATTTGCCCTTGCATAAAAAACAGTGCCCAAAACGATGACACACGGACTCACAAAGACTCACTGTATCTCACTGACACTATTACTTCTAATCTATACCATGCAAGGTCCCATCTACCTTTTTATTGGACTGTCAGCCTGAAAAAAAGAGTTTTTCTATTCCTTACATTTGTAACCAAAAGAGAAAGGAACAAAGGAAACAGGCATTTTACCTATTTGGGCAATACATTAGGGACATGTGCTGTGCTGTTTGGGATACTGTTTTTGCTGGACAAATGTACCAAAAAGAGAAAAAAATTCTTTTCATTCATGGCCTGCTTTACAAAAATGCAGGCTGATCATATTAGTCTCCTTCCCTACCTCAGTAAAAGCTTCCTTCTTAATGTAGCAACTAAATCAACAATGCATTTTATTTGCATTTGAATATATTTTCTGAATACATTAAGAGAAAGAAGGGGGGGGGGACAACCCAAAGTTGCCAGTCTTGTAATCTTCAGCCTTTTGGATACTTACTGAAAAATCCTTCCTCATCCTTTGTTGTGTTTTCTGTAAAAACAGTTGTAAATACTGCTTACTAGATACATTTTTCTCCCCTTCCCCATCCCCTTTTAGGATACTAGGATTTGTTAATTCTCATTTTTTGCATTTTTGGTTTAGTAATATGGACAATTTAGAAACAGGAAAAGCTCACAGGCTCTTTGGATTTGAAGTTCCCCTAGCTAAACAAAAACTGGTCTATAGATAAAGGTCTGAAACCTGCTCCTCCCTGCTCCCTACCCCCAAATAAAAATAAAAAACAAACCTATAGTGGCTGTGGAGGCTGCTGCAGGCACACTCTGGTGTAAAATATAGAGAGTAAATATCTTATTTAACTTGGCATGGTGCTGGCTAAGAACCTCCAGCTGGCACTATTCATGTAACATGGTCCAAACTTTGCACGTACACACAGAATAAGAAGGATCAATTGGCAAACTTAGTGCCGCCCGGCACGAGCATCTTCGCACTCTTTCTGGAACTAAAGAGTTTCTTGTACTTTCCAGAAGAAATCCATTTCCTTTTCTAGAGGGTCTGTTATGTTCTTCTGCTTTGCTGCCATCTCCTCTGGCTCCTTCTTATTGTGCTCTGTTATTTAGTCTCATTGCCCTTCTTACAGTTCACCATGCAGCTCTGGGAGGAAGTAGATGCTGGGGTGGAGGTGGCAGCTGTCACATTATTGGTGGAGTCCATGCCATTGGAGATGGCTGCTGAACCGCCTTCAGAGTTTATAGATTTGGAAAGGTTGATGCCTTGGATGAGGCGAATTAACTGTTTTACCTTCTCCAGTGAACTGTGCATTTCCTTCTGTTTTGCCAGGATTGTGTTCTTCATTTCCATACATTTCTGAAGTGAATCGGAACATAAATCTTAGTGAGTACACTGCTAAAAAAGCCCACACTAGTACAAAAAATGAAAGCCAAATGTGGAAGTGGTATGCAGAACTAACTGCATTTAGCTCAAATGGACTTACATTTACAAAAAGATCTTAAAAAAAACCATTTTTGCTTGCATGTAGCTCTGTGTACACTTGATTTAAAGCTATGTTTATGCCGCACTATAGATACCAATAGAAAAATACCATATTGAGTAATGTGAAGTAATCAGTCTTGGAATCTCAATTTTAAAAAGCAAGTTAAACACTGAATTCTTCCCTTTGAACGGCTGAAATTTCTTTCTATCTATCTATGGCATATTTCTGATTTACTATATACACACCTTGATCCCACAGGAACAATCTGTGCAAGAAAATACATTTCTATAGAAAAGCTGCAAAGGTAGTATATGGTTCATATTTCTATATTATGTCTAATCATTAGATGAACAGCAAGTCCCTTATGACTATGATAGCTATCTGTTTTGGAGAGAAGAAGAGGTACAATCTAAATTTGGGTGGCTAGTGCAAATATATTTTGTAGTATATCTCTGATTTAAAACATAAACTAATTTATTTCTCACAAGTTTCACAGAAAGGGAAATAACAAAAATGAAAATGTGGGCTGCTAGCAACTGCAAACAGATTCATTCTATCTATCTCTATCTATCTATCTATCTATCTATCTATCTATCTATCATCTATCTATCATCTATCTATCTATCTATCTATCTATCTATCTATCTATCTATCTAAAAAAACTCATTACAATTGTCCATCTTTTGTACCAGAACCCTGGGCATCTCACAGAACTTAAACATTTTAGCTACAGACCATTGGAAGACTTGAAAGATCAGGTACAGCCTGTCATGAAGAAAATCTATGTGAATGCTAAGAGTCAACATCGACTTGATGGTACATAACTAATCCATTAATTTAACCAGAGCCTAATCAAGGTTCTTGTATGTGAAACCAATGTGTTTTCTTGAAATGGACTTCAAGAGATTTTAAAGTAACATAGACTATGATTTTCTTTGAGCCTACGAACTTCTTGTTAGCTAAATACATATCTTGCCTCTTCTCCAGGAACTCAAAGCAGCTTACATGAGTTTTCCCTTTCATTTAGTATACAATGGTTTTCACTTGCACAATTAAGAGATTTAATGCAGATAAAAAGTAATTGAAATTGAAAAACGTAAAACAGAATTTGAAACTGAATTGTATACAAATAACAAACGTGTTTGTTGAAATGTATAAATTTGGCTGAGTTTGAAAGAAAATAACAAAAGATGTAAGTGAGTTACCAAATACCCAAAATCAGGTGTTCTCTAAGCTTTACTGTGTTCTTGCAGACATTTCATTACCCGAACTAGGTAACATCATCCGTGCTAGTAGGGAGTGGGGGTTTGCTGTCATTTATATTCTAGTGACTTGTCTTGTCAGTATTGGTAGGGGTGGTCTTGGTGGTTTTTTGGTTGGGCTGTTTAGTGTTAGCTTGTTTGGCGGTTCCTTGTTTGGGTTATTGCTCAGAGAGCACCAAGGACTCCTCATCTCTAGACTGATAATGGGATAAAAATAAATAAATCCTCTTTTCATGGTTCTTAGTGAAAAGCCAGGAAGTACAAATAAATTATCACCTGGCAATGGTTAATACTTACTGTTATAGAATTGCTGAGTTGTTTGACTTTCTGTTCTAATTGTTCTCTTTCCTGCTTTAAATCTGAACTCCATTTTAGTAATTTCTGTTTTTCCTCTTCTTTTGCTGTGGAAGAGAGATTATTAATCGTACTATATAGATGTGCGCTCTTATTGATTTTTTTTTACACTGGACTACAAGCATTAAATGGTGGTGAGTGCGATGCTGCATTATTCCTGATGTTGCAGATGGATTCACTAAAAAAATAATCCCAACTTGTCCTGCTAATTTGATTACTAGGGTTATCAAGTATTTAGTTATTGATTTGATTATTTTTATGCAATAACTGAATAGAACAAACATTCTGGTCATTTTTCAAAAAAAAAAATCAAACCAAAGATTACTTAACTTACCTGTTTTGTATGCAATATATGAATGAACAATTGCTAAAGTCCCTGGCCATGGAATTGCTTCTTCTTTCTTCAGCATCTGAAAGAAAGGAGGGTGAACATTTGGCCGACATATTCTACTACTAGAGAAGATTTAATATAGACCCTCAAACCATTTTCAATAAGTACATTCGTAGTTGTCTTCTGAGAATTATTGTATAAAATTAAACAACTTGAATTTCTTATAGGATTTATTTCTAGGCCCAAGACAAGTAGTTGGATTGGGATGGCCAGAAGTTGAGGGTTCACTAAAGAAAAGAAATGAGCAAAGATACCTATAATCACTAAAAGCATCTGGTTGCATAGAGGATGCAAATTCTGCTAAAGAATGCACAATTCACAAACTAAATAAAATAAATGTACTAAAATGACCTATTATTGTGTTTTGAGGAAAATAAAGGGATAGAAGATACAGTCTTGCTGCTATGAAGTTGTGAAAGGAGCTTAGATTATTGCCACTGCCCCTAAATAAAGACACATATTTTAAATACTTTGAATTATAAAACAGTCAGAAAATAACAAAACAGTAACAGGCGGGCAGGAATTGTGTTAGTAAACATTAACCCCTAAGCTTGATAGTGAAAAGCATGCTTTGTATGACTCAACAACTGCTCTGCCAAGGAAGACAGTTTTTTCCCCAAAACAAGTAAATAAATACAACTGGGAGTATTGGTTAAATTTCTTAATAAAGCATTATTTAGGTGGAAAAAGACATCAACATTCTCCCCAAGCTAGTAATCATTTCATTTACCACATGCAAAAAAACTCCTCCACAGGCTTCTGGAAAAGGCCTTAAATGAAATACTCTTTTGTATTTTACCTCCCACAAAAGAGGCCAGCTAAATCACAGCCTCAGCAATTCCAGTGAATCTATAAATCTTTCCTGCTGTGAATTATAAAACAACCAAACTGGAATGAAAAGGCAACATATCTGATCTTACATTTTCAGTAAAGAGGACGATGACTTTCTGACTCACAAACTGCTGTTTTAAGTAGCTCAAATACCAAATGCACTGGATTTTCAGAAAGTAAGTAGCATTACAATATATAAAAATGCCTTTTGTCATGGTACTACATCTGACCCCTGTCCTCATCACATCCTGTGGATATTAATTTGGCAATCATTCAGGGAAGGGTGGCCTTCGTTGCTGTGATACCAGCTTTTGGAAAACCGTCTCCCTAGCCATAAAGCAAGGAATTACCTCACAGCATATTTTTTCATTTAATAGTTGTTTGTATTCTTAAAATCTATTATTATTTGTTACGTTTATTGAATTTTATACAATTGTGTACATATTTTAACCTGCGTATATTGCCTGGATGTTTAGTGTACACAGACACTATTTAAATTAATAAATGAATTGCGATGCATTTCTTAAACTGAAGTAGCAAATAGAGAAGGAAGTTTAGACACATCTGGATATCACAATCACTCTTTATTAATCTTCTTTAACCCATAATAGGATTTTTATTTGCTTGCAACTATTTCTCTGCAGAGCCAAATACCACATGAAAGATTGGGGAAAAACAAAACAAAATCAAGAAATGTTTGGGGAAGTATTGGACATTTTGGTAAGTGCATTTCCCATAAATGACCTTTGTTGTTATTGGTATGTTTGATTATATAGATTTCCTTAACTGACTTGAAAATAATGGATTTTCTGACATATAAATGAAAATATTAATTTGGGTGGGGAGGGGAGAAACAATTTTGGATAATGATGCAAAAGATAATGTATAGGTAAAAAAACAGATTTGATCAATGTTTCTGACTTTGCCTTTGAGAACTAACCACAGTACTTATGTTATGACATAACAATGGCAGAAAAATATCCTACAATGTAGAAAATAGAGGCAATCTTATTAATGAATAAGCTAAGAGCTGCAAAATTCATTCAATTTAGCAATGCCTACTGATTTGTAGATAAGCTATGTATTATAGGCCAGTTCCTCTAACTCTATGTAAATAAAATGAAATTTTTTTTATCTGCTACAGACAACCTTCTTTGGTGCCTAAACTTTTGTGTGAAAGAACAATACCTGGTCTTGACATTTGGGACAAATCCACATGCCCTTAGGAATTGTTTTCAGAGGTGGGTCTAGACAGTCCAAGTGATATACACGTGAGCATGTATCACACATAAGTAGCTGGCCACTTTTCCTGCAAACACTGCAAAAATCTTCATGGATATCACCCTATAAAATAAAGGAAAACAGGCAGAAAGGTTTTTTTTTAATATTTTCAATCTACATTAAAAATGAAAATAAAGTTTATGCATGAGAGAATCCTATATAAGAAAGAAAACTACCCAAAGTATAATTTGTTCCATTTTCACCATAAAAATTATTAAGAAAATTTGTTATATCACTTAAGATACACCACTTTTTCTAGTAGACTTGTCAAGCAAGAACATTATTTCTTTTGTTGCTAAGTAAATAAATTTAGTATCGGGGTGAAATTCCCAATCAGCTACAATTTTAAAGTATTGTAGTAGCAATACATCAATGTAATATTAGTACCTGGATGATACTATTAATACTACTACAAAAATATTTCTTTTTAAAGAATGAGGGAATATGTAATTTGCATGCTAGAAGAATACATTTGCATTCATCCAATATATTAGTTGCCTTCTCCTTCTTCAATCCTCTCTGTTCTTGCATTATTTCTGACCCACCATCATCTGTTCACATCACATGCCCAAAGTACAGTCTGAGTGTTTCTGCTTGCTGGTTACTGTAGAGAGCTGTTTTTATTTGGTCTGAGAGTGTTTGGCATTGTTGAAAGAACAACTATACATCTGTTGGTGTTTGCCACTGTTGTATTTACTTTAATTCATTAAAATAGCACATTACAATGTTGGCTTCTGACTTAAAAATATGCTGCAGCGAAGAAGTACAAAGAGTACATGGTGATGTCAGTGTAACTCATTTAGAGCAGTTGCCATCAATCTTTTGGGCACCAGGGACCGGGTCTGTGGAGAAAGGTTTTTCTGTGGACTAGAGGGGGGCATGGTTTTGTCTGCTTCCTGCATCCCATGGGTGGGGCTTCACATGTTTGCGTGGCCCATTGTTTGGCATGCCAATGGCAGTCTATGGACCAGGGATTGGGGGCCTCTGATGTAGAGAACCCATTTTATATAGTCACACAGGTAAGATTTTTGATGGAGGGGAACAAAATGACAATATCTACGCTAAGTAGTATGTTAAACTGGATGGATGTGATCTGAAATAAGATGATAAGATCTGAATTATTTGAATTTGAATTATCTGAAATACAACTATATATAACTGGCTACAGAACAATGGCAAAAACATAGTGGCTTACAATATTGACTTAACTTATGAGGGTAAACATAATTTAGTTCTAATTTTTACCACAGCCCTTCCTGTGAGAATTGTAGACAATCTAATAATCTCATAAAAGGATATATTAAGTGCTCTGGCTTCACTTACATCAATATTCTGAAAATCAAATGTTTTCAGTTTCTACTTAGAGTATGGGACTTCCTTTTTCTCTTTCTGGCAGCCCTGTAAATATCCTCCAACTTCTGAAGAAGATCTCAGAAGGGTTTTCATAAGACTGCAAAGGGAAAGGGAATCTATTCCACCTCTAAACTCATTTGCCTGAAGGTGGGTTTATGAATTCAGTCCAAGGACAGATCTATCTGTTTCTAGTTTAATTGATCTGAGACTTCTATGACAAATACATCTCAGCTGAAAAATGTGAAGCTGCTAGAGTTACTGATTTTGTGTTAATTGCTGGACACCTTTACATCACAGACATTTTAATTTTAGCATATTGTACTAATAAAGTACAATAAAGATAAAGATTGAAAGAAGTCAAAATAACAAGATCAGAAGAAGAAAAGATATTACTATAAAAGTATTCTTTTTGATGAGCTGAAGGCAATTCTGAAAAGTTGCTACAACTGAATCCCACTTTCTAAAACTCTTCTAATTTAGAAGTAAATATTATGATCTGTAAAAGTAGCCTATTCTCTCTAAAATATGGCATTCCATAGGAACTTGAAGAGAGGTAAATAAGATGATCCACACTTGCAAACTGGGTCTGAATTATGTAAGCTATTTCACATTAGCCTTAAAACAGCGGTAGGCTACCTTTATTATGAGTAATGTATTAAATAATGACAGAGTATCAACCATTTGGGAGATGGGGTTACTCCCAAGTACTGGCTAATGCTTAAACTTTCTAACTGCATGAAAATCAGTGCTTCACATTCTGGAGGTAACATCATTAATTTCCAGCATGAGTATGCTATCTTGACCTATGAATTATCCTTGTTGGTTCTACAAGCACAATACATCAAATGAGTGATGAATTCCTAGGGCTCAATTTAAGGAAGAAATATTGGGGGTGAGAGTTTCAAAGTTTAAAAAACCTCTCAGGCCCATTCCTGATCTCTTTCAACCCCAATTTTAGCCAGTTGATCACAATTGAGCCCAAAATTTCCATTGCTAAGCAAGACAATTGTTATGTGAGTTTTGTCCCATTTTACAACTTTTCTTGCCACATTTGATAAGTGACTCACTGCAGTTGTTAAGTTAGCAATAGGGGTGTGAAGTGAATCTGGCTTTCCCTTTGTTTGTCAGAAGGTCACAAAAGGTGATCACATGACCTGGGACACTGCAGCCATCTTAAATACATGCCACTTGCCAAGCATCCTAATCTTGATCATGTGATTATGGGGAGGCTGCATGTGAATAGCAGTAATAACTGATTTTTTTCAGTGCCATTGTAACTTTGAACGGTCACTAAATGAATGGTTGTAGGTCAATGACTACCTCTATGTAAAATCAGTTTCACAAAAATTAAGGGAGGTTGGGCAGGATTCAAATTATAGGGGGATCAGCACACTTAACTTGTAGAGTCATGTGAAAAAATACATAAACCCACATAAAGTGTTTTTCTTTTCTAATATTAATTTAGGGTTATTATTATTTTAATCTTCATTCAAACAGTATATAAAAATGATGTAACTGAGCAAAAAAGCTATGAAAATTGATTTTGCATTCATTTATTCAACAAAAAACTAACAGATTCACCACTTTTTTCTGTGCAAAAAGCAACCTTGGCTTTAATAACTCATATTGCCCCTTTTGGCAGAAACAACCTGAAGTAGGCGATTCTTTTAACCGTCTATCAGTTTCTAGCATAGACTGGGAAGAACTTTCTCCCCATTTCTCTATGCAGATTAGGGTCACTGTCATGTTGAAAGGTCCACTTTCAGTTGAGCTTCAATGTTTTGACAAATAATCTCACAGTATTTTCAAGTATCGACGAAAAATTCTAGAGGATTCTATGATGGTGAGCTGCCCAGGTGCTGATATAGCAGGTAAGGGTGAAGTGCTGCTTTTTATTTTTGCCAAACATGTCTTTTTGTACTGTGCCAAACAATGTGCTTTTTCTGTCTAGAGCACATTATTTCAGAAGCCTTGGTCTTTGTCTAGGTGTTCACGAACAGATTTTAGTCTTGCTTGAGGTTCTTTTTGGACAGCCAATGTTTCCTCCTGGCACTCCTCCACAAATGGGACAACTTGCCATAGCCAAATCACAGTGACCAACTCACTGCAGACAACTCACTACCGCCCAATTCACTGCAGGACTATTCAACAGATATGAAAGTTACATTAATTTCACCAGAACAGTGACCAATAATAATAAAATAAAGAAAATGAATCCAGAAATACAAGAGTTACAATAATTTTGACAAAAAGGTTGTCACCAACAGTAAAAGTAATTGACTGAAATAATTAATACAGATTTGAATTGTTCTGTAGCAAGTTGACTGTGACGAGTTGTGCAGTGGTGAGTTGGCTGTGACAAGTTAATTTCAAGTTGGCCGTGGCTAGTTGTCCTAGACCCCACCCATCCCCTACAGATCTAATGTGAGCAGCTTCTTCATAATAGTAGAATCATGCATTTTGACGCCAACAGTGGCAAGAACAACAAATAGGCCATGTGATAAAATTCTGGAGATCTTGGAGCATCTGTTGTTCTTCTCTCAGGCTGAACTTGCTGGGATGGCCTGACCTAGACAAGTCTGCACTTGTTTGCATCTCCACTTCCAGATGATGTTCCAGAAAGTGGAATGATAGATGCCCAATTGTTTGGTGATCTTTTTAATTCTCTTCCCAGATTCATAGCTGTATATTACTTCTTTCTGAAGAACTCAAAGAGCTATTTTGATCTAGTCCTATTTATACCATACACTTTAACAACAAAGAGCAAATCAAACCAAATGCCAGAGGTTTCAATAAGACAGGTTCCTCCCAGATTTCAATGATTTTCTAATCATCTGCATTTGACCTGGTATGCCTGAATTTAATTTTATTTGAAGTAATGATAAAAGTGAGTTATATTTACTTTTTCCACATGTGAAATTTGCATATATATATTTAAATTACAAAATGGACTACAAAATATAAATAGTATGTGATATTTGTTATATCCCGTTCGCTATCAATATTATTGAAGATCAAATATTTGTATGTTGAAATGTGTTAATCAAGTTTCAATAAAGTGTACTTATTTTTTCACATGACTATAAAACCTGCATTAGCTATTATTAGTACTATAAAGACATTATTGTATCACTTGAAGATTCAGCACAACTTGTAATGTAAATGTTTAGGACTCTAGTGGACAGTTACAATGCCTCCAGTCTGAAATGTGGTTAACAGAAGATGAAAACAGAACACACAAAACTGCTTTGTAAATATATAACAAACTCAGTCTAGGTGATGATGAAATAAAATAGGAACTGCATCACTATAAAAAGTTCAAACTATTATCCAAAAACAATGGCAAAAAATTCATTGCTTTATTCAAAACAGAAAATCTCAGGTAAGCATGCCATCTTTTCTTAATCCGTAACGTTAAGAAATATCATGTATGAATGTATACATATAAGTTTTTATCAGATTTTCTTCTGTTTGTTCAAATTAATTATCAGTATTGCCTTTTGGCAATTTAGAAGATTTTATCAACATAACATTATATAACATTTACATAACATAACATTTGTTTAGACTTTCAACATGAAAAATATATTCTCTTAAGGATCTATCTTAACTTTATCTTTTGTCCTGTCTCATGATGCAGAGAATATGTCATTTAGTTGTTGACTTGGCTATTGCTGCTGCCACAGCAATGAAGATTTGTGTGCTACAGGAATTTCAAGCTGCTTATTTACTGAGTTAGAAATACAGAAATATTCCCAAGACATATTTACTGTGATATAAAATGTAACTTATGTTTATTTAAGTGGCATGTATCCATTATTTGGGATTTTACAGCAACAAATAACTTTCTTAAATTGGAAAAAACAAAGTAATAGAAAAGTAATAAAATCTGATTAAACATACGAATCCAGAACTTCCAGTTCTAAGTTATTATCATGAGAACAAATGTTGTTCCTATGAATGCTAATTATATATATCAGTGAAGGGTTAGAACAATTTTTACACAACAAATCTGTATCAAACAAAGGACTGATTTTACAGAGTGCTCTGTACCACTAAAGGCTAAAGTAAGAGAGCAGAATCCATTGTCCAGGAATCTGTAAAGCACAAGATGTTGCCAACAGCCACTGAAACTGTATGATTTGGTGAAGCCTGAGGAATTAATTCATCCCATCCCTGATGAATAATACTTATCATGATTTTATGATCTGAATATGACCAAAGAAACTTGATTTCTTTCCTGCCACTCCACTGCTAAAACATGCACACAAATGCATCAATCTCTCTGTGCATCTGGAAAGATGAATGGAGGGGAAATATCCTAGAGATACTAGGACAGTATAGAATCCATATACTCTAGGAAATGTGGCAAGGAGAGGGAAATAGCTATAAATATTGGTTATGCAGAGTCCAGAAGAGGAGTTTTGGTGCAATTTGAAGTATTTCTTAAGAAAATGACTTCTGGAGTTTCTGTGCAGTAGCTTTGCTTCAAACGGTGTATAATTCAGCAAGAATTACTTACGTCCATGGAGCTGGGGCTGGGTAAGGATACAGGCTGAACAGTTGCAGGGAAAGTAAATGTCTCTGTCTTTTCATTTTCAGGGGAATCAGGATGACTGGACAGAGGGGATGTGGGGGTGAGAGCCCCAAATCCCAGCACAGTGTTGTATTTAGGTGGACGACCTACATATTAACAGAAGGAAACAAAAAGGGGAGGAAAATAATCTTACATACCTTTGGACATTGCTCCTCATTGGCTAGCATGAAAAAGGAAGCGATGAGGTACAGAGAGGTAGTTAGTATAATAGTCACAAGTGAAAGGAAGCCAAGATTCTCACATTAATTTTAAGACATTTACAAGAATAATTTCAAAAAGGATACTATGAGAAAAAACCCTGCAGTTTCTCAGAAGGGTAAAGGTTGCTACTCCTAACAATGGTATGTCATTTCAGTCTTAATGTTTTGAGTGTTCTATCTTTCCTTCCATATCAAGCCCTCAATTGACTTCTACCAAAAATTGCCATGATCCATTACCCCTTAGATTGACTGAAATATCTTCATAATCCTTAAAACAGTACCTACCGTGTTTCCCCGAAAATAAGACACTGTCTTATATTTTTTTTGGCTCCCAAAAACACACTAGGTCTTATTTTCGGGGTAGGTCTTATATATTTATGGTGCCAAATAGTGGGTGTGAGTGTGTAGGGGGGGGGTGTTTCGCGGGTGCACGGTTGCTCCCTGAAAAGTCTTCCTGGAACTGGAGATTTACACTAGGTCTTATTTTCGGGGTAGGTCTTATATTAGGGCAGGTTTAGAAAATAGCGCTAGGTCTTACTTTTGGGGTAGGTCTTATTTTCGGGGAAACACGGTAGTAATGCTTCATTCATTTTCTAAGTCTCATTTCCTCTCTTTCTTAGAAATCTGAAAAACTTGAGATACCATTTGGAGGCTATCCATAACATTTTCATTTAGGCAAGAATAATTATATTAGATCTGGAAAATATTTTGGTTTATTAAGGAATATTTTTAAAAATTATAAAGCATTGAATCTAGACCAATCATAAATGTAAAGAGCACTTTTGTTATTCATAAAATAACTATGACATAAAATTGCCTAGTAAATCATTATTCTAAAGTGAACTATTATTCTAATTGAAAATATAACCCTACAGGTTTTTTTGTAATAGTTTTCTGATGATTGATAAACAAAATTACAGACAAAAGATGGAAGCATGGAATTAAGCATTAAGCATTTTAACTTTTTAAAATTAAGCTATACCAAACAGGTAAAGAGTGGTAGAAACAAATATAAAGGTTTCTTTTATGTGACCAAGAACAAAATGCCAAAAGCAACGGGAAAAAAATATCAAATCTACTTTACTTATAATGACATATTTTGGAAAAGAAAAAAAAATTGCACAGTGGAACCTGTAATTGACTCTGAAACCTTTTAATCACTTATATTCATATATTCAGTACATTCAAGTACACTATTAGAAGCACGATATCTCAAGTTCATCAATACACATTTTAATTACAAAATATTGTTTTAAAATTACAGCTTGTATTTCAAGTTATCAATTTTATTTTTAAATAAGCTCAGCAGCAAAGGACTTATTAAAAAGCATTAACAGAATCAAGGCCAGATATTATATAATGCTTACTCAGCTCTATTGTGTAACTAATAAAGCACCCATCAAACTGGATTTCATCAGCGGTATTTTATATCCAAAACAAAATCTAAATGCTTGAAGAAGCTTTTTCAGGCATATTATCATTTGAATGTTATAAATTCAAATTGGGAATGAGAATAACAAATATCTGGGAGGTAGCTACTTTCATGCTCACTCTTAACTCCTGCATTGAACCTGCCTACACAGGAAATCAGTCTTTAAAGAACAGAGTTATTTTTCTGAGTTTGGGGTTTTAATTGTCAGAATGGGAGTAGTTTGTCTCATAAAGGAAAGGTATTAAAAAAAATCTGCCAACACTGAAATGCCATTGTATAAATTTATAATTATCCCTGTACCTGAAATACTGTGTATAGTTCTAATTACTGTATTTGAAAAAGGTTATAATAAAAGTGGGAAAAGTATAGAAAAGGACAACTAAAATTATCAAGATGTTCAAGCACCTTTCTTCTTTGAAAAAAGTATAATATTTCAATTATTTTTAGCTCAGAAAAAGGTAACTAAAGAGTGATATGACTGAGATGCATACAATCATGCTTGACATAGAAAAATAAGGGTTTTTTTTTTCTTTCTCTCAAAACTTGGAAACTTTTAGACTTAAGACACCAGAAATAGATTCCACTTTCTGTTTAACATGATTATATCATCACTCATCTTAATTTTCATTTTTCTTTATGACCACATGAGACAATTTATTCACCAAATGATTCCATTATTTTGCCGTTTTCATAAATCCCCTCGACCTTGTTTTCTGTGGTTCCTTATATTAACCTCTCTTTTTTTCTAGATCCTTTATTTCTTCTTTGGTTCAATGCTATTTCTACTTTTTACCTTTATTAAGAATTATAACCCTGGCTCTGACTAGAGTTGTTCAAATGCACATGTTGTGTCATATGTATGTAATTATTTTAACAAGGAAACAAAAGTACTGTCCTTCACAGAGCATGAGAGCCTCCTGCCAGCATCACATTCCGATCGCCCCGTGCGCTCCCACAGGAGGGGCCTCCTGGGAATACCGTCGGTCAGGCATTGTCAGCTGGCAGTTCCCAGGGCTAGGGCCTTTTCTGTGGGAGCGCCCGCCCTATGGAATCAGCTCCCCGTGGATCGTTTGGCCCCTGATCTCCGCTCCTTTCGTCAAGACCTAAAGACTTGGCTGTTTCAGCAGGCCGGCCTGGATTGACCTGGGGCGGGTTTGTTTTAATATTACTGTTTACTACCGTAATTTTAACTGTTTTAATGTTTCTTGTATTTATAGACTTGTTCTTTATTTAATATTTTTTTATTGTAAATATATTTCTTTTTATATGTTCGCCACCCTGAGTCCTTTGGGAGAAGGGCGGCATACAAGTCTAATAAAATAATAATAATAATAATAATAATAATAATAATAATATTATTATTATTATTATTTCAGTGTTCTATGAATTTTTTTAAATGACCCATTGGTATTTGTGTTTGTGCTGTTAAGTAGTATATCAAGGTTTAGCAAATATCTATAGTATTTATATCTTTTTCCTATGCTGGGTATTTGACTAAACAATGATTTGTAGGAAATATTACTGCAATTCCTAGAAGTCAGCTGAGGAAATTTACAATGGACAAAAAGTACTTCTTCATACAGTGCAAAATCAATCTACAGAATTCATTATCAAAATATACAGTTATGGATGCTAACTTGGATAGTGTGAAAACAACTACTGTATTAATTTTGAAAATTCTACACTACATCTATGTAGGATAAAGGATACCTCCAAATATTAATTGAAAAAGAATAGCAGGAGAGGGGAATGTCTCCATATTCTTTATGTGATTACCATGGAAGCATGTAGGTGGCCACTGTGAGAAATAAAATCCTAGATTATGATGGGACTTGTCTGAAACCAGAAAAGCTATTCTTCTGTTTGTATGATTATTTAACACATTTGATTCATGTATCATCCCTTCTCTTAATTAGAAATTTACCTCGTTTACGTGTCCCAGGATGCATTGTGCTGTTCAGATATGTGACCGCACTCTTCTTGCGCTTTGTAAAAGATAGAAACAAAGTAATAAAGACTTTTTGTTAATTGAAATCTATAGAATCACTGATACATATCCATATGTAACATAAACAAACATGCTTCACTACTAAAAATCATTCCTAGATTTGAGCAAGCTTTCAGTATGTTAAAGAATGCATTCATCATTGTGTTAACTAGAACACCTACTACAGAGAACTTGAACTTCATGAAATCACTGACAGGCCACAACAGACCTACTTCCACTAACAACAAGACAATGTTTGATGCTAGATCTTCATCATTCAGCAACTAGTCTATAACTTCTAGAAATATATCAGAGCAACCCAGAATTGTCTACATAGTTTTCTAGTGTCTTTGAGGGTGGGTATAGTTGAACTATTAGGGCAAATGCTGTGGGTCATGGAAGGGCAATTGAGTCCTGGAAAGTAGAGCAACCCAAAACCACCCTGCTTCTCACAGATGCAGTAAGGACAGCCATCATTCATAGAAGTCAATTGCTAAACATCAAACTGAGAAGGGAAGTTATTTTAACCTTCATTTTAGGCTCGTTTGGCCATCCCTTGTTTGGATGGATATAAGAGCATCAAAGCAAGTTCTTTTCAATCAGATTTTATTTCTAATGTATAAATAAGAGATTGCTACCTCAGGCTCAAAAACAGCTCCACTGTAAACTGGATTTGCTGTGGTTCTTCGTTTTCTTTCTTGTCTTTTACTTTGTATTTCTTGAGGAAAGAAATAATTTGGTTAGAAAATAAAAGCATTTCCAAGCATACAAGATTTTGTTTTAGAGTCTGAGAAACTAGGAGTCAGAATCTATCATTTCTGATAATCCTTGCACAAAGATAATCCTAAAGAAACAGCTGTATTACATAAAAATAGACTGAAAATACATCAGTACATGAGACCAATTCAACTTACAAGATTACAGCCCACATCTTAAAAAATCTAATTTTATATTTTTTTATCAACTACAGGTGAAACTCGAAAAATTAGAATATTGTGCAAAAGTTCATTTATTTCAGTAATGCAACTTAAAAGGTGAAACTAACATATGAGATAGACTCATTACATGCAAAGCAAGATAGTTCAAGCTGTGATGTGTCATAATTGTGATGATTATGGCTTACAGCTCATGAAAACCCCAAATCCACAATCTCAGAAAATTAGAATATGACATGCAATCAATCAAACAATGACTGTACATAGAACAATATCGGACCTCTGGAAAGTATAAGCATGCATATGTACTCAGTACTTGGTTTGGGCCCCTTTTGCAGAAGTTACTGCCTCAGTGAGGTGTGGCATGGAAGCTATCAGCCTGTGGCGCTGCTGAGGTGTTATGGAAGACCAGGATGCTTCAATAGCGGCCTTCAGCTCTTCTGCATTGTTTGGTCTCATGTCTCTCATCTTCCTGTTGGCAATGCCCCATAGATTCTCTATGGGGTTCAGGTCAGGCGAGTTTGCTGGCCAATCAAGCACAGTAATCCCACAGTCATTGAACCAGGTTTTGGTGCTTTTGGCAGTGTGGGCAGGTGCCAAGTCCTGCTGGAAAATGAAGTCAGCATCCCCATAAAGCTCGTCTGTGGAAGGAAGCATGAAGTGCTCCAAAATCTCCTGGTAGATGGCTGCATTGACCCTGGACTTAATGAAGCACAGTGGACCAACACCAGCAGATGACATGGCTCCCCAAATCAACACAGACTGTGGAAACTTTACACTGGACTTCAAGCATCTTGCAGTGTGTGCCTCTCCATTCTTCCTCCAGACTCTGGATCCTTGGTTTCCAAATGAGATGCAAAAGTTGCTCTCATCAGAAAAGAGGACTTTGGACCACTGAGCAACAGACCAGGTCTGTTTTTCTTTAGCCCAGGTAAGACGCTTCTGACGACATTTGAAGCCCATGTCCAGGATCCATCTGTATGTGGTGGCTCTTGATGCACTGACTCCAGCCTCAGTCCACTCCTTGTGAAAGTCCCCAACACTTTTGAATGGCCTTTTCCTGACAATCATCTCCAGGCTGCGGTCATCCCTGCTGCTTGTGCATCTTTTTCTTCCACACTTTTCCCTTCCACATAACTTTCTATTAATGTGCTTTGATATAGCACTTTGGGAACATCCAACTTCTTTTGCAATTAATTACCTTTTGAGGCTTTCCTTCCTTATGGAAGGTGTCAATGATGGTTTTCTGCACAAGACTGAGAGACCATTTAAAGGCTCAGGAACCCTTTGCAGGTGTTATAGCTTAATTAGCTGATTAGAGTGGGACACTTTGAGCCTAGAATATTGCACCTTTTCACAATATTCTAATTTTCTGAGATTGTGGATTTGGGGTTTTCATGAGCTGTAAGCTATAATCATCACAATTACGGCAAATCACAGCTTGAGCTATCTTGCTTTGCATGTAATGAGTCTATCTCATATATCAGTTTCACCTTTTAAGTTTCATTACTGAAATAAATGAACTTTTGTACGATATTCTAATTTTTTGAGTTTCACCTGTAATGAATCAAGAGAAATTTTCAAGTGATAATTAGTGCAAGATTCATTATAGTGTATGAATTTTTACCATGAATATTGCAAATTAATAATAACAAAAAGCATTAAAGTCAAAATCAACAGCTGCAGAGAAATGTAAAGACCTATTTAGTTGCTCAATGTATATTGCAACTCTTTTCCATGCAGTAAGTCTGTGACAAGTTACAAATATATAAGGATTATTTTTTTAAAAAACTGCAAACACGTTCATAGAAAAATGCATCAAAATATATATATAAACACTATCATTTAAGAGTAAATGAAATTATTTGTTAAAATATTTAATAAGTCTTAAAGAAATCCCTTTTATCAAACATATCTAAAACCTGATTAAGATTTAGTTTATGTTAAGCACTAGTTCTTTCTGGGTAGTATAAAACTTTTATTTTGTCTACACCCAAACTAAATCCCAAACATTTCTTTGAAAATAAACCCAATAAAGTAAAATGAAACTTAATAGGTCTTGATTTTAAAAAAAACAATGAAAAAGCTTGATTATCTTTTTACCTTCCAGATGATCATGCGTAACAAGTCCAAGAGAAACCATAAAGGCAAGTTTCTGAATTAAGAGAAACAAAAAGTTGAAATCACACAGTATTATAGAAAATTAAATTAGCTAACAGTCATTTCTTAATACAAATGATTCAACAATATACATCAACTCTTAAGGAATTTGAGCGGTTTTGGCTGAGTTGGTTTTTCAAGATACGTCTGGACAATTATCTTCTTCAATCTTTCTTTCTAATCATGAATTTGATCCTACCAGCTTTCAGTAATACCAACTAAATCATATTCTTCCTGTATTCTAATTATTCTAACTTGTGTCCCACACTTTGTGCATTTGTGTAACGAAGCTGGAACACTTGGTCATACAACTTGATCTATTCCTTCTGGTATTTTCATGCTCATTTTTGATACCACTACATTCTGAACTTCCTTACCAGCATCATACTATTTTCAATTATGTCCTCTCCTTCCCTATAGGATCCAGTCCTCCTGACCAAGGTCTCTTCCAAACTTATCCTCCCAGTTCTCATAACATGCAGCCTATCTCTTGCCAGGAATCCAACACAATGCATTCTAGTATCAAAGAAACGAAAGTTTTCTCGTTGGTACCTAATCACTATACCTAATTGTTCCTTTGGAGAATTCTCTTTCTAAGCTATGTGCTTTTATGGGAAAGAAGGAAGAGAACACAAACTGAGCCCCAAGTAATGTTGCTTTCCTATCCAGTGCTTGCAATGATTCAAGATTGTATTTGGCTGTGTATTTCTCCCAAATAGATCAGAAGGAAGGGATATTTATCAATGGGTTGAGAAGCTTTTTGTCACATTCCAAATGTGTGCCCAGAAAAGCATCATACTCCTCTTGACAGACTGGCTGGTTAACAGAGTACCACCATCACTTGTTTCCTGCTCCCAGGGAAGAGGATAGCATCCTTCCTTGTGCAGAACCTGTAGCACCCCTTCTTCAGTTCCTCAGATTTATGGTAGCTGCTTTTCTTTCAATACAGAAATATAATAAACAGTGAAATTTTGGAATCTAGTCTACAACTTTAAATGTTAAAAGCCAGATTGCTTTCCAATCCTCCCATTTGGCTTTCTCTATTTTCCAGGGGGGTTCTTAATTCAGCTGTCTTTCCACAAGCACTTCCTGTGACCTATTTATGAATTCCCTATCTCCCCTGATAAGCTAGGAAGTGAAAATTTTATCTATAGTTCTTTCAACCTCTCTTCCAGGATGGTAATCTTTTTGCATTTGTAGCACTGGAGCTCTTGCCTTCAGAAAAGAAAACAAATATGGCACATCTCATACTGATCACAACAGTAATTTTCTGCCTTCGTATTCCTCTGATGAAAGAAAGAATGAACAACACACACCTCCTTGGTTCCAGCATGCATCCTCCTTGGTTCCTATACAGGAATTCCTCCACCAATCTCCTGCCTGCCTGTTGCTGGGGAGCTGGCTTCCCCACAAGCTTCCTCACAACTAGATCAACAGCAAGAAATGTCCAATCACGTCCAATTAGCAATCAGCAGCCCAATGGACTATGAGAAAAAGAGTCAGCAGGAGCACCAAAGTGCTTTCAGAAGTCCAGTTGCCTTTTGAAAAGCAGCTTTGAAACAGCCATGACCTGGATGATTGAGAATCTCCATAGACAGTCAGCAGATGCAATCAATCGCCAGTCTTTATCTTCTCTGGCTTTTTCTCTTTTCTCCTGCCTCTTCCCTATGCTTAGTCAAACTTAAATAGGCAAACTCCTGTTTATTTACTCAGTAAACTCACTCTCTAGGGAGCTGGCTTCCTTACATGTCATCTGAAGCTGCCCCAAATCACTCTCTGTAAAATATGTTACTATTCTAATTATACTATATTTTACATCCATCTTGGGAATAAAGTAACAAGTAACACATTTCCCCAGTTTATCCTAAGAAAAGCTGGGATAAAATGATATCTATAAAACAGCATAAAATAATTTCAAAAATTAGAGTTAATATAAATGATAATGCTTTTTTTAATTAATCAAACTGTCACCATCAGAAATGTGTAGGAATTAACACCAAAGTAGCATATAGTTCTTAAAATGTTGGGTTTGAATATGGTAATTTGAATCTTTGTGGAATTAAGTCCCTTAATAAAAGACATTCAAAATAACATGTAATTCCTGATAAAGCAGGAACACAATGTCATACGTAGCCACATCGTTAATAGTTTATTTTAAAGGTATTCTTTTAAAAGTATTCTTTTAAAGTCTTCAAATGTATGTTTACTTATTTATTTGTTACATGCAAAATCCATCTTCCTTTCAGGAGCTCAAAATAATATACACAATTCTCCTTTCTCCAATATTCCCCATGATAATCCTGTCAGATAGACTAGACAAGAGAATTACTAGGTCAAACTCAGTAAGAATCTGTCCCTGAGGGCGAAGTAGCACCTGTTTTACCCACACTACACAGATTCTCTGCGTTGTGAAGTATATGCCTGGCAATTTCTCTCACTCTCTTACCCAGGGATACCAAGATACAACTGATGGATGCCATTTCCTGCTTTCCATGGTGACAATAGAACTGACTATGGGACTATGCATTACTGACCCAGGGCATACAGTTAGCATGCCACTGATTTTTCAGCCCTTTGATCTGATAGTTAAGTAACATTTAGAAAATGCAATCATCATAGGTAGGTCATCTTTCTGGCAGCTACCCTCCCTTGGAGGAATAGATATCCTATTAAAACAGTCCACTCCAAAAGACTTATGAAATTTGAGGAATTCCTCAAAATTCTGGGGAAGTTTCTAGCAGTTTGGATTGATGATCATGTCAAAGGTCTTCATGTAACTGTGAAACAAATGAAAAAAGACATCTCATCAACATCCCAAATATGAATCTAAGGCTATGGCAATTGAAGGACAGTTCAAGCCAGGTGAAAAATTGGCTGAAACACATTATTGAAGTTGTGCAGGGAATTTGTAGTAGAGCATGGCCGTAACTATTAAATAGTAGTGAAAATAGTAAAGAAAACTTATTTTATTAAGTCCATCTAACTAACTATCCACTGTTCCCCACCCCACCTCCAACTACAATAAAGCTTACTGTCATCTGCTCCTGTAACTCACAGAAGACCTGAGTGACACATTGGCTAGGTATTTTAAGAATTGACTCTTTATACTAATAATTCAAAAACTCAAGAGTGCATACATTTCTTCAAATGTATGCACACATTGACATCTGGTGAATTAGTATCTTTCCCAAGAAAAGTTTACAATATTTTTTCCCAACAATTGTGACATGTACCCCAAATTCTTCACAAAATTCCAGGATTTTTAAAATACAATTTATCAAAAAAACTGGCATTTTAAAACTTTAACTCCCTTGCTGAAACCTTACTAATAATATTAAGAATATTCCACCATCATGGAATTATCAGAGACATGTCCAACACATATTTTTAACAGGTCTTCAAATATACTGCATATCCAATCTAGAAAAATAGATAACAACTACTTTTGAGATTTGCTGAGTTATCCCATACATTTGAAGAATGTTTTGATGAATTAATCTTCTGTAAAGATTATGAGACACATTTAACATCTTTTTAAAGTTGAGACGGCTGATTTCTTAAAATCGGAGTCTTTTATTTTTTATTCCAGATTTTTTAAAAATTAAATTTCTATATTATTCACTTGTTGGTTAACTTCTAAAAATAATAAATATTTTTGTTATAGGTTTAACAAAATATACTTTTGTTATAAGTATAAATATTTTATTTATACTTGCCATTTTAGTCTTTTTGGGCAGGTTACATTCTTTTTATACTTCTCAGTTATAGAAATATGATTAATAATGAAATCCTTAATAATATGATCTTAACCCCTTTTCAGCTGACAATTTCCAAAACTAAAATTAAACATACAAGTACTTTCATCCACCACTTCTAAATAGGTATAAGTCCATAAAATCCTTCCCTTCCCTTCCCTTCCCTTCCCTTCCCTTCCCTAACCTTCCCTCCGTAATCAACCAACCATGCAACCACCCAACCAATCAACCAACCAAGCCTAATGTATATGTCACTTCAGAGAAAGTATTAGTATAATATTAAAAACAAAAATAAGTATCCTTTTTATTAAAAGATCAAATGTGAATCTCCTTCTCAATAAAATGCAAATAAATCTGGCTGCCTTTAATACTTGGAAATACACCTCAGTTCTGATTAAAAGTAGAACCTGCCAGGATTTAAAAGAAGCCAATAATAACTTTGTGGTGGTAGCCATAGTATCTTAAGTATGGTTTATATAGCCATACATTTTATTTTATTTTTTTAAAAAGAAGGTAATACATTTGCTCAATGCTATAACTAAAATTCTGCAAAATAAGAAGCTCCATTTTCATGTGTAATTAGAATTTCAAAGAAAGAACGTTTCTGATCACTTTATTAAAATGTCATCAGAAGCTTATTGATCTATTTAAAATATCTACATGGAATTAATACAGAGAGAGTTCTCTTAAATTTGTAAACTAATCTTGAAATTAAATTCATTTTCACCACATTTATTCTTCCCCATAAATTCATAAGTATTTTCAACTGTCTGTTAGTATTACTGTTAATCTGAATTATACCGTCAATTGTATTAATATATACCTCAAAGGCATTATGGAAGAATTATTTTCAGATATTTAAGAGATTTCAGGCAATAAACAAAACCCAAGTTTTTGCATATTAGCAACTGATAATATATTAATTATTTTCCAGAAAATAATATTTTAACTAATGGTACCTGTGGGTTTTCTTCTCGTTTTGGCTTGGGAGGTGCAGGAGAGGTAACAGTATGAATCTCTGTTGGCTTCTCCTCTGTTTCTACTTGGGGCTTGACTGTCTGAAATAGAAATAACTGAATATATACTCCTTGATTTAGCATAAAACAAAACAAAACAAAAAAGCAATGCCTTTCATTAACCAAAATGACAACAATGATGAAAACCCTAATTATGTGAAAATATCTCAAACAGTACTTAGTTTTTCAGAAGATCACGCCCCCCACCACTCCCCAAACTCCAACACTTAAGTAAAAGACCTGGGAAGCAGAACTATAGATGAGCTGGTATTTTAAAGAATGATCTCCCTGAAAAGCTTGCTTAGACACCATTTTGTTAGGAACAGGCACTCCTCTTTGGGCTTTAGTATTAACATGAAATGTGCTTGAAAATTAGTTCTCCATGATTTCTGAAAGTGTGGATTTTCCTGAAGTATACACAGTATATGGCAGAATCCTTTGCATCATAAGTTCCTCCACAATGACACAATAATCACTTTATGACATGGATGTGAAGTCATAAAATATTACCAATCATTTCCAAGGTGACAAAGATAATTTCAGTATGCTATATGAGCAATACATGGAATATGGATATGGATTGGTTTGTTCTTAATAATAGTAAGCCACATTGTTGTTTGTTCCTTTTTGGTTTATATACAAACTAAAGTGTTATAGAGTTTTCAATAAAACATAGTTAAAAGCTCGCTTATAATTATGGGTGAATATTGGCTATGTCTGAAACATTTGTTTAAACTGTAGTTTATTCTAATGGTCTGGTCTGGCATGACTGCGAAACAACATTCGAAACATTTGGTGCTATTTACTGAATAAGTCAATCATGATTAAAGATATTAAAAATACAAGTTTCAAGTCTCAGTTAACACTAACAGTAGTTCTTTGTTAGTTCAAAATGGAAGGAAACACTACCCCTTCCCTTCTTTGCAAAGTACTAATTTGGCACATGCTGATTTTGTGTTCGTATTTTACTGTGACATATATGTTGCACCTTCCTAAAAGAGATAAAAAGTGGATCATTTTCCTCATACATTAATGGAAAATTTGTCAAGCTTAAAAGCAACTTTTGAGAATTCAAATTAGCAGGCTTCAAAATCAGCTATAAAAAGATGTATTGCTAGGAGAATGATGACTACTTCTGTTTTGTTAGGGAAATACTCTTTCAACTATCCAGGTTGCAAAGTATTTAAACAGCCTTGAACAACCAATGACAAATTAGAGGTTGTTACAAAATTGTTATCTCATTTTGAAGTTAGATTAATTAGAAATGTTAGCAACATAATGGAAACATACTTTTGCTGAAAATGAAAATTGTATACTTAGGCAAAACAAAAACAAAAAACAAGCAAATGATAATAGTTCTGATGGACTGTAAACAAAAATACAGACCGACCGAACAGCATTCCTCTAGCTGTACCTGCTTCTCAACATTTGGTTTGCTGATCTGTAGAGTCTGAGGTCCAGCAAGCCTGGCACCTGGGGCTGCTATAACAATGCTGGTGAGTTGTGCCATTGGAAAAGTTTTGGCTATGGTTGCTGTTTGCCCATTCACAACACGAACTGGGTGTATGGAATTCTGTGTAGAGGGTAAGGAGGTGGGGGTGAACTTTGTGGTCAACATCACAGGCCTCTGAATAAGTTGAGGAGCAGCAAGCATAGGAGGAGGTGGGGCTGGAGCTATAGGTATGTTATTCTGGGCAACTGGTTTTGGTCGAACCTAGAGAGAGAAAGGTAGACAGAGATATCAGACTATTTCCTACAAACATGACTTAGCAGACAACAGTATTTGTATTACATTGAGATACACATCAGCGCAAAGCTACTTAATTTGAAATCTGTTTCAAACTTGGTTGATTCCAAATATAATGGCTGTAAATGGTACCAAAAACTGTTCCTTGTCTCTGCATCAGGAAGCTTCATATACTTATTATTCAGATTAAAGGGATAATATTACTTTATAAATTAGCTTATAATAAAAATTAGAGTGGTCATGTGATTTTTCAAGTCCTGATATGGTAGCATAGAATATATTGAATTTCCAATGCTGTACTCTTTAAGAATATTAACAGTAAGAGGAATTATCTATGCAAAATAAATATAAATTAAATGCAGCTGCATTTATATTAACCCTACATCTCTGCATTAATTGAGAGAATTTATACATAGTTATCATTTTAAATGTTGAATCTAACTTATTAGGATGTTAGATATATATATCTTAACTTTACGTTTCAGAGATGGAAAACTGGTTCTCTAAAAAGCAGGGAATGGAGCTGAAGGTGACAAATATAACATCACTGAGATACAAGAATCTTTTATTGAAAGATTAGACATTCAACAGTATTAGACATTCAAAGCACAGCATATAAGTTGTTATACATTTGGCTACCAGTCATGGAATGCAAAATTCAGGACAACTGTTACATTGCATCAAAACAATAAGAAAACTCTAGCTTTCTGCTGCAATTTAACGATCATCTAGATTCTATATTACTGTTGCACATTTGCCTTTAAATAGTTGGGAGAGAATTTATTTCAGAAAAAGTTTTGCTCAACCAATCTTCCCATGACAAATTTGATCCTTTCTAGAAAACAGTAAGAGCAAATTGCACTAATTAAACTACAAACTCATCACAGTGGCAACAACTGGGTGGCAAACACTTTATTGGTTATACATTAGTATAAGGAAAAGAAACCAAATTAAAAGCACATAATGAATACAGAGAAGCAATTGGGTACAGCTCAGCAACAAAAAGTTATTCTATTCACAGTCTCAGCTAACTTTCTGACCTCTGAGCCTGGGAGAACTGCCAGATCTTAAGGGGTTTTTAAATGCCAGCAAGGTTAGGGACAAAGTGATCTTGGGTGGGAAGGATAGGTTCGGAGCCAGAAAAGGCACAGTTCTGGTCCCACCAGATCACATTTTAATTGATAAGGCCTGAAGCATACCTCTCTTGCCAGACCTGATGAAGCATGTAGAAACAATTAGAACAAAACACTCCCATAAGATGGCAAAAATGGAGCTTTAATATAAAAAGGAATTCATTGGGCAGAATTTATTGCTGGCTACCATGCTAACTCACTGCTATCACCTCACAATCTGAATGGCATTCCTGGTCATTCAGATTCTTGTGGCCTGGATTTGACAGCCCTAATTCTTATTAAATGTATGAAATATCTAATGTTGTCTTTTTAAACCTCAAATCAAAGTCGTATCTCACTGAGTTTTACACGGTTTGGTTAGTTGGCATCTATTCTGAACAGACTCACCTGTGGAAGAAAATTTGGACGAGGAGTAAGTCTGGGAGGAGGGATGAACTGTGGCACTTTGATAGGTTGAGGAGCTGTAGCTTGAACCTGCTAAACAACAGGAGTGAGCTCAGGTGGCAATGAAACTAAAGCAGCTTTAAGCAAAGTATAGGTACGATGAATTATTTTAAAGTTTGATAACCGTTACCAGTTTTTCCAATATAAACTGATTTTGAAGAGTGAAACTATCTTTCTTACTTAGGAAGTATAAAGCTGGCCTTTTGCTTGTCTCATAAATATATAAACCTATGTTATCACTGTAAGACTGTACCAGTCATCTGAACCTTTTGAATTTTTATACATTACAGGTTGTTCTACAGAATACAGTATCAGTCTTGTTACCCATTCAAATAGCATTTCACAAGATGTTTAAATATGTTAAGAACATAAGCATTCATATTCAAAGTACCCCAAACCACTGCTTTGCACAATGAATTATTTTCCTTATTGTCCAGGAACGCGATAATTTATTACTAGAATACAAAGGCTGTAAGTAGATTTACTTACAGCTGCATTTCTGGATTAATTCTCAAATGTTAACATTCAGATGCCTCATATATTTAATAGTATACTGATAATCACTGTTATATTTCTAATCCAAATTGTATCTGTTTAAATAGCTGACTTCACATTTAAAATTAAATTTTACATTTTAATAGGTTTCAACTGTTTGACATTTTGTCAACTAATCCTTGATCATAATAATGCTTGTAATTGTTATAGAGTGAAAAAATGCTGGCAAGAACTCATTGTGCAAGGTACCATTTTATGGACCCAGTGGCAGTAATATTTAATGAAGTTAAACAAGCAATGAAAAAAAAGCAATGAAATTGAAAAAAGTAAACTATGTCAGAAGTTATACCATTCAAATAAAGAGTCCCCAAGCATAAACTTCTACAATCAAGATTAAGGAATCTGTGCCCTTTTAGCAAGGAGATTAAGAATCATATAGAAACAATTTGACATCTTATTATTGGAACATATGTTAAGGATACATAATTGTGTAGTACTGTAACAATATTAATCAGCATTGGAATAGTAATTAAAATTGAAAATTTCTAAAATAAGTGTGTTATCTAATCATAATTTAAGCAAAGCTTCAAAATATAAAGTATATTCTCCAAGTATGTAAATAATACACTCTATTCTCTAGTATACATAAGTTCATATTATGTTTATTATGAAAAATGGTTCAAGTGCTGAGCTACCCAGCTTGCTTACCAATGTGACTGTATTTTTTGCCACTATTTGTACTGCCTCTGTTCCTGGACCAGTGACTTTATTTGTTGTCTGGAGGTTGACAGGCGTGTTCTGTGCATCAGTGCTAAGGACAGTTTTCTGGCTGCTGTTGATGGCAGTCACCATGGCAATTGTAGGTCTTTGACCCACAACAGAGGCAGGCATGGTTGCTGTTGCTTTCAGAACAAGAGGTAGTGTCTTAGTGGTGATCATAGAAGCTGTAGTTACAGTTTTCTAAGAGAAATAGAAAACACTTTTTTTTTCTGGAAGACTGCACCACCCACTGAGAAAAAATTATTATTGAGAACTGTGAGAAAATAGAAGCAATACAGCACAATGGGGAAATTATGGAAAATTTAAACATTGATATGCTTCTCCTGGAATCAATAAATTTATTAATACTTTATAGCAAATCTCATATACACTTGACAACTAATCATACAGAAATACTAGGTCATGATTTGATGAGAGTTGATGAAATATGCAGAACAGTAATCAAGTTTTTGTATGAATCCTTCAATTTTTGCCTTTCCGCTCCTTGGAATATGTCCTTACTAAATCTCTAGACTTTTTGAAAAGTGTGTCTCTTCTTAACCATTTATATTAGTAATATCCATAATGTTCAGTGCGCAAGCTATCCTGTATATGGAACAGGTAGAACTGGGTAGTCCACGTTTGGAACACAACATAGGTATTTTATCCAGACATGGACCCAGAACATATGTGTTCCAGACATAGGGCCTCTAGAATAAGATACAGAAGAGAAAAATGAAGCCATTAGTGTGTGGCAGCTAAGCAGAGATAAAGATAAGGAAGGTGATGGGAATATCCAGAGAGGGTAGCTGGGCTAGTTGAGTATCCCCAGAGGTGGTATTCAGCAGGTTCTAACCAGTTCTGGAGAACCAGTAGCGGAAATTTTGAGTAGTTCAGAGAACCGGCAAATACCACCTCTGACTGGAGATTTTACAGTATCCTTTCCCTGCCACACCCACCAAGCCACATGCACAAAACTGGTAGTAAAAAAAATTGAATCCCACCACTGAGTATCCCATTCTTGAATTCAAATTTGGCACTGACAGCTACAGGGAAGGAGAAAATGGGAAAGACAGGTGAGGGACAAGTGAGGGACTGTCATATAGGATGACAGCAGCTGCAGGGATCGAAATCTATGGGAAAAGGAGCAAAAAGTGGAATGGACCAGTCACTTATGCTGTGTTCAAATATAAAATGGTAGCAGGGAGTTGTGCTATGAAGATATCAAATACCGGTTGCCCTGTGTGAGCACACAGGTTGGGACTCCTCGGGTTGCCGTCCGCACGACAATGTCAGCTTGCGGTGACCCGGGGAAGGGCCTATTCTGCATCGGCCCCCGCCTTATGGAACCAGCTACCCGCTGAGCTCCAGCTGGCTCCCAATCTCTCCTCTTTCCAGCGCGATCTAAAAACCTGGTTGTTTTTACAGGCTGGGCTGGACTGACCCCCGGGGGGAGAGGGTGGGTTTTAAATTCGATTTTAATTTGGTTTTATAGTTGTATTTTGGCTTGTTTAGTTTAATTTCTTTTTAAATAATTTATTGTTCTGTGTTTTTATCTGTGAGCCGCCCCGAGTCCTTTTTAGAGAATGGCGGCATACAAGTCTAAATAAATAAATAAATAAATAAATAAATAAATAAATAAATAAATAAATAAATAATAAAATAATAAAATAAAATAAGATAAAATAAAATAAAATAAAATAAAATAAAATAAAATAAAATAAAATCCCTGGGCAAACTAGTACCTAGGCCATGAGGAGAAGAGAAGAGAGGAGTGAGCTGTGTCAGTCTTGCTCTATTCCTAGAACTTTTTTTTTTTAATTATATTTATATGCCGCACTTCTCCGAAGACTCAGGGCGGCTTACAATTTTGGGGATACAACCCAATGCACTCAGCAATAGCCTTCATTCCATTTTATATGCCTGCTTATTACTAAGCAGCATTTTTACAAAGTCAGCTAATTGCCCCCAACAATCTTGGGTCCTCAATTTACCTACCCCGAGAGGATGGAAGGCTGAGTCAACCTTGAGCCTGGTGGGATTCGAGCCTGCAGTAATTGCAGGCAGCTGGAACTTAAGTGCTAGGCATTTAACAGGCTGCGCCACCAAAACTTTCTGGACTATTCTTGAAAAAAAAATCCAAAAATAACCAAAATGTTGCACATTTCCAGTTATTCTAGAGTGTGATGTACCTAGGACAATCCAGTCAAGCATTCATGACACATAATTTCTAATTTTGTGCAAACCTCTACCTTATGTGCAACAAATATAGGTGTAAATATGTATATGGAAATGTCACTGTATCTGTAGAATGTCATAAAACTGTATTTGTTTTGAACCAATTTTTCAGTTCAAAGTTGGTTCAAGTAGAGTTAATAGGTGAAACTCAGACAAGAAATTCCCCAAAATTAAAAGGTCATTATCATATATGATTTTCGGAAACTCCCAGTCATTGACAATTGAAAAGCAACAGCAAATATCATTTGGGCATTTTCACTGGTGAAGTATTTTTATTTTAGCAGAAGTTTCTAAATAAGTATCTAGTATTAGATTTATTGCTGCAGTATTATATTTTCAGTTGGGATAGGATTATTTTATCAGAGGGAAGCTGTTAAAGTTCTGAAGTTTGCAGACAGTACAACAGTCATTGGCTTCATTCTAGATGATAATGAGTCTGCACATAGATGGGAGGTTGAACAACTGGCCCTGCGGTGCAGCCCTAACAATCTGGAGCTAAATATGCTTAAAACTGTAAAGATGATAGTGGATTTTAGGAGGAACCCTTCTATTTTAACCCCTTCATATGTTATGCTACAATTAACTAGAACTGGGACCTTCAAGATTTCTCACACCTATGCATGCATAGAAATCCATGACTTTGCACTACACTGAAATTTTGCTTTTCTCTAAAACAGGTGCACACTTTTTCATATAGCATTCACATCAGATGTACTAGATTCCACTTATGCTTAATCTGATTTGTATAATTTAAATCATGTGTTCTTAATTAGTTACATCACAACATTAGGACCCAGATTTTTGGAAGCAATACACTGACTGTGTAAACCACTTAGAGAGGGCTGTAAAGCACTGTGAAGTGGTAAATAAGTCTAAGTGCTATTGCTATTGCAAGTGGACCCTAGAGAGTAATATCTAAATTTAAGGAAACATTCCTTCCTAGGATTTGAAAAAGAAAACACTACTGGTATTACTAGCCAAGGTTTTGCTACCGTGTTTCCCCGAAAATAAGACCTACCCCGAAAGTAAGACCTAGCACTATTTTCTAAACCTGCCCTAATATAAGACCTACCCCGAAAATAAGACCTAGTGTAAATCTCCAGTTCCAGGAAGACTTTTCAGGGAGCAACTGTGCACCCGCGAAACACGCCCCCTACACACTCACACCCGCTATTTGGCACCATAAATATATAAGACCTACCCCGAAAATAAGACCTAGTGTGTTTTTGGGAGCCAAAAAATATATAAGACAGTGTCTTATTTTCGGGGAAACACGGTAGCAATTATTTCAAATTCCGCCATGACCTGAAGACCTGGTTGTTTAACCAATCCGGGTTGTGATTTTTTGGGATGGGATGGTTTTTTATTGGATGAATTTGTAATTGTAATGGGGCTTATTTAGTTTAATCTGTTTTAATTATTTATTGCTGTTGTTGTTTTTATTTGTGAGCTGCCCCGAGTCTTCGGAGATGGGGCAGCATATAAGTCCCATTAATAAATAAATAAATAAATAAATAAATTATGAATTAACACTTTTAACATTTTAACATCAGCAAACTATGAATTTTCAGTATGGTCACAGTATTACAATTAAGAATTTTACAAATATTGTAATTTTTTCCTGCTAGTGTTTCCTTCTAGCTCCTTTTAATAATTGTGCACATCTTTAAAATCTTCTAAAATTCTTTGCTAAGGTTACACCATACAAGTAGTTTCATAATGTTGTGGAAGAACTGATTTAATTCTCCCAAAAGACTTTAAAGTTTTAAAGAATAATTTGAGAAGCCCTGTGATGTATCAGAATTAAGTTCATACGCAATTTAGATAACAATTTTATTTTTTGGATTTTGATTAATTTAGTTTTTCTCTTATTAAGCAAATAGGTTTATAAGTTTAAGGCTTTTAAAGAAGGTCTGCAACAGAATAATAAAAGAAAAAAATGTAGCAATTTTAAGGCAAGTTCACTAGAGGGCTCTTTAGTTTTAAATATCTTGTTTAAGCACATGTTAGCTGAAAGTTAAACTATAAAGCAGAGTAAAGTTATTACAATTGTAATCTTTTAATAATTACAGTTTTTAATACTAGCTAATATAAATTATGTAAGATTATTCAAAATGAACTTAATCAATAAAATTTCTATGTTTTACTTAATGTCAATTACTTTCAATTACTTTCAACAGCATATTAATCAAAACAGTCAGAAGAGCATCAGATAAATCTGCAATTAAAATTTCAAACCTGAAGTTGGTCTAACCAGTAAAATATCTACTTCATAGTAAAGGATTTCTAGAATTAAAGTTTGTGAATTAAATAGTATTTTTTTTCTTGGTTTACCAACAATGTATAATTTGACTATTTTTTTCCAATAATTTAATGGAACACTGATATGCTGTTACCATAAATTCAAGGCCTGCCTTGTCCATGAAAGCCAATTGGGTGACTTTGGGCCAGTCACTCTCTTTCAGTGCAACCCACCTCACAAGGTTGTTGTTGTGAGGAAAATGGAGAAGGAAGTTGTGCTGGATATGTTTCCTGCTTTGAGTTGACAATAATAATAATAAAGGCAGGATATGAATAAATAAAAATATTTTATTTTTTCTTATATTCCAATTGTCCAACAGTCAAGAACAGTCTTTCTATTTTACTAATGATAATGATAATTTTCCAGATACCAGAGTCTGAAACAGGGATGTTTTATATGCAAATTATCCTTTATTATAAGTAGCAGGATAAGTAAAGTTACACAGCTGAATGGAACAACTTGCTGCAGCGGGGTTGCCGCTGGGTTGCCCCAGCCAGCTCTCCATGGGCAACTTGCCACAGGGCAACTCACTCACTGTGGGAGAATGCTAGAGGTGAGGGGAATCTCCTCTTCCTCCTTGCTCTCCGTCTCTCTCCTTGATCTGGCTTACCACCCCTCTCCTTGATCTGGCTTAATACCTCCTGAATTCTGTAGCAAAAACTCCTGTGTACCAAAGTGTGATTCTTTCCCAAGTGATCTTTTTTCTTCCCCTCTCTGCTTTGTCCTCCCCGATTCTTCCCTCCAGTCTGAGCTATGGAGAAGGAGTGGAGGAGGAGGATGTTTTCCTCGCCTCCTGCATACTCCCATGGTGAGTTGTTCTGTAGCAAGTTGTCCCATGGTGAGGTGGTTACGGTGAAGTGACGGCAGCGAGCTAACAGCAGTGAACCAGCGGTTGCAAGTTGTTCTGAACCCGTTACATATAGGGCTTCTGATATCTGCAGTTCTACTCCCTTACTCTATTTACTACTACTTGCAATACATCAGAGCCATTAAAAAAATTACAACTCCTTGAGGTTCAATTCATTGCCGTTTACCATGACTACTTACAGAGCAAAATAATTTTTAGTCAAGCATTGTCTTTAGCATTCTAAATTCTTATGTTATTTTGGTAAGAATAGAGAATATTAATCCAAAACTACTTTGTACCATTACATCTTCATTATAATGTATTATTTTTACCAAGTTCTCTAGTTCCAAGTTATATTATTATTTATTATTTATGAGATTTATATGCCACCCTATCTCCTGAAGGACTTAGGGCGGCTTACAATACTAAAAAATAAACAATATAAATATTAAAGTTAATTAAGTTGCCAATTTCATAGTTCGAATTAAAGTATATAGACAACCATTAAAGACCCTCCCCCTTTTTCCATCAGTCCAGATAGGCGAGTTGGAACAGCCAAGTTTTTAGGTCGCAGCGGAAGGATCGGAGGTCAGGGGCCATCCGGAGCTACAGGGGAAGCTTGTTCCAAAGGGTGGGTGCCCCCACAGAAAACGCCCTACCCCTGGGCACCGCCAGCCGGCATTGACTGGCCAACGACATCCCGAGAAGGCCCAGCCGGTGGGAGCGCATGGGTCATCGGGAAGTTGTTATCGGCAGCAGGGTTTCCTGCAAATATCCCGGTCCAATGCCATGAAGGGCTTTATAGGTTAACACCAGCACCTTGAATCTCACCAGGAGGGCAACTGGTAACCAGTTACTTGAGGATAGAAATGCATATATTTCCTGTTGACATATTCTTCTCAAATTTTATCACACAATAAATTGCCAAAAATGTTTCTTTATGAAAAATCTTAATTTACTTTATCTAGTTCACAAACCTGCCTTCACCAATTTGACTACAGTTCATTCATAAAATTTCCTACTCTTATTGTAATAAATATTAGATATTGGTTCAAAACTGAATTTCAAGAGAAAAAAACACTTGTCTTTATTGCTTACATAAAATTGGTGTCAGAGTACGCAATGAGAAAATGTAATCCTCAGTTTGAGAAGTTATAGTATCAAATATGTCAACATTTTATTAAAAATGAATCTAAAGGTCAGAATTATTACATGTCCACCATTTAGACACACAATCTTTTATTGGGCAAGATAAAAGAAACTGCTTTCCACTATGTTATTTATAGTCACTTTTGGAGTAAATGTTTCTCCACCATTTATGAATGGCAATTAACATCATTCAACCTATAAATGGTAGAATTTCTCCTGACCAATAGCAACAAGAAGAGGTTACATTTTGCAGAAGCATTTGTAAGATTGATGGGTAACTAGTTTATATATTTTAGATTTACTAGAAAACATATGGTTGCTTATAAGTTGATATCATAAAATTATTCTGCATATATATCTTTATTTACAATTAATTATACATTATTTCTGTATTTTAATTGCCTTTCACTGAAATAAATAACCTGAACTGATAAAGATTTCTAAATAGTTCAAGATCCCTAGATGTCATCTGAAATAAAACCAAATAGAAACAAGATGAGTATTAGTCAAAGATAGAGAGGAAAATGACAGAAGATAAGGACCTTTGTTTTTACTTAAAGATTTCTAACAGCATTACCCGATCCTATAAACATTCACTCACTCCTATTCAGGTCAAAATGATTTAGTTTCTAGTAAATGTTTGCTAGTCATTACCTAGACTAACATTGATTTTATACAGTGATGAATTTCAGCCTAAGAAATAGCTTTCCAAAATCACAGTAACTAATTCGAACACTTTACCTGTGATCCAAGCAGGTTTGGAGAGGGTGCAGTAGTTTGCTGCTGTGGCTGCTGTGGCTGCTGCTGTAGAGGCTGTGAAGTTTGTATTTTATTTTCTGTCTGTGCCAATGGCTGTATTTGAAACTTACTATCAGGCTGTTCCTGCTTTACCATTAAATTCTTTCGCAGTTGTTCAACGACTCTTTTCTAGCAAGAAAATACAAACAAAAATAGTATCATATACTTTTGCATTACAGTAAAATACATTTCAATATTTTTTTTCAAAAACAAATAGAAATAATGTAATTAGTTATAAGACGAACTTTGTTTTAAGGTTCTATTTTAAAAAGTCAGTTTTGTGTCAATATTATTACGTTCATTTTAATTATTATTATATGTATGTATGTGTATTTATATCTGATTGTATTACCACTGTTTATTTTTATTGCTGTTTGTCAAACTCACTATCTTTAAAACATTTGATTGAATAAATTTCATACTAAATAAAAATAAAGAAAGCAAATTCATTTTTGACAAACCAGCAAATTTAAGGAAGGATAATGTATCACTAAAATCAGAAGTTGTGGGCAATTCAATATTCAATACTACTAACCTGGCTTCAATCAAGGACCTCTATACTGCACGAGTCAAAAAGAGGGCTGTGAAAATATTTACAGACCTCACACATCCCGGACATAAACTGTTTCAACTCCTTCCCTCAAATCGATGCTATAGAGCACTGCACACCAGAACAACTAGACACAAGAACAGTTTTTTCCTGAACACCATCATTCTGCTAAACAAATAATTCCCTCAACACTGTTCAATTATTTACAAAGTCTGCACTACTATTACTATTAATCTTCTCATCACTCCTTATCACCCATCTCCTCCCACTTGTGATTCTATGAGTGTAACTTTGTCGCTTGTATCCTTACAATTTATATTGACTGTTTCCTAGTATGATTTGATTGCTTATTGTACCCTATGACTATCATTAAGTGTTGTACATTCTTGACTCTTGACGAATGTATCTTTTCTTTTATGTATACTGAGAGTATTTGCACCAAGACAAATTCCTTGTGTGTCCAATCACACTTGGCCAATAAAGAATTCAATTCAATTCTATTCTATTCTATTCAATGAAGACACCCCTCCTCCAGGAACTATTGTTCTTTCACAGCTCAGACAAAAATATGGAGCCGAATGATGGCATTCATCATTCAAACCTTTCACAAACTTTTATAACAAATCAGTTAAGTGTTATAAGCAACAACAGTTTTGGATTATCGTAATACATAATTCCTGCATATGGGAACTCTGTGTATTGCTAATATAACAGAACGTTCTTCCCCAGTTTGGGTGACCTCCAGTCCTATAATCAAACTATTCGTGATGTTCTGATCTTTATTCCACCAAGACTTTTCCACGTGCATAGGAGTGGTGCATGTTTTAGACTGCATCACATTTTCTGGAGTTTAATTATTTCTGTCCTTTTTAAGCTTGAAGAACATTAACAAAAACCATATCATTAAAATTTCCACTGATTTTGTTAGTCCCCTTTCCATCCATAGATAGGTCATTTGTGGTATTCTGATAGAAATTACAGTTCTAACATTCATTTCACACAAACTTTATTTTTTGCTTTCTGTGATGGTAATACTTTGTACAGTAATTCTTACAAGCCAATAGACACATGGCAATTTTTAGAGCCTGGCATTTATTTTTATTGACTCAAGTTCTAAAAGCGTTTGCCCAGAGATCAGGACAATGAAGTCCCATATTCTTTATTTAAGCATTCAAATACTGATGCATTATTTACTGTTTTTTTCTGAAGTACAAAATGATGATTCAGCAAGTATAGGCAGGAACAGAAGGATCCTTTTCAGGAAGCAGAGTACCATAAGGAAAATAACAGAACAGAAGCCCATTATACATGCCAAACTATTACTCTAATTATTCACATCAGAAGAATATATGCTAGTTTATCTGGCTAGAGAATATTATTCAAGAGATGCTAGGCTTGAACATTCCCAAGCTAGATTGCAATAGAAAGAATAAATCAATCAGGTGAGGAAGAAAAAAAGTCAAATATGCGGTTTCAATTTTACAATTCTTTCTGGCTTTCTTCCTCAAGAAACTTATGGATAAAAACAAGCAGGAATGGGCTGCTGGGGGTTCGCGAGACCCTCTAGCTAAGATTCTGCACAGTTCTGAGAACCTCCAAATCCCACTCCTGGCTGGCCCCACCCACCCCATCCTGTCCCTCCCAGGAGTCCCCACACAGCCCATTTTGGATGCAGGTAAGTGCAGGGCACACACGGAGGCTTGGGGAGGGTGAAAAATGGGCCTCATGGAAGTTCGAGAAGGCTGGTAATGGGCCCATTTCCAGCTTCCAGAGTGTCTCCGGAGCCCAGGGAGACTGTTTTTGCCCTCCCGGAGGCTCAAGAAAAACCTCCGGAGCCCGGGGAGGACAAAAACAACCCCACGCTGTGGTGCAGGAGGTCAACTAGGCCATGCCTACCATGGCCATGCCCAGCCAGCAACCGGGCAGAGAACCTGTTACTAAAATTTTTGAAGCTCAGCCCTGAAAACAGGGGTGAAATTTCTGTAAGCTTTCGAAGTTTTACCTACATCGTGTGAGAAAAAAGATGTTGTTCTACATTGCTCTTTTCATCTTCTATGGAAGTTTTAAAAAAAAAAATTGGTAAAATACACTTCCTACCGTCTTCCATTTATAAAAGACCAAATACACAAATGCAAAAATTGAGTTTATTTTAATTATTTCATAAAATTAATGTAGTTATGCAACAAGTCTATAATCCAATAAATAGTGTTTATGTATATATGTACAATGAGCCTGGTGGTGCAGTGGTTAAAATGTAGTATTGCAGGCTATCTCTGCCCACTGTCACAAGTTCGATCCTGAGTGGCTCAAGGTTGACTCAGTCGTCCAGCCTTCTGAGGTCGGTAAAATGAGGACCCAGATTGTTGGGGGCAATATGCTGACGCTGCAAACCACTTAGCCAGTACTGTAAAGTACTGTGAAACAATATATAAGTCTAAGTGCTATTGCTATTGGTATATATACACGCAGATTTTACTGATGGTCAGTAGAAATTTTAACTATCTGAACTTTTATTCCAAGGAAACTAAATGATCTTATAATTATTAGAATTTCTGAAACCATATTTCTAAAAGTGATATTGCTTATATTCATCTTCAATTTCAACAATTAAGAATGTAACTAATACCAGAAAAGAGCACCATGAGAATACTATAAAATAAATGTCTGCAACCAACTAGGTATCTATAGGATTGTCTACTCCAACAAGAACTGGCCCAACAAATCAGATCAACTCGAAAACTTATTAATCCCACATTATTAGTGGTCTGAGGAACTGAAGCCAGAAAGTATTGTGCTTCAGTGGCAGTGCTAACACTCTGGAACAACTTTCCTGGCAGAGATAAAGATGGCCCCCTCCTTGTTGATATACAGAAGTAAGCAAAGGCAGAATTTGGAGAGCCTTCCCCTGATTTTATTAAGCCATCTTTAACTTTTATTTTAATTGTTTGGCTAATGTTATTGTTACTCTTTTGATGAAGGTTTGTACGTTGGATGTTTTAACTGGTTTTATTTTCAATATAAGCTGTTAAAGCTAGAGTAGAATAGAAATATGTAAAATAAAAATACATAAATAATTCAATGCAAGCATACTGTTCAGCTTGTACAGATGTCCTACAGAAAGTCTGCAACCCAGATCTAAAATGAGATTCAGAAATTCAAAGCTTTGTTAGTACAAGCAGAAATGCACAATCTGCTTTATTATTTCAGTAAAAATACCCTTCAAGTCAAGCTCAATTCCTATAACTACGTAGACAGAGACTTGGTCATTCTATCCAGTCTTCTTGGCATCATTACTCTTAATAAAGTAATTCTATTTACCTATGGATTTGACTGAATCTATTACATATTTCTAATGCAAATGTACATCCTATTTTGCCTTTTGGGGAGGATCAATGCCAGCTGGTGACTCCCCACCGACGAGCCTTTTCTGTCGCGGCCCCTGACCTCTGGAATCAACTGCCTTTGGAGCTCCGCCTGGCCCCTGATCTCCGCACCTTCCGCCGTCAATTAAAGACCTGGTTATTTGACCAACCTGGGCTGTGACCCCTCCCTGGGGGAGGGATGGTTTTAATGTTTTTTGTTGTTATGTCTTATATTTGGGCTTGTTCTTGGTTTAATGATTTTTTAAATATTTATTGTCTATGTTCTTAGCTGTGAGCCGCCCCGAGTCTTCGGAGATGGGGCGGCATACAAGTTCAAATAAATAAATAAATAAATAAATCTCAGTTTCTGATATTTGTTTCTAGTTTTATCCAAGCTGCTGTTTATATATTTGTTGTTATGCTATTTAGGTTGTGTTTTTCTATTGTTAGAATCATGTCAATGAAAAGATCAATCATACAAATCAAAATAAATAAAGGGGAGTACTGCATTCTTTGTAATCCTGTATCTAATATTTTGCCAGGAGTATCAGTCCATTTTTTAACTTAACCAGCTACTGAGGATCCATTTCCCCTAATATGTCTTTGACATATTATAAATTACATCATTTTCTGTTTTGGTAAGCATTTCCACTTTCAATCACTTTTTTCCAAGTTGAAGCATCACCACAACACTTATCTATAACATTCTGCCATCCCACTCCATTAAGGATCATTCATACTTTCCTTAAATCTAGAAGCTCTATGAAATTATGCTTTGGCTCTGGATACAGAAAATATATGTTATTTTTCGCACTTTCCTCCCAAAAAGTGAGTGAAAATGTCTGTGCATCTTATAGACTGAATATTGCGGCGGGGGAAGGGGGGTTGGAGCGGGGATTGGTGCGTTTGCCATCGCCTGTCATCGCCACCACCTGTCAGCATTGCTGGTATTCACCATCACCGGAGAATACTGGAGCCAACCCTGCTGATCGGCAGTTGGATCAGTCTCCCAGAATACTGCCGATCAGCTGTTCTAGGTGGCGGGGATCGCTACCGATCACCACTACTGCCAATCGCCGCCAATAGGCAGCTGTGAACGGCAGCGGAGAAGGCAAAGGCAAATAGTGAAGGTAGTGGCAATCCCCTCTGCCTAGAACAGCTGATGGATTATATTCTGGGAGGCCGATCCAACCGCCAATCAGTGTTCCCTGGAGGCAGCAGCAGCTCAGCTCAGTTGACCGGTGGTGGGCACAACAGAGCAGAACCCTGACGAGACACGTGCTGGGGCTGCGATAACATGCTGAAGCTGATCAGGCTGTTTGCTGCAATGATGCTAGCCAGATGAATACTGGATGGATGCTGGGAGGCAGAGGCAGATATTTTTTTCTTGTTTTCTTCCTCTAAAGCTAGTGTGTGTCTTATGGTCCGGAGCATCTTATAGTGCAAAACATACTTCAGTCAGGTGACACAGCCATGATTTATAATAATCAAAGAATTATAATTTATATCCTATGGAAATTAATAATTGCACACAATAGCTAAGGATTATAGCAGAGCTATCCTGAATTTATTTGTATATTTACAGAACTGCTCATCCCACAGTATTGAGCGCTTAATGACTGTTTTCATTTTATCTTTTATTTTGAAGGATTTAACATATTTTTTTATCCTTATTCTGCCCACTTTTTGTCCACAGAGCCATTTTTGCAGGTAGGCCTTCAGCACTAAACAAGAGTTGCTTTGATTCTCAAAGGCTTCTAGTCTTATGATTAGGCATTACGTTCTGTTCGGTGGTATTCAGGGCGGGGGAGAAACCTTCACTTTAGCTCCTGAGGAGTGACACTGTTGCCACTTTACTGTTGCCACTAATACCTAATCTACAAAGTCATGGACACTGTGTCTTGGAAGAATGAATGGCTTTCTCAGCTAGAACTGTCATAACAACAGTTTTGAAGAGGAAGTATTGATTTCATTTGACTTCTGATGGAGCAAAATGTTTCTGAATGCCAACATTGATCATATCAAGAAAATGTCTTAAAAGTAATATAATATGGAATAGCCAATGTAAGAACTTTACTTCACATACTATTGTAAAAAATAAATACTACATAGCAGAATGTAAACTTCCCTATCAAGTCCACCAATAGCTCACAGAACAATTGTTTGACAGTTTGACTGTGACAATTATAGACTGTGGAACCTCTGTACTAGGGCTTAAAAAAGATCAAGTGCTTGTCACTCTCATAGCAGGTATAGTGGGATAGAATGTGTGAACAGTCTATTTTTCTTTATAATTACACTCCATTAACCTTCTACATGAGAGTTCCCTTGTGCTTTCATACCAACAGCACCAACTGCCCATTTCTGATAAGGTTGTATGGAGTTTGCAAGAATGGGAAATATAACAAAAAAAATCACTTCAATACTGAACATTTAAACATAGGCTAAGCAGAATTCTATAATTTAATAGCATATGCATTCAGCTTAGAAAAGATTTAAGGGAATCTTCTGCTACCTACTTTTCTGTAAAACCTCAATACATATAAAACAAAATATAAAATAAAATTACTTGTCATATTGAAATAATGACCGCGATCCATTTTTATTGCAGAATCCTTCCCAAAAGCCCATTCAGCATGATCAGAACCATTTATACAAGAAAAGCAACAAAGGATAAGAGGACACAACAGAGAACAGTTCATATCCACAATAATAAAATAACCCTGGTTGGAACACTATTCTAAATGCTATTTTTTCTTGATGCTAATCTACTTATAATACTCAGGTTTCTTGTAAATGAAACAATATTTTGATTTAAAACCACCAACACCCCTTTGGTAATACTCTAAATAAAACTGGAGCAAAGTAATTTCACAATCAACCTTTTTAAAAACAGAAAGACGATATTCTCTGAATGAATGTATGCCCCATTTAGAACATGAGAAACATAAATAAGTTTTCCAAGCTCTTTAAATCAAGTATGGCTAGATCCTCAACAAGTCCTGCTTTACTCCTTACCGAGTCAGTGGGGAGAAGGCGTTCCTGGGGGGGTGAGCAAAGGAATCAGGAGTATTTACCAAGAATTTTTTATTCCCAGTAGGGTCACCCAAGGCATGAAGGTCATCCTAGCTGCCTACCTTAAGCAAGCAGGTACCTATATTGGGCAGTACCATTATAGGAAGATACAGGAAGCAGATGATAGCTTTAATGGCAATGGCATCAATTCATGCCAAATGGGAAAAGGTAAACTACTACTGTATTTTTTTTTTACCAAAAAAACACATGGATTTCTAATAGAAAATAATTGACAATGTAGTGCCAGGTGACAAATCTCTCATGTTTAGTGGCATTCAACATGCTATTGACCAAAAGTGAGGAACTTTTGGAGTACTGATGCTGTTTTTGACATGGCTAGATTAAAGCCTTCTATATGATATTGCCATACAGGGGGAAAATCCAAAGCTGAAAAGATAGATGTATATAAGAACATGGAATATAAGAATCATTAACATGGAATAACTCAGAACAATAAAATATGAAATGAAATGACTACAAATTGATATCTTAGGCATCCGTGAGTTGAGATGGACCAGGACTGGACACTTTAAAGTCAGATCACACTGTTTATTACATAGGACATTAAAAAGGAAAATTGTTGTTTTTAAAGTTAGGAAGGGCACAAGAACAATACTTAGCTACAGTACAATCAATGACCAAATAAGATTGATTAGACTATGAGGACAATCCTTTAATATGGAAATCATTCAATTTTATGCTCCAATCACCAGTGCAGAAGAGGAAGTTGATGCATTTTATTATCAAGTTCAATTTGAAATCAACAGAATATGCAAGTTCATTGAAGACCGAAATGCCAAAGTTGGAAACATTAAAGAGAGAAATGTTGCTGGATCTGAATGACCTAGGAAACCAAAATGAACACCAACTTATCCATTTCTGCCATTACAATGATTCCTTTATAGTTAACACTCTCTTCAAATATAAAAAAACACTTCTGTATATGGACATCAACATATGAAGTACATAGAAGGCAAACTGACTATAAGGTGTTACTCAGAAACGATACTGGGGGACCAGCAATTCTGTTGTTAAGCCCCACGAGAGCTAAGTAGAATATCTTGACTGCAACAGGCGTACAATCTTACTTCTCCTTTGCTTGTTAAATGAAGCAAAGTAGTCATTAAATGAGACATCACAAGGACTATCATGTGCAATTTTGCTCCTGCGTTCTCCACCTTTTTTTCAAGGTAGTTGTGACACATGTGAATGGTGGTCACATGACTGTAGGACACCTTGACTGCCATAAATGTGATTGGTAGTAAAGTTCTTTTTAAAAAAAACAAACCCTCATAACTTTGAATGATTGCTAAATAATGAAGGACTACCCGTATATTATTGTTAAAAGATGGTGGAGGAGCTCAATTATAACATCAAAGACATGGCCAGGTGCAGGTCATGTGCCTAAAACACCCTGACCCCAAACAACCCTTTGTCGTTCAAGCAGACTGCAGCGACGTGGCAGTGGGAGCAGTGTTACTCCAAAGAAAAAAATAAGGAAAACTACAGCCCTGCGCCTACACCTCACGCACAGACATAGAAAGGCGATGGGCCGCATGGGAGATAGAGGCTTTTGCAATAAGATGGGCACTGCAGACCTGGCGTCACCTGCGGAAAGGGGGCCAGAAGCCATTCAAAGTTTGGACTGACCATAAAATCTGGAAAGTCTTAGGACCCTGTGAAAACTATCACCCAAACAAGTCTGCTGGGCCCAATACTAAAACCGATTCAACTTTGTGATAAAACACATCCCAGGGGCAAGAGCTTTCTGGATGACGCCCTCTCTCACATGCCCCAGTATAAATGCAAAAGGGAGAAGATTATAAATGCCATCATTCCCCCTATCCAAACAGCTGCCCAAGTAACCATCAGCCTATGCTGCGAGCGATGCAACCAACCCGCAGACGACTTAGCCACGAAATTAAAAACTGAACTGCTACCAGACCATTGGCTCCGGGACAATCAACACATCTTAACTAAAAGAGATGACCTAGCCTGGAAAGGAACAAAACTCTACATCCCAGAATCTCTACGCACTCTAGCCCTTCAGAGGAGCCATGACGGCAAACCAGCAGGCCACTTCAGGTGCTTAAAAACTTTACACTTAGCTCGGAGGCAATCCTGGTGGCCTGGCATAAAGAAAGACATGGACAGGTATGTGAAGAGTTGCACCATTTGCGCCGTGATGAAAAACGACCAGAAACCCCGACTGCTACAGATGGTTGCGGAACCAATAAGGCTGTGGAAGGAGATCGCAATGGATTTCACAGTAGATTTACTGAAAAGTGGAGGAAACACGGTGATCTGGACTGTAATAGACTTATTTTCCAAACAGGTGCATTTCATACCGTGCAGCTGGCTACCCTCAGACCACCAGTTGGCCAAGCTGTTTTTGAAACACATCTACACCAGGTGCTTAAAATCTCACCCCTGGCATAAAGAAAGACATGGACAGGTATGTGAAGAGTTGCACCATTTGCGCCGTGATGAAAAAACGACCAGGAAACCCCCCCCCCCGGACTGCTACAGATGGTTGCGGAACCAATAAGGCTGTGGAAGGAGATCGCAATGGATTTCACAGTAGATTTACTGAAAAGTGGAGGAAACACGGTGATCTGGACTGTAATAGACTTATTTTCCAAACAGGTGCATTTCATACCGTGCAGCGGGCTACCCTCAGACCACCAGTTGGCCAAGCTGTTTTTGAAACACATCTACAACCTGCATGGAGTGCCATGAAGAATGATCTCAGACAGAGGAGTCAAGTTCATGGCTAAATTTTGGAGGGAGTTCCTGCGGACTATTGGGTTGTCCCAGGGTCTTAGCTCGGCTTTTCATCCAAGCACCAATGGGGGGGACAGAGAGATTGAATGCCATGGTAGAGCAGTATCTGAGATGCTATGTGAATTATCACCAATCCAATTGGGCGGACCTCCTGCCTTTTGCGGAGGTCACATACAATAATGCTGTTTGCAGTAGCACGGGACTAACCCCCTTCAAAGTAGTGAGTGGCATGGACTTCATCCCAATGCCTGAGTGTCGAAGGGATCCCCCCTCTCAGTCAGCCTGACCGATTGGATGTCAACGCTGAAAGCAACTTGGGAAAATGTAAAAAAAGGGGCTGGCAAAAGTGGCCCAAAGCTATAAAAAACAGGCTGACAAACACCGAACCCCACAAAGGCCATTCCAGGTCGGGGAGAAGGTCTACCTATCCACCATGTACTTGAGGTTAAGCTCCCTCGTAAGAAGCTGGGGGCAAAGTTCATAGGACCTTTCCCCATAATAGAGATCATCAACTCAAGTCATATTGCAACTAACGGTGCCTCTACTGTTAGGGAAAATACACCCGGTATTCCATAGTAGCCTCTTAAAACCTGTGGTGGGATTGACCCTGAGGCCACCACCTCGTGAACCCCCAGACCCCGTGCTCATAGGAGGCCAAACCCATTATGAGGTGTAGCGAATCCTCATTCAAGGTGGCACAGGAGACAACTCCAATATCTAATCAAGTGGAAGGGCTACCCTTTATCAGAGGCATCTTGGGTAAAGAGTAGGAACGTCCAAGGTGATCACCTTGTGACAAGGTTCCATGCAGAAAACCCTTGGGGGGGGGGTTGCAACCCTAAGTTCTATACCTGTAATAAATTTTTCTTTTTGTGTTGTACAGGTCACCTTCAGGAAGTGAGGGGAGCTGAATGTCAATTAAAAAGATACTCCTTTGGTCTTTTTAGCTGCCAGAAAAAGGGAGTGGGGGAAAACAAGGCATTCTTGAAATGCCTAGATAATCACCCTGGCAGCCCAAAGTTGTCGGGGAAAAAAAGAAGGTTATTGGAGAGCATGATGGATGATTCTTGGAGATGGATGTGTCCCATTGGAGAAGTCACATCCAGGGGGTGGGGGGAAGTCCAGAGTCAACAGGGAAATGTGTGATGTAATTTAGTATTGGCTGCATCCAGCTTACTCCAACATGGCCACTCCTAATAAAACAATTTACTTTTCTCTGAGATGCGGCTAGAGACTTTTGATTTGAATGAGGGTGGATTTTTTGGAGCCCTGACAGACACCTTGACTGCCATAAATGTGATTGGTAGTAATGCTCTTTAAAAAAAAACCCTCATAACTTTGAATGATTGCTAAATAATGAAGGATTACCTGTATAAAGGATTACTTGTTAAAAGATGGTGGAGGAGCTCAATTATAACATCAAAGACATGGCCAGGTAAGAGGTAGCCCTCAAGAAATGACAGGTCATTTAACTAATGTTCAGAGTTACGATAAAGTTACAACAACCCAAAACTACATATGATTATTTTAAATTTACAATGGCTGCAGCCTCCCTGAGGTCATTCACCCTTACTAACCACAGGAATGCTCCTGCTTCCCAGCTCCAACAGCCACCATTTTCCACACTCCGACAATTCCTTATAGAAAATGGTGGCTGCTTTTGGACCTTTCTGTTCTGATTAGCAGGCTGTTGGGAGATAGCAAACCTCTCCTGGCTCAAGCTAGGCTTTGGGAAGCCAGCACCTGCACGTGAAAGTGGCAGCTTCAGGAAGAGCTTCCCAAATCTTCCCCATGTTTTAACCTCCTCCCTTGCTCAGAACACCACATATCTTCTATTAAAATAAAAAAGCTGTGAGGGATATATTTCTTGATCTCTTCCCCTGCTCCCAAATTAGATACCAGAACTAAACTCCACACTTGTGCCCTCCAATCTCTAACCCTTTAAACCTTATCTTAACTCCAGGCTGAAGTGTAGACAAATGGAAGCAAGAAAGCAAGGAAAATCTTTCTGCAGCTTTTTGCCCTGAGCAGCTGCAGAAGAAAATTCATCTCGAAAAGTTTAGCAGGCTACAACACACGTGCAGCAAAATGGGAGGCATTGAGACCTTGCAAAGCTGCTTTGCTGTTTCTGTTATTGCCTGAAGGCCCCATCTAAGATTCTTCTTACAATGTCATTCGCCATAGATTACCAATAGCAACAATCTAAGAATAACTTTTTAAAACTGTTAATTAAAAGGACAACTATCAACCAGGTATTTTACTTCATTTTGACAGAAAAACAATGCCTTGCTGATAATTTCTGTGAAGCCAATGAGTTATAGAAAACAGCAGTCTGAAGCTACTGTGGCTACATTTTTAAACAGTTTTTTTTCTTGTACATATGTGTAGAAAAGCAGCAGTCAGTATGAGATGTATATTCACTTGTTTGCCAATGTCTAGCATGCAGTATTTCTGCAATATATTTCTATTTTGCCTTTCCTTAAGAAATCCCAAGGTTACACCAAAATATGCATATCTTTATAGGCACTAAGAGAGACTTCCAGGCATATGATTAATGGCGATGTATATAGAATCTCAGTTTAGCTGACAATTGTCTTTTCCTTTTCCTTAAACTAACATTAAAGTATATCAGACAAAAGATGCTGAAAATGGGGAATAAACCCCCTTTACAAAAGGCAGAGAAATTATATCCAAATCCCAAAGGATAAAGTAACTTTAACCCTAAATTTCCTTAATCTGAAGTTCATATTTCTTGGGGATAGGACATATCTAGAAACCCCTCTAATGAATACAGCACTTTTGCCTCCTTTTGTGAAAGGAAGCAACATTTAGATAAGACCAATACCCTTTAATTAGACTCGGAACACACAATCTGTAACCAAATCATGTTACTTTTCCCTTTACAGCATTTCGCCAATATTCCTTCAGCAAACATGATAGATTTCCTTATCATCTTTTGCTTAGTTACCAAAATTCTCTTCTTTTTACAATAGTTTTTTAAATAATTTATTTTGGCTCACCTCACATTTATGCAGCGCTCTATTGCCAATACTACTCACTTCTTATTACACTGATAAGATTATGTTTGTCTAATCTTCAAAACAGTACAAGCTACTTGCCTTAGGCAAGATTCCACCCTTTTCAACATCTACATTAAATCAGTTTGGAAAATTATCCTGAGATTTTGGCTGAAGTACAATCAATATCCTTATAACGCATGGCTCTATTTCACATTGCCATTTGCACATCTCAAGGAAGTATGGAATTCATGAACCAACATCTAGGGACTATTTTATGATGGATAGGGTCAATGGAAAAATGACGGAGCAACTGATACGAAGAATTACTCTAGACAACTAAATAACTAAACTATTATTCTAAACAAAAGTTTACTTTCAAACAAAAGTTTAAAACCTTAGAATTGCTAACTAACTGGCTGCAATATTCTGGATGAGGGCAAATGATGGAAGCAGCACTGTGCTGCATGGCAAGCTGTGTTCTTTTTGTGTATACATCATGACATCATACTCACGTACAAAAGAGAAACTTGCACTGCAACACTGCTTTTGTTATTCTGAGGGATTCTGCAGATGTCTAACAGGGAATCTCAGGTATCTCTTGTGATCAGGTGCACTTTTCATATGCTAATATCTCACCTGTGGCTCTTTCCTCAGTTATTTGTGTATTAGTAATCATGCTAGACTATTGAAATAGACTCTACACAGGATTGATTTTGAAGAAGTGGTGCAGTAAGAAGGCCGCAGTGCCATACAACTATAGTGTTGCTGGTTGTGCATTGTCTATCAGTAGGCATCTGAATATAATTCAAAGTGTGCACTTATAAACTGATAAAACCTTTTAGGATTTGGCACATATGTATCCCTAACTTTGTTTCAGAAAGAACCAATCCATATAGTGTATTCAGCCCCAAGGGGCTTTCTAAGAATTTTCCCCAAAGAAGGGGGAGGGTTGGACAAAGAGAGAAAGCACACAATTTTTCCTGTAATACACCCTCTTGTGTGGAAAACCTAACCTCTAGAGATACAGATACTATCATCTCTTATAGTGTTTTGGAGGGCAGTCAAAACAAGTCTTCCACAAAACATCTGACATCTGAATAATATAGGAATTGTTCTAACATCAGGATTATGTTGTTTCTTTTTCAGAGGAAGTGTTTTAATGTTTTGTTTTTTATAATCTTATGTTGTAATCTGCCTGTTTGGACTCAGTAATCTAGAAATACTGTAATACATTTCCAATTATACGGAATATGACCTATATGTTAGAGGCAAAGAAGTGTGTTTTCCACAGAAAATCCCATGCAAATTAATATGAATTCAACTAGGGTAATCATCTCAATATCATCAGTCTTCATAAAAATTTAAACTATACTATATGATGTGAAAGTAATAAATCTAACTTGGTTTGAGGTCTGAAACATCCATTGTAAAAAAAAATCCCTAAAAGCTGTGATTTGTGGATAAAAATATTTTTATTTCTATATTGGAAACTACGTTGGACAACAGGCAATGTAATAATATGCAACTATAATGTAATTTCAGTCTTTTATTTTTATTTTTAATTACCTGAAGAGCAGACATCATACAACTTTAAAACTTCCGTATGTGCATAAAATGGAACATTTTAATCACAGAAAACTTTCTGGCCCATCTCTCCAGCTGGTGTTTGAGCTGAAAATGTCCAGTACCAATTTAAGAATGCTGTTTCTTACCTTTAAAGACTTAAATGGGTTGGGGTCCAGAAACACTTTTCTCTTTATCAACTTGGCCACTTTTTAAGATCAGGAGCAGAAGCTTTCCCCTATATCCTTGTCTGAGGTAATTCCACTGTTTTAAAACAAGACAGATAAGTTTTTCTACAAAGGCTCCATATTTATGGAATGCTTGCCATGTAGAATATGTTGAGTTGCATTTCTGAGAAGTTTTAAGAAATCCATAAAGACCTATTAAGACACCCCAATTTTCCCTGAGCATATTCTGCTTGCTACTGTAATTAGATGGTTTTTAGTATGTTGGAGGATTGCTTTTGGTTTTATTATATATGATGTTGTATTTTTAGGTTTCTGTTTAGAAATACTTTAAAGAAAAAGCTGATTAAAAAAAGCAGTTAAGATTGCAGGGGTTCCCAAACTTGGCAACTTTAAGACTTGTGGACTTCAACTCCCAGAATTCTCCAGCCAGCTATGAGGACCCAGACTGTTGGTGGCTATGCTGGCTGGAGAATTCTGGAAGTCCACAAGTCTTAAAGTTGCCAAGTTTGGAGACCTCTGATCTAGAGGGAAGAAATGTGTTAAAGTGGCAGAAAAAGCTCTATAAAAGACGTAAGGTATTTAAAAAACCAATCAATACACACTCAAGAAAAAAGAGTTCTTCATTTCCACTGCAGACTTGCATACTTTGCAATGCTAGGTCATCCAAAACAGGGGTCTCCAATCTTGGCAACTTTAAGATTTGCAGACTTCAACTTCCAGAATTCCTCAGCCAGCGAAGGTGGGAGACCCCTGGTCTGCTGGCTGAGGAATTCTGGGAGTTGAAGTCCCCAAGTCTTAAAGTTGCCAAGGTTGGAGACCTCTGATCCAAAAGACCCCACTATTCCAAAACATGTCAGGTGTGGACAGCAGTTATCAAAACACTATCCAGCTCTCTATTAAGAGAACTATATGACTGCATTTTATCCAACACAGAAATTAGTGATCATCTGGCTCCCCACACAGAGTTAAGAATCCCTTATCTTTATACGCTGTGCTGGCTCAGCATACTGTTTTGGAGATGAGCAAGCTGTTTAGAAAAGACATTTTTAGTCTATATTAGCAATTCACTTTAAAGCACAAAGGCAGCTGAGTCAGTCAGCATTCAGTGGTAAGTTACAGCAATTCTCTATCATGGAGACCAAGCATTAATATTCTCTAAAATAATGCTGAATCCACAGACATATACAAAGAAGATGGGAAGTTGCATAGTATCTTGTAAATACATCTATCAGATGAACAGTCTTTTGAATGATTACAGTAAGAATATTTTCTGTTGTTAAAATAGTGAAGAAGCTTTTTTTCCTAAAGAATGCATTAGGAATGCATAAACACTAACTAAATTCACTTAATTTTCAACAATAAAATTGCTCCCACATTTTATTGCAGGATAGCCGATACAGCTTTCTCTGGTCTAATATTCTATAGAAGTGCTTGATGCTACTTATCAATAAGTATCATAGAATTATAAAGTGGGCAGGGTCACTGAGATGACAGAGTCCAACCCTCTGATCAATGAAATATAATGGACATTAAATTCATTATTTACTGCTATGATCTATTATACTGCTTCACTCATATCAAATCTGATCAGCCAGCAAGTTACATGTAAAGGTTACATAAGAAAAAAAAAGAACAAGAGTATCTTCTAATACAGTGTAATATCCATCATCCTACATTTATCTCAGAACTGTAAAAATAAAATTCAAATCACTCCCAGAGTAGCCAAGTCTTTAGAAGTCTCCAGAAGAATCTTTGAGAACTAGCATTCTACAGGAGGGGAGGTCCTGGCAAGAATGGGTGCTTCAGTGTTTCTTTTATTTGAACATCCTCATAGTAGGGATTCTCAGGAGACCCAGTTTTTAATGCAACAGGGAGGCATATTCTATCAGATACAGCCAGTATCATAAACCAGCCCCATAAATAACACATCAAAATAGTAGATAATGCAATGTCATAGCTGTAGCATCATGTGATATTATCAAGCCCAGCGTACAAGCACACAAGCAGCCACATTCTTCAACGGCCTAATTTTATGAGCCGTGTTGGTGTAGTGGTTAGAATGCAGTATTGCAGGCTAACTCACTGCTCACTGCCAGGATTTCGATTCTGATCGGCTCAAGGTTGACTCAGCCTTCCATCTTTCTGAGGTAGGTAAAATGAGGACCCAGATTATTGGTGGCAATATGCTGAGTCTGTAAACCATGTAGAGAACAACATAAAGCCCTGTGAAGCAGTATGTAAGTGCTATTGCTATTTCTAGGTGGTCTTCAAGAACAATCCCATTAGTTACAACAATCTAAATGGGAGTTGATAATGACAAGAATTACTTTTCTCAGTGCATCTCATTGAAGGCACAACTGTATTGGCATACCAACTAAAGCTGGCAAGGGCCACAACTGTTACCCACTCCTCTAGGTGAAGCCATGAATGCAGGAGAACATCAAGATTTGCTGTTTTAGGAAGCTCAATCCCATCTGCACATCAAGTTTGTATTAACAAAGAAGTAGTAAGACTCTGTCCAGATTAAACTGAGTCTGAATTTGTTTCTCTCGATCCAGAGAGGACTTGTTAAAGACTGGAATGCCAATGTTAGAAATAGTGAAGAGGATAATATAATTCAAATGTATAGCTTAGGAAACAGAAATGAAGCTACAAAACAATTATCAGTTTCTGTCAATCCTATGGTTTCATCATTTTAACACTGTTTTCCAACAACTAAAACACTGCCTATATGCATGGACATCACTAAATGGGATGTACAAAAATTGGATTGATTATATTATTGGTATAAAAAAATAAAGAATCTCAATTACAACACCAAAGATGTCGCTACAGATTGACCATGGAAAAACTCACAATCTGCTCATATATAAATTCCAAGCTAGAGAGGAAGAACAAAGCCAATCAGTTTCCATGAAATGATCCTGATCATATACCACAATTTTTAAGGAGAACATTTGAGTTGTTTCAATTACTGAATTACTATATATAATATATATTATATAAGTATATATAAGCATTATATATACTTGCATAATTATTGATATACCACTATAGGAATCATGGAATAAAATCAAATAATTTGTTAGGGATGAATGTGAAAAGGGGATAACAAACACCAATAGATAAAAGAGAACAAATAATGGAACTTGCTAAGAAGAGAAACCGAAGTCAAGAAATGCAGAGATCTTAGGATGTAACTTAACAAAGCATTTCAGAGACCCAAACACTATTGGAAAAAAACACTATTACTACTTCAGTAAAAATGAAAACCAGAATATAAGAGCAATTCTGCTGGGTTAAAACAAAACAATTTGATGCTACCAAATTCTCGCAGCCGCCAAGCGAATTGTAATATTCCTGGCTCCACCCATGTTGGACTGACCTCCATGAAAACACAAGCAAACTTTTGAAAAATTGGAAAGATTAACTACAATGTACACTCTCTGAAGCTCATAAAAGCCAACTCTGTTGTCTCAAATAAAATGAAAAATGTTTTAAAATTACCATTGTCTTTCAAAATACTCTACACACTAAGATGCAGCTGTACCAACTTTCTTCCCATTTGTCTCCCAGAAGCAAGCAGGTTGATCTAGAAGATGACAGTAGTGTGCCCAGTGTTGGCCACACTATACTATATTTATTTGGGTTAAGCCTCCACCTAACAAAATAAAGAAAAGCAGCTATACAGTAGGTGAGCAAATGGTAACTTAATGTACACACATGAAATCACCTGATTTCCCATCAGTAGAACATATATTGCCAAATGTAGAAAATAATTGTACTTTTGAGTGTATCCATCAATACAGAAGTTGTGTGATCTCTCACTGGATATATAGATCAGGAAACTAAAGACCATGCATAGATGATACTTGTTAACACTGGCTTACAGAATAATTTTAAATGTAGAGTGTATATTTCATAGGATAATCTTTATTTCCCAGTGCATTTAAGATAACCCCCTTTTTGTAAAGACATATATATATATATAAGTAGTTTATTACCTGCAACCACGTTTATAAAGTTGAAAACTGTGAACTGATAAAAAGAGGGGAGTTGTAGGAGAAAAATTTAAGATGTAATTTTTTTTTCTTCCATTCAATCTCCAGCAATCTCTAATTATTGGAGACTGCTTGGACAAGCCTCTGACATTTTCCTGGAAATGTTTTTCAGAAATTATTTGCCATCGTCTCCTTTCTAGGGCTGAGAGAAAGTGTGTCTAGTCTAAGGTCACCCAGCTGGCTTATGCCTAAAATGGAACTACCGTAGAACTCTCAGTTTCTCGTCTGATACTTTAACTACTATATCAAAATGATTCTCAAGGTATAAACAGTTTGTGTTATTATCTATTTTTTGTCCATTGGCAAAAGGGGGAGTGGGCGGGCTGAGAAACACAGTAGGTTTCAACAAATATTAAGCAAGTGGTTTATGTGCTGGGGCTTTCTTTCCTCTCCTCTCCAGTTCCCATATAGAAAATCAAATTTAGTAGCAGTATAGTGGAGATGTGGGTGAAAGATCAGTTGATATATGATCAATAGAATTGTATCACTGGATATAATCTAACATAATCTTTTGTCCATGAATTGTTACAAACTTGCAAAGAAACTATGAAAAATGTTCAGAAATAGTTGCTGAGATTGCCATCTAGTGGGTTTTTTAAAGATTTTCAATCAGATCATGTAAATTACTAAAGAAGAATGAAAAATACTAAACAGATTGAATCTCTTTCATTACGCTATTATATTTCCCTCAGAATTAAGTAGTTGTGATGAATGCTGTATTAAAACAAAATATTGCTAAACGAGAGAAAACAAACTCTTTGGAAAAGGTTAATCATTTCATATGAGTTACTAATATGGTCAGCAAAAAGTTAACACCAGATCAGGTACATATGCTGCTTGGATGAGCAGTGAAACATTTCAAACCAACCAAAAATAAGTCCAGTTGCCATGACTCAATTTCCAAACAACTCTACTTGGTTGACTAAGAATCTTCTTCTTCTTTTAGTATGTTTTTTATTATTATTCATGAATATTTTGAATACAGTGTATTGTCAGGGCATATCATTTACAGAACAATGAAGAAAAAATGAACAGAAATATTAATACATATACTAATAACAATAGTAGCAGCATAACAGAATAATTTTAACTAGTTTTCTCTTTATATTAGCTTATTTATAATTCTGTTATTTATATTAGCATATTCATAATTATAAACCATCTATATTTAATTCATACATAGCATTAATTTTTCTTTATCTAATTTCTCTCTCTCATCTCTAAGAATCTTCATTGACATCATCCAGTTATTACCTTTATTTGATTGTGTTATTTTTTTAAAACTACCATTCACACAATTAAATTATGGGATATTGTATGTTTGTATGAAAAACCAATACTTATAACAGCTATTTTTCTGAGGTTTTGGTAACAAAAGAACCAAAGGACCAAAACAATAAAACTGAAGTTCAGTAAAATATATTTAAAATGATGTATGCCAGGAATTATTCAAACAAATTTCTTAAAATATGACAATCATAGCTCTCAGAAAACTGCTGTGAAAGGATGAGAACAGAGGGAGCAATTAAGCATATCCGTTGCCTATAATGTTAAAATGGGTTATATTTTAGAGCTGATGCAAAGTATACTGAGAGTAGCTTTTTCAATTCAGCGAGCAACATGATAATTAAAATGTAAAATTATAACAATCCCACAGTGCAATAAAACTGCAGCTCAGCACACAGTTACCCCAACCTAAAATAAAGGCCTCATACAACTGGGCAACATGCATGATTGATGAAATGGTTTGGAACTTGACCTTCAGTATTCATTGTGAAGTATGCTACAAGGTATCTTAATCCCAGAGTCCATGGACCACTCCTTCCAATCTGCAATTTGGGAATAATGAATATTGGAATTTGTATTTGCAGGGTTAATTTCACAAATGTTTAATACTAAGAATTTATTTAAACCATGAACTCATTGGCATCAAATATTCTGGGGTGAGGGGAGGGGGAAGAGAAAATATGAACTGCATTTAGATCTTTACTTATGATTTGTTGATTCATCATTTCAGAAGTATTTCCTTACCTGGTTCCTTAATGCCTTCAACAATGCTAGAGTTTCTAATATACTGCCTTCAGTGGAAAAGCTGAGATACATTCAGAGGTGTATCTACCTTCAAAATAACCCATACTGAACTGTACAGAGAGTCAAACATCAACACAGAAAATGTTTTATAATGTTTGGGTATCATATCACAAACTGTTTTTATGATAATATTTATGTATTAAATATGTTATGAAATCTGCCAAATTTCAATTCCTCAGGAGTCATCAGTCCTGGATTTTGGACGCAATCTGTAAGTTAGCCCATTTAAGATATCTTGGTTTAAAATGTTTTGCCCTATAGTGCATCATTTCACCCAATTAAAGGTTACAACAATCAAATTTTTAATTAACTACAGACTTTCCCAACTATGCCATACCCTTTGTCCCAAGGTATATTTTTTAAAAAGTTTCTAAATATGAAATAGAAAAGCAATCGAACAGCAGGGGGAAAAAACCCTTTAAAATATTTTAAAGCTTGTAACTATTTTAAACATCTGAATAAGCAAGAGTACTTTTGTGAATGCTAAAACAATTACTATTAAGTTCCAGGCATTGCCTTCTTTTGTTTCTTTTTACATAATTTACCACTGCCTAGGAGTCCTCTGGAAAAAGACCTTGGCCAAAGATAAAAGCATAGACAAATTGGTGTAAACATGTTTGTACAAAAATAAATACGTACAAACAGACAAACATGTATAAAGTGGGTGTGGTTTTGCTTCCCACTCTATGAGCATATGGAGAACTGTATTATTAGTGCATGCGACATTTTTCAATCACTCATGAGATTCAGTTTATATCATAAAATAGAACTAAGGAAAAATTTATGTCAATTTATGTCAAAAGAGCCTTGGTAGCTCAGGCTGTTAAATGCCTGCTCTTAAGATCCAGCTGCCTACAATTATTGTAGGCTCGAATCTCACCAGGCTCAAGGTTGACTCAGCCTTCCATCCTCTCAGGGTAGGTAAATTGAGGACCCAAGATTGTTGGGGGCAATTAGCTGACCTTGTAAAAATGCCGCTTAGTAATAAGCAGGCATATGCAATGGAATGAAGGCTATTGCTGAGCACACTGGGTTGTATCCCAGAAATTGTAAGCCGCCCTGAGTCTTCGGAGAAGGGCAGCATATAAATGTAATTTAAAAAAAAAAATTAGAACAATTAATCAGTGGAGCGAATTGCCTCCTGAAGTTGCAGGTGCTCCATCACTGGGGTTTTTAAAGAAGAAACTGGACAGCCATTTGTCTGAAACAGTATAAGGGTTCCTGTTTGAGCTTGGAGCACAGTACCTCCAAGGTCCCTTCCAACTCTGTTATTCTGTCTAAGAAATGGGTCAAATGTTATGTTCACATAAAGGTCTGAGAACTCTAAAATGAAACACATGGTGAAACTGAAAACAAAAATCAGTTAGGTAATTGATGGGATTTTTCAATAGTCAAAATACGAGGTTTACTGTCTTTAAGTTCAAGCTTAAAGACTATCCTGTTACAAATTATTTATTTTACAGGAAATCATTGATGCCGAACTATGGCAGAGTTAAGTTTCCCTTGCAAGATCAGCATGTTTTTATTGTCTCTGATTAAAAATTTAATAGGATATTTTCATTGCTGAAGATTTTTTCTTTCAATTTCTCATTTATAGCATGCTGGCATATATTAATGACAAACTAGTTCATAAAAAAACCTTTTTGAATACTGAGATGTTTGTGATCGTTTATTGACAACAAATGTCTATTTTCTTTTACTCTCTGATTGATTTGGGATATTATGAATACAAACATTACAAGATATTAAAATCAGACGCTGCATTCAATAACATGCGATCTTAAATAAGGTAAATAAATGCAACATATGCAACTCTTCTAATTCATACAGCATTTCAAATCCAAATTGAATTGTAATCCTTCCTACTAAAGGAAATGATTTAGCAATTACTGAACTGACTGAACTGCTGTGCCCTCCAGTATAAATGACCACTTATTTCAGATTCAGCTTTCAACAAGTGGCCATTGAAGTAAGTAAACACTTACTGGTTCTATAAATAACAGGCATGTTGACATGCAAATCTTATGATAACCGTCTGCCTGCAGTAAAACAGGGCATGAATTATCATAATTTCACTAAAGCTGCATGCCTTATTACAAATACCCACATCAAAAGTTGCCCAATCTGAATAGCAAATCTGTTTGAATATAGCAACGGTAAGAAAAGAATACCTGCAACACCAGTCCTCAAAATGCCAGCCATTCCCAGTATCCTGCGGCCATATGATTTCAATCTGCATGCTAGGCACCTGGCTTATAATGGTTGCAGCATCCCAGTGCCATGCCATCGCCATCTGTCACCTTTCTTGCCTACTTCCTACAAACAAAGTCAATGGGGAAGCTGGCAGTAAATCATTTACACCTTCCTCTGCCTAGCAGCAGCAGCCAAACTCCCAAAGAGGCTGCATTCACCCCATACTTTGTGGGCCACGCATGCACTTGTTCCCATCTGGCAGCAACTCCCTCCAGCCCCACCATGCCTTATCTGCCTGCTGGTGAACTGCCTGGGACTTACTAAATGTCCCATGATCCACATGTAACAAAGGCAACGGGGACTGTGGGATTGGTGTAACTAAGCAATGCCATCATGTGACATCATGCTTTACAACCGCACTGCTTAGCAATGGAAATTCCTCTCTCAATTCCACTCATTAACTGAGAACTACCAAGACGATCTGTATGCCTATCTTCTACTATCTGTAATTTTTTAAAGTAGTAATATGCACAACTGTTCCAATCTAAAATACTACACAAGGGGCTTGCATAAGTATCAATAGATTGTCAATTCTAGCAGCATTAACAGCAGCCACCAACCACCCCATTTTTCATGCATCTTTTGTTCATTTAAGGTTTTTGTATGTATTTTTTTTCTTATTGTAGTAGATAGAATATCCATAACAAACACAATTACACCTATTTGTATGATTATTCAGATAAGTTCAACATCAGTCTTTTTGTGTTTTATGTACCCATACGGATTTACAAAGCTGCATCTTGGGTTAAAAATTAAGCATTACACTTCAGCACTCACACATCAGGAAGACAGGGATTTTCTTGGGTCAGTCTTAGAATCATAGCACCGGAAATGATCTTGGAGGTCTTTTAATCCAACTCCCTACCCAAAGCAGGACTCCTTATTCCAGTATTTCTCAAACTTGGTGACTTTAAAATAGCTGGACTTCAACTCCCAGAATTCCACAGCCAGTAATGCTGGCTGGGGAATTCTGGGAAGTCCACCCTTCTTAAAGTTGCCAAAGGTTGAGAAACGCTGTCTTATACTATTCTGGACAAATGACTATCCAATGTTTTTTTGAAAATCTCCAACAATGGAGCACCCACAACTCCGGGAGGCAGTTGTTTCACTGATTGTTCTGTCAGGAAATTTCTGACCAGCTTCCACCACTGCTTCTTGTCCTGCCCTCAGTGCTCTGGAGAATAAATTGATGTCTTCTTCCCTGTGACAGCCCTTCAAGTATTGGAAGGTTGCTACCATGTCTCCCTTTCATTAGACTAAACATACCTAGTTCCATTAGTTGCTCAACATATGATTTAGCTTCAAGAACCCTTATCATCTTTATTGCTCTTCCCTGCACTCCCTCTAAGGCATCTTTTTTAAATCATGATGACCAGAACCGGACATAGTATTCCATATGTATTTTCATCAGTGCAGTATAAAGTAGTACTATCACATCCCATGATCTTGATACCAATCCTCTGTTGATGCAACGTAGAATTGTGCTGACTCTTTTGGCAGCTGCAGCACACTGCTGACTCATAATTAAGCAGTGATCCTGTTAAGCGGTGCTCCTGCTGACTCATAATTAAGCAGTGATCCTGCCTTACATTTCTGACCAGTGAACTGCACCTTGTTGAATAGGGGCCAATGCTCAAGTCTGTCAGGCTCCTTCCGAATCTTGAGTCTATTTTCCAAAGTGTTGGCAATTCCCGCCAACTTGGTGCGTTGTCTGCAAATTTGAAGAGTTCCCTATCTAACTCCTCACCTAGATCATTTATGAAGATGTTGAAGAGCACTGGGCCCAAGATAGAATCTTGAGGTACCCCATTGCATGCTTCCCTCCACACAGATGTAGCTCCATTGAGGCTACATGCTGAATGCGGTTGGTCAGCCAACTGCAAATCCACTTGGTGCTGGTACTGTATATCCGACATTGTTCTATCTTATCAAGAAATAGATTGTAGTCTACTTTGTTAAATGTCTTAATGAAGTCCAAGTATACTATATCCATAGTATTTCTCTGATCCAATAATTTAGTCACTTTGTCAAAGAAGGCAATAAGGTTTATCTGGCATTATCTGTTTTTAAATCCAGTCTTATTTTACTGATTGCTTGCCTTCTATTATTGTTTTCATACACAACCAGGCCCTTGCAGTTCTTTTCTATCACATTATAAGCACCCAAAGTAAAACAAACAAAAATAAGATTTTTGTTAAAATGTACACACTTTATTTAACGATTAAATGTGTTTTTCTGTGCCATCAAGTTGTTTTCTTTTACTCCTAGTGACCACATAGATTTTCTCCATAGTGATCTATCCTTTACCTGGTCTTAATGGTGCACTCCTCACCACTATAACTGGGTGAAGAAGCTATAAAGAAGCTAAATTGCTCTGGGACTTTAGAAGTTAAACAGACAGGCACCTGTCACATAACACCCTAGACCAGAGGTGTCAAACTAGATTTCATTGAGGGCTGCATCAGGGTTGTGTTTGACTTTGGGGGGCTGGGGTGGGTGTGGCCAGGGTGGATGTGGCTACCTTGTCACTCATGTTGGGGCACCTGTGATGGCCTGAGTCTCTGTGAGTGAAAACAGGTTCCCGACATCTGTTTTCAGCTGTGAAGACCTCCTACAACCTTCTGCCAGTGAAAACAGAGCTTGGGAATGCTGTCTGCAGCCCTCGTGAGCTCCGTTTTCAGCTGCGATGGCCTCCTGCAACCTTCTGCCAGCGAAAACGAGCTCCTTTTCCGCTGGCAGAGGCAGTAATAAGCTGGTCCTTCACTGTTTACAGGGTGACCCTGCGGGCTAGATCTAAGCACCCCACGAGCCAGATCCTGAGCCTTGAGTTTGCCAGCCCTGCCCTAGACTTAACAACTGTTGATACAAAAGTCTGGATAGCGGGCTTGGCAGTCTGGAGACAACCGAAGAGAAGAGAAAGAATTGAAGAAGATAACAAAATACAAAGAACTGCAAATAGAAATAGAACTACTGTGGCAAAAGCAAACAAAGGTAGTACCGTGTTTTCCCAAAAGTAAGACCCAACCAGAAAATAAGTCATATTATGATTTTTCAGGATGCTTGTAATATTTATTTATTTATTTATATTTGAACTTGTATGCCGCCCCATCTCTGAAGACTCGGGGCGGCTCACAACTAAAAACACAGAACAATAAATATATATAATATAAGCTCTATGCCAAAAATAAATCCCAGTTAAGATCATCAGCCAGATGCATTTAGTACTGTATTTCCCCCAAAATAAGACATCATCTGAAAATATGCATCTTTTGGGGCAAAAATTAATTTAAGACCCTGTCTTATTTTCAGGAAAACATGGGTACCAATTGTAAAATTGGGTGCAATCCCAAAACATCTGGAGCACCACTTGGACACCAAATTCACCATCAGTCAATTACAAAAGACATCTTCACTCAGAACAGCTTACATCCTGCAATAGTATCAGTAACACCATCAAATATCCTGATCTGTCTATCCTAGGTCCTTGGAAAGGACTTGATAGGTAGACAAAACCATAATAACAATAATAATATAGTCAATTTGATTTCTATATACTCTATCAGGTGAAGTCCATGTATAAAGGCATCGTTTTGGTTAAGACAGCTATGAAAAAATAAATGGAGTAGCAGAAATTGATTAAATTGATTCACTGCAAAATGAAACCAACTATCTTCAATAGTGAATCAATTTTGATTGCAATTTTATACACTGAAACACATATACTAAATTAATTAGCATTCAATTTTCTATTTGAGAATATCTTTTCTCCACTTTTCTATATAACATTCTTTCCATGAAAATATTTAATAACTGGTTCATACATTCCAATAACTGGTGCATACATAAGTCATTCTTTGACTTATGACCACAATTGGGATCAGAATCTTAGTTCTTGAACAAAGTGGTCATTAAGCAATCTCATAAGTCATTAAGTGAGCAGATTTCCAGTAAACCTCAAAAAGATGGGGAAAGCTCTAGGAAGCTGAGTGCAGCTGTATGCTAGTTGGGAGGTGCTGCATGCAGTGTGAGTGCAGGGAGGTTGGGAAAAGAACCCACAGCTGCCCGTCTAACCCAACAGTATGGTGAAAATGTGCCATGGCCTGGGAACTGTCAAATGCCCAGCAAGCTCCAACAGCAAGGACCCCCCCCCCTCCACAAAGGGCCAAATACCAGGAAGACAGGAAGCAGGTAGGCCACAGGGATGGGGCAGCCATTAAAGCCACTGCACTCTTGTCTTTCACCAAGCATAGCAACTGCAACCAAACCATCCTGCCAGTAGCTTCCCTCATAAACACCACTTATGTTTTAACTCCATCTCGGAGTCTTCGGCTCTACCTGGCTGCAATTGTTGGGGACTTTGGCCAATAGGGGAGAGATAGGCAGGTAGAAGGGATCATAGCACTCCATGGTTGCTCGTAAGAGTATACGGACCGTCAAATGCCTGAATTTCAAGGACTACATGTACTTTAGAATCCTGCTGTTCTAAAATTTTGCTTCCAATCAAGTATAGCTTTTTTTCTCTCCTAATCAAAGTAAAACTATGTATTTAACTAAATTACCATGAAAACCAAGTGAAACAGCAACATTATCATTGTAATATTCTAAAATGTCTCGCTTTTTTTTTCTATGACACTGGACAACGAAGATTTGGTTCCTGGACACCATTTGGGTGCTAATCACAAAAGTAGCCTAAAATTTAACTTATCATGTACATTTTACAGAAATCATCTTTTTCAGTGTACAACCTTCAATATCTATTGGCTATGCTGCACACATGAAAGGAACATACAAAAAGATGGATCTGTTGTTGAAGCATATTCAGTACATCAAGTACAAGTGGAATATTTGTGGAGATCTAAGTGATGGCTCTTATGCTTGAAATGCAGGTCAGATATATCAAGTATTATTGTTACATATGTGAATGGGACATCTGTGCAAGAGAGACGCATTACATTAAAAAAAAGCCACTCTGAAAACATTAGGTTCCAGGACAGAAATATGTGGCACATGAATCACTTCTTGAAACAACAAAGGTATTTTTGCCTCCATGTCATATAAAACTTGGATTGATAAAAATGTTGTGAAAGGTATGAACAAGGAAGCTGAAGGTTTTCTTATTTGTGACAGAAGTTTCCAAGAAAAATGTCGTAAAGATTAATGAAGACATTTTTGTTGATTTACAGATCAGATATATCACCAATGACAAGCTGTTCAAAGATCTGTTAGTGGGGCTAGAGAAAATCATCTGGAAAGCATTCAAGGATGTCATTGAGAATTTTCTTGGCAATTACAGAGCAGCAAACTACATTCAGCTGGTTGATAAACTTATTACAGCATGCAAGACCTTGAAGTGCAATGTGTCACTGAAGATTCATTTTCTGCATTCACATTCTTTCCCAAAAATCTAGGTGTAGTCAGTGACAAACATGTGAAAGCTGTCACCAGGGTATTTCTATAATGAAAAAACATTATTGTGGCAACTGATCAACAATAGTCACCCAGCATTGATGGGACACCGCAGTGAGATGCATTGGACATTGCGTACTAAAAAAAAAATAGCAACAAAACACTTTTGGCTCTACTGAACTAATGCAGTACACCAAACGTATTATGCAATTAAATACACTATAGTCTTTAAAAGTTAATATTTCTTAAGATTCCTTTTTCAAACCTTTGGAAAAATTTGTCCAGTGTCATAATATTTACATAATGAATTACTTTTCAATGTAATTTTATAAAGATATAAACAACACAGGCTGATATGATCAAACTACACAGTATTTTCTTTACATTTATAAAGAGCACGAGCACGTCAAGAAACAATAAAATAATGCAAATGATGAAGCAGGTGAGGTTTTCAATAAGACATTTTATTAAAAATTGCATATTGTAATTAAAAGACCCAGCACTTAACATAAGCTGCCAAACATTTGTCAAAACAAATTTCTTATTTTACTCCAAAGCGTGTTAAAAAAATTCAGTAAAAATTCCAGAATAAAACACATCACAGCAACTGGAATTGGAAAAAATGCAATACATTCAATCAGGGAAGTTGTCCAGTATTAATCTAAAAAGAGAGAAGTCTCTATGTGGTAGAGCAAATCCAAAGTCCATTTTTGATAAGTCAAATAAATTCAGAGCAATACAACTGATTTTTATCTACAGATAAATAATAAAACCAATCTTTACATTCACCAGATAGTGAATTTTTAGAGCAAAAAGATGAGTGACAATAGTTTAGATTAATTTGAAACAAATTAGTCCATACAAGGTAGGAAGATTTTAAGAGAAATTCTTGTCCGATATTTGATTTTGAAAGAAAATATAGCAATCTCTACATTGTATATGAAGATATGATAAAAAGTAGTAGTTTCTTCTTTAAGGCTTAGTAGCAAGTCTACAGCTAAGAAAGATCAGTAAAAAGAGAGATGACTTGATTCTACCTAGAGGTGTCCTAGACAGCCTAGTCCTTTGGGAGGACAAGACTGCTGATTCTCATCTATATAGTCATTTTGAAAATATGCATGCATGTGTTTGTATGCATACACCCACACATCCACATAAACACCCACATACACACTGCACTTTTGTATTACTATACTCAAGGACACAAAAAACAATCCAAGCATTTCATTTTGACAACAGATAATTCCAAGCATATACCCATTCAACAAATAATTGTCAGATCATAAGCACAGCACTGAAAATATGATTAAAAAAAATTCAAATTCATATTTAAAAAATTCACCCACTTTTAAAAATATTCTCTTCCCAATGTTTATTTTTGGCTCCCCATAATTCCCCTTTGGGAAATGGGACACACCAGCAACAGTTTTTATCTTCCTTGTGTTTTCAGGGAGGCTTCTATTATAACAAGTAGTATTACTTATGTACATAGTATTCATTATGTATTTACAAACTTATTATTATTACTATACTATAGTATACTTCGGCATTTAGTCATGCCAGCCACATGATTAGAAAGACATCTTCGGAAAGCGTCGATTCTTCGGCTTTGTAACAGAGATGAGCACCGCCCCCTAGAGCCAGAAACACCTAGCATGAATGTGCGAGGGGAACCTTTACCATACTGTACTATACTATTACTATACACTGTAGTATACACTACACTATACACTCCACTCCACTAACATATATGTCTACCAAGCAATGTGTGTTTCTTATTTCTAAACAATCTATTCTTTATTGCTTGAATCTTCATTGTTTTGAGTCAATATGTAGCCACCTTTAAATTGGCTTCGGTTGCTATCAGTTGCTTTGCTAAACTGTTGCCAAAGCATTAGCAAGGCAGCTTCTCAGCCTGGGCTGAGAAGAGAAAAGGTGCCTTACCAGCTCCTGGCTGGCTGTACAGATAGATCTTGACTTACAGTCACTTTTTTTAAAAAATTACATTTATATGCCGCCCTTCTGTGAAGACTCGGGGCGGCTTATAATTTTTTTGGGATACAACCCAATGTGCTCAGCAATAGCCTTCCTTCCATTGTATATGCCTGCTTATTACTAAGCGGCATTTTTACAAGGTCAGCTAATTGCCCCCAACAATCTTGGGTCCTCAATTTATCTACCCCCGAGAGGATGGAAGGCTGAGTCAACCTTGAGCCTGGTGGGATTCGAGCCTGCAATAACTGCAGGCAGCTGGAACTTAAGTGCTAGGCATTTAACAGCCTGCACCACCAAGGCGACTGTTAACGACTGTTTGAAATTGCTATAATGAGCTCACATTCAGAATCAAAGGAGGGGACCGATGATGAGCAGCCAATGCCAGAGCCAGCTTCAGAAGTACTGACAGACAAGCAACCAGCTCCAATGTCATCAGACAGATTGCCATCTAATATACAGGGGCAACTTAGGAGGTAGGATAAAATCACAGAAATATGCCATCACTCTCTAAAGATGAGTGTGGAATTACTGCCTGCTCCCAACACAAGGCTGCGGGCTGCAAAGAGAGTAGAGCGAAGGGACTCTGTGAGACTGTTCATGCAGAAGGCATCTCACCCAACTAAATGGGTTACAGAGGGCCTGCTTCTATTAAAACAGAACAACGAATTCAAGCTCTCTACTGGCAACAACCAGCCATTAAGTCCATTCCATGTGTTGGCTTGGAACTGTGTAACCCTGATTTTGGACCTGGACCGCTGACAAGTCTGTTACAAACTTGGACCTTCAGACTTCACCTGACACTTTCTTTTACATGCCGCTTCGTTTTGGAAGACGTGCAAGCCAAATTTGCTACATCTGGGAAGGGGAGGCGAGGGAACAGGGACTTGCCTCTATACTGCAAATGTGTGTGTTTGCAAGCCTAGTTTAGTACAGAGAATTTTGTGCTGCAGTTAAAGTAGCTGACCCCTCCTTTGTATTTGTATGTGACTGTCCTGGGATAAGACAAAAGTTACACACAACATTCTATTGATTTATAATTCATATGTTACTGGTCCCCCACCCCCTGCATAATTACATTTCAAGCACCAGTTTCAGCATCCCACAAATGTGATTTATAAAAATTTGCCATTTTCTGACAGAAAACAGTGACTTGCTTTACAACTTAATAAAAGAGTCATAAAATTGAGTCTGATCCCTTGGTGGCCCACTTAACAACCACAACAACTTATGACTAACATTCCGGGCTCAACTGTGGTTGTAAGTTGAGGACTACCTGTCAGCTGCTGGAGTAGTGAAGCTGCTGGGTTTTGCTTCTCCTATCAGCTGGTTTAATTAAGTCCAAATCTGCTCCTCCTTTACCCTCAGTTGCCTGTTGAGCTGACAAATGCTCCAGTCCTTCAACTGCAAATTCTTCCTTTCTGCTCCCCTGCACAACACAAATCTTCCTCCACATACCTAGATTCTGTCATTCCCAGCATTTTCCTTTTATCATTGGAAACCAGATGTGATGCAATGCTCTTTGTGATGCCTAAAAGTCCCAGGGGAGAAAACAAAGCAGGAAGAGCTCATGCTGGCCACTGCAAACTTTTATTTCCACATCCTATCATGAAAAACAATGCAAGCTATATAATCTTGTGTAATAAGTACCTTGCTGCAGCTCACTGATATACCTGCAGTTTTCATAGCTTTTTTAAATACAGAGGATTTAGTAAGAAGTCTTCAAAAGATATGACTATTCTTAGGTTATGACTATGTGCACCTGATTTCAGAAGGTGACTGGTAGAACACTGTATCTTTGTCTTCTTTAGTATAAATTTCCAAAATCCTCGGTAGAAGTTCATGTTTTCTGCAGAAACAGTTTCATTTTCTTGTCTCTTAAATGTGAACAGAAAGTATTTGGGAATAATGCAGTGGGCAAATCGCTTATATCAGTTTGGAACTGGTGAGAAAAAGAAAATCGTCAGAATCTTGCAAGTTTTCAGCAATTTTATCACAAAAGATTTTTGAATTCATGATATTTTACAATTCTTTTCTGAAACCACATGTGAAAAGATCAGACTTCGCAAACTCGCAAGATTTCAACAATTTAATTTTTTTATTATTTAATCTGATATTTTTATTTATCTATATTTATTAGCTGATCAATTCCAATGGACTCTTAAGTTCCCTATCTTCCTGTATTAATAGATTTCGATGTTAACTATTTATTTTTGCCTGATATTTCTTTTTTATAAAATGCTTCCTGTGCTGAGACTTATAAAGCTATTTTCAGGCACAATATTCTTAATATGTCATTCCTCCCATGATGTTTTAAAATTTATATTAAGTTTACCATACCATAAAAATCCATGCCAACCAAATCTCAGTTATGTTCTAATTCTAGCATTATTTTATTTCTCAGTAGAACCCCTTTTTTTACCCAGACAAAAAAGCACGCTGCAAAATACAATTTAAAATCAAGTAATCCTAATCCTCCTCTTCCTTCTACATCTTGAAGAAATTTATATACTTAACCCTTGATTTTTTTACCTTGCTATATAAATCTAGGTATACATTTTTGCCATTGTTTAAAAGGTGTGTCATTTTTCAAAACAGATATTGTTTGAAACAGAAACATTCTAGGTAATACATTCATTTTTATCACAGAAATTCTTCCAAACAATGATAATTGTAATTTTCCATCTTCAAATTACCCTGCTGTGGACACATTAAGATCAAACTCCCTGGAGAAGACTCTAATGCTAGGAAAGGTGCAAGGAAACAACATAGATGGACTCAGTTATAGTGGCAATAGGTGCATGATTGGAAGTTCTAAAGAACCAAGTTAGGGACAGATCATCAGGGAGAAATATCTATGTTGTTCCCACAAGTAGATACTGTTTGGATAGCACATAATCAATCAATTGATTGATCTATCAATCAATACTACCATATTGACTAGGCTTCAGAATTGATGTTAATATATTTTCAGCTATAAAAGTCATTTGTTCCTCAACTACATTGTATCATATCTTTCCTTTAGAAATTCAAAGAAGTAAATACTTTAACCTCACACAATAGCCTTATGAGTTAGGCCTAAACTTCCCTAGTAAGGGTTATCATCATTTGGATATATAAAGCTGGATCTTCTTACTCCTAGGCTAAAACCTAAGGTGTCATACACAGTAGAACACTTACAGAGCCTCTGCTGGTGTCACGCCAATCTTCTCCCACTGGAACAGACTAAAAAATGAATGTACAAATTCATTCTGTGCTCTTCTAAACTTCAAAGGACCAACAGTTCTACATTTAAATATTTGTTCTATATTAGATAGTGCATCAGTACATAATGCTCCATTTCTTTCCCAAAGGAATTACAGCTAGTACTTGTAAAACATCAGACATTTAAAACAACTGTGCTAGTTCAGAGTCAGAAGTAACAGTTGCAGGAAACTGCAATTGGTCAAGGATAAGTGTCAAATTACAAAGTTATCTTAAATTTGTACACAGAATTCTGTATTTTCTGAAGTATCCCTGTCCATTTTAATACTATTTAACTCTTTCTCAAAAAGTTTTGCTCATTGGCAATCAACAAGTCCATTTATAATATATTCCAAAGCATAGGTTCTGGCTATTATTTATATCACCAACATCTATGTTATGAAAGATATGCCAAATATTCTTTATTTTACAACAATCTGTTTTAAAGTCAACTACTCCTAAATGAGGAAAAATGGCTTTTACAAATTGTTATGCTCTTGTAAAAATGAAAATAATGCTAGCTAGGACCAAAAGGAATTTTTGAATTTTTCTTTGTAAGGAAAAAAAAATCTCACAAAGTTCCATGAAAATGTTGGTTTTTAACATTTTACATAAATCAGTGGATTACCTGCTATTTCAGTTTTAAAAAGAAGTTCCACTGGTATCTCTGCATTATAAATGATCATAAAATGATATTTTAATATTTAAAAACTTCTGAAAACAAAGAATTAGTAAATTGTATCAGTACGTTCTATTCAACATTCTTTCCCCATCGTTTTTTCTGTGGTTTCTCCACATGCCATTCAAAACTATTTTGGAAGGCACTCTAATCATTTGGAGCAGATTTAAGCGTAGAGCATGGGTGTCAAACCCATGGCATCACATTGCCATCACGTGATGTATTGCAACGTATTTTCCCTTTGTGGAGCTGCACGTGACGCATCCGGCCTGCAGGCCGTTTGACACCCCTGGTGTAGAGGGAACTACAATAGGAGAACATTTAATTTGCAAGCAAATATCTGTTCTACTGAGAGAATATTAAGTTTTAGACATAGCTCAATATAGACATGCTTCCCTGAATTTTGTGCTTTCCCATATACAGATGAAAGCAAAATATTGTCTGCTTAATGTCATACTTCTTTCATTATTCTTTAAAGTTTCTCCTGAACTATAAGGAAGGAAAAATCTAATAAAAATGATAATCCTTTAAACTGCAAATAAAAGTACAATAAAAAAGCATTCTTCACTTACAGAATGTCGTATAGGTCAGTGACCCATGTAAACCAATTGTGTATAGATCTTATTCTCATGATCTCTCCAGAATAAATGTGTCAAAGCATCTTATATGTATTTTAGTTTGAAAACATATGTTGTTACATTATATTCAAAATAAGAAAGTCGCCCACCCCCTGCTGATAATTAATACAAGGGCAGAAAGATGTTTGTTGACTTATTCCATCACTGCCCAGGGTCGGGGACTGCTTCAAACAATTTATAAAAACCAAAATAGTAATATAAATACAGACATAAACCAAAAGCCACAAATTATGAAAGCACTAAAACCATAACAGGAAGAAAAAAAACTCCATTCATTTCTTTATCTCTCTGTTTTTCCATTTATAATATGTGTATATTTATGAGCCAGCTTAAAAATTATCTATATGAAAGGAAAGAAAGTAAAATAAAAAAATAGAAGTAAAAATAAAGTTATAGTCCTACTTGTAAAACATTCTTTGGGAGCGTAATTTACAATGTAATTTGATTTCCAACAACTTTACCAATATTTGCAGTAAACTAGAGTGTTTTTAATTACTATCTAAAATAAAGCACAAATTTACAATAATAACAAAAAGGATTTCTTCCACCAACCTCTACAAAAGGAAGGGTGAACACAAGGCAAAAACTTGGGACAAATAAAAAATGAATACCTTTGAAAATTTACAAGTTGAGGGTTGTCAAATTGTTATAAATTCTCCTATCGTATTAATTACTCCAGATAAATATTGTAAGAAAGGAAACACTTTTCTTTTAACAAAAGTAACCTTTTATATGTAGGCAAAACTTTTTCAACATAAATTTAAAATCACAAATATAATTACAGATTGGAAATACATTTTGGAAGACAAGTGATTACTTGTAGATAATTTTCTTCATGCTATCAATTCAATTCTCACAGAATTTCACAGCAAAAATAGGCAGGTATAAATAGCAAAGCACTAGTGGCTCCCTTTTTGCAGTACCAGTAAACAAATGAATGTATGAGAAATGTTATTTTCTTGTTCTCTCCAACTGTACTGTTCACTGATGAAAAAAGAACAAAACCCACTCCTTGGAACAGGCAGCATTAGTTGTTACGTGAATAGTTGCAGTTGTTGACTTAGTAACATGGTTTCCCCATTGACTTTTTGTTTGTCAGAAGGTCACAAAAGGTGATCACATGATCTTTGGACACAGCAATGGTCATAAATATGAACCAGTTGCCAAGCATCTGAATTCTGAATATATGATTATGGGGATGCTGCAAAGTTCGTAACTGTGAAAAATGGTCATAAGTCACTTTTTTCAGTGCCATTATTAACTTTGGTCACTAAATGAACTGTTGTTAAGCCGAGGGCTACCTGTACTGCAAAAAGGGACCACTAGTGCTACTATTTACACCCGCCTATCTTTGTTCTACATTTTATCCACAGCAATTAGATCATTTGTTTTTCTATATACTATTGACTAGTTTTTTTTAAAGACTACTTCATAGTGACCCTTTTATCTAGTCAGTAAGCTTTTATTTTAACTTTAATGTTGCCTTTTTCATTGTGCCAGGGATTTGGGAAAGCATTTTCTGGGTGGTTCCAGTGCAGTGGGCTTCTCTCTCTTCATTTTTCCTTGTAAAGCTTCCCTAGAGAACCATAGCACATAATATTTATTAGGAATAATAAAGTGTTGGTCTTCTGGTCTTGATTCAGTAATTCTGTGGCCCATGTTATACCACTGCTTCACAAGCTACAATGGCTGCCAATTTGTTTCCAGGTGCAAGTCACAGTGTCAGTTATTACCCTTAAAGCCCTACATAGCATTGGACGAGGTTACTTGAGGAACCATCTCACTACATTGGGACTGGCCTGCCCCATCTGCACCAGCCGAGGAGGCATGCTATAAGCCCTATTGGTCAAGGAATTCCAGCTGGTGAGACCCAGGAGAAGGGCCTTCTCTGCTGTGGCTTCTAACCTCTGGAATATCCTACCCCTTGAAGTGAGAGATTGGCTCCCATCCTTTTTACCTTCCATAAGGTCCTGAAGACTTGGCTCTGCCAGATGGCTTGGGGCCCCAATGGGGGAGCATCATGCTAGAGGTGGTTGATGAATTAAGAGACAATCCCACATCTCCCCCTGCACATGCTGCTTCCTCTTTATTTTTTAACTGTAATTCTATTTTTGATTGCTATTTCCATTTTTATTGTTTTAGAAATATTTATCTTTTATTATTTTAATGCTTTTCATGCTGAAAGCCACTCAAACTTGCTTCGAAACAAGATGGACAGCAAATAATTTTAATTTTTTAAAAATTATAAAGTTAGTGTTCATGCACTCTTCCTCTATCTTCCTGTCTTCAGTGTTTTTCCCATTAATGAGGCTGCTCCAGCCTGAGTCTATGAACACAACTTGAAAGGATCTGGCTGCTTGGCACTCCTAAGAGAGGGAGAAGGGAAGTAACATGATCTTTTTCTCTTCTTCCCCATTCTTCTTTCAGCATCATTCCTTTTTGGGATACAGCCACACATCTAAGCTTCTTGCTCTTTCAGTGCTTCCTTCACATGGATGTCCCAATCAATTCAAATGACCAACTCCCTAATCCAATATCTAGAATATTCATATGGTTAGTCTGGGCTAGTTACATAGGCTTCACTGATATTTTTTTGCAAATACTACCCTACCCCTATCCCACTATGTCTTAACTTCTTTGGATTTCTTTGTTTTCTTCTTTCTTGTCTTGCTTTCTTCTTGCAGACTCTTCACCCACCCACCCTTTCTTGACCTGCCACTATCAGGCCACACTTTGTATCTCAACTGCCAATAGCTCCCCACTCTAAGGTAATCATCTTCCTTCTTTATAGGATCTGACCCTTCTCTTTACTCAGTTATACATGACAACAGGGTAACAGCTTACATGCAGAACTTGAGCAATACATCAGCCAGTTTGAGAGACTGCTTTGCTGTTATAGCCATCTTCTTGTAGCAAAGCTGGCTTTAAAACATGTTTCAGCTTGAGATAAAGGATCAAATGGAACCTCTATCTGATTTCATGAGCACATTTCAGTTCAAACAACAATTAGGACAGGATTGTATCTTTTACCATGCTGGAGGTTAGCAACATAGCTTAGGGTAGTGGCCCCAAACCTTTACAGCTTGGCAACCCGGGGGAGGGGGTGAGGTGGGAGAAGGGAACCAGCCTATGTGAGTAGCATGTCAGCCCACTGTTCTGGCAGCCCAGGTTCGAATAGGCCCTGGCCTGGTAGTGGGTGGCAGCCTACGGGTTGGGAAACTCTAGCTTAGGGGATATAGAGTTGGCAGCAAAACACATGAAGTACTGTTCTTCCACAACACACTACTTGTTGTTATATTAACTCACATACCTCAAGTAAATGACATAGCTGGCCCTGAGAACTGTAAAGAGGTTCAAATACTATGTTTTAAGTTATATGTAAAGAAATACTGAGTTTGGTGTACCAATTAAGCCATCAGGCTAGAAATTGGGAGAGTGGGTTCTTGTTCCACCTTAGGCACCTATAACTGGGTAACATTGAGCTAGTCACTTAAATTATTTTAATCCCTTTAAAATACCTGTGATTTTAATTTATTTTTATTCTAGGGACAAACCTTTTTTTAAAAAAAATAACTTTTTGTAGAAAGACATGTCAAGGTTCATCAAAGTACAAATTTAAAAAAATACATTACCTAAGTCATCGCATACAGTATGACTAGCCAAGCAGTTGAAACTACAGGTACATGAGCCCTATTTCTGTCAAGTTCATTATGAAATTTAGGTCAATATATCACTTCATAATCTCTTTTTCTTATTTTGTCAAGATAATATCAACACTATGAAGTATTTTCCAAATAAAAAGAGCTTGTATACAAAGTTCTATGCAGAACATTCAATACTTGTAATCAATTACAATTGTAATTCAATCAAAACCTCCTGGAAGCACAAGCTACATTTGTTCTTATCTGACAGTTTTTGTCACACATACACACATATAAAAGATTAATAGTTAAAAATGAATATTTTCCAAAAGTTCACAATTAAATTTTTTTATATAGTCTTTGTTATAGAATGCAGCTCCCTAAAATGAAGGATCTCTGATACAAAATAAGGAAAACACCATATATCTATTTTAACAAAATTATAAACGCCATCACAATGCAAAGATCTATTTTATCTCTATTTATGTAAAGAATAATTGCAAATTCATCTATTAGCATATGAAACTTTTCTGAATATTAGAAAATCCTGTGGCTAACCAAGGAATTTATTAACTTAAAAATAGTTCACTGTATTAATGTGAGAAATGCAAGTTACTGATGGGTTTTGCCATTAGTTCCTATCATACAGATAATTCATTGCAACCTGATCACTTTTTTTCTTTTTTTCTCAGAAAAAGAAGAGGTTGCAATTTCTCTAAAATATGAAAAGTAGCCCCCCTTAAACAATTAGATAATATAATTCATGGCACAAAGCTAATAAAACTTTTAGTGAAAATCAGAAACTAAACCGTCATTTTCATTGACCATGCCACTATGAATGAGAAAATTTAATACACCAGTTACTTCAGCACTGATCTAACATCAGATCAGTGCTGTATAGGAAATTTTCTAGCATTAAAATAAAATTTCAAATGGTAAAGTTCAATTCAATAGCCAACTAAATTGGACAATAAATGAGTCACAATAATTAAAATTTTCTTTTAAATGTAAAAATTGTACAATTGTACAAATGTTCAAATTCAAATGTACAAATGTTCAAATTCAAGCAGAAGCTAATGTATTAAAATATGATAACAATACCAATATTTTAAATATGATAAAGGTATATTATACATAGTTTGTAGTCAAATTTTATATTGCATTATACCTGTTTTTCAGATAGGAAATTATTATTAACATTGAGGTATACTCCCTGATGCATAGTTTTGTTTGCTGTATATACAAAGCTGTATACATGGTTTACCATTTTGTTTGCATATTTTGAAGATTATGTGCAATTTCCAATAAAATTATTTATAATTTATAATAATACATTATTAAATAAAATATTTTTTATTTTATTACACCTAACATTAGAATCACCCAAACTATTAAAAGCCACAATAAAGAATGTTCTTCCTGCATCAATTCAGAAAATTCAGACTGCCCTAGGAGCTGATGGTACAGTTCTACAGAAGAATTACTGAATCTGTAATTTGTACTTCTATAACTGTCTGGTTTGCTACAGCAACCAAGTATTTTTATTTATTTGTCAAAAGCTTACAATATAACAGAAACAAGAATAAACTAAGTTTAAATACAAGAAATAGGAACTAATAATTGGGGACAATAGGACAGGGACAATAAGCACGATTGTGCGCTTATGCACGCCCCTTAGGAATGGGGTGAGATCAACAGAGGTTAGTTTGAGGGTAAAGGAGTGGGGGTTTGAACAGGTGACAACAGAGTCAGGTAGTGAGATCCAGACATTGACCACTCTGTTGCTGAAATCATACTTCCTGCAATCGAGTTTGGAGTGGTTTACATTTAGTTTATATCTGTTGTGCGCTCTAGTGTTGTTGTTGTTAAATAAGACAGGTACAGACTTCAACAGATAGTTAGGACTGCAGAAAAAAACAATTGCAACCAATCTGCCTTCCACTGAGGACCAGTATACAACACAGGTCAAAAAGAGGGCTGAGAAAATATCTACAGACACCTCACATCCCAGTCATAAACTGTTTCAAACTCTCCCCTCAGGAACTGGTATAGAGCATTGCATGCCAAAACAACTAAATGTAAGGACAGCTTTTTCCCTCTTGACATCACTTTGCTGAACACCTAACTATCACAGTACTGTCATATATATAAGGATATTTATCCTCCTCATCTTTTCTACTACCTTTTCCTATTGGTGTTTTATGATTATATTAACTTGTTTATATATACACTTATTATTTATTGTACATGTTGTTTATATGTACACTGATTATATCACGTTTATATGTATAATGACAGCTGATGCACCAGAGACAAATTCCTCGAGTGTCCAATCACACTTGGCCAATTAATTACTGTATTCTGTATTCTATTCTATTCGCCAGAAAACTTCTTGCAGCTTAGTTACACAGAGCTAATACAATATATTTGGTAGCAATATCAGGTTTAGTAATATTTACAGAAAAATAAATGCAGATAAGGGGACTCAACTTCTAAAATTCATTATCTAATAATAAATAAATATAAAAATAAATTATCTTCCAGAATTGTTGGACTTTATGTATTGCTACCAAATACTGGATGAATGATTCAGTCTCATTATTGCATTTCCAGCCATTTTTAGAAAAGAAATTATTTGTTTTGGCAATAAGCACTAGGATAATTTATCAATGGCAAAACATCTTATATCAATTTTCCCTAATATTCATGGTAAACTTAATCTCTCTCAGTCATTGCTGCAAGTCAATTGTCCTACTTAAATCCTAAAATGTTTAACTTAATTTCCAGATTGTACAGTATTTGAGTAACAACTTATATATAAACCCCAATAAATGTTCTTAGTTTTGTATTATAAGTTGTTCAAATTCAGTTAGATCTCACTGTATTTCTTTCTTTGTTTTAAATTATACTACTTATTTAAAGATATTGAATTACTTAGCTAATTCTGAAGACCCTGGAATCTTTTATTTTATTAAGAAACAGCTCTTTCATCGTATATTAAACATCTCTCCTGTAATTCATCAAATATTTGGTACATTCATATTCATTAAAATGTATACTTTTAGAGTATACACAATACCCTTTTATAACATTACAGTTATAAAGCTAGATACCCGCACATCCCCAGATAAACTGCACTTAAAATATTGTCCCAAATGAAATTCAGTTTAGTGTGGTGGTTAAAGGCACTGGACTATAAGCTAGGATACCATGAATTCCAGTCCTGCCTTAGGCACAAAAAGCAACTGGATGACTTCAGTCCTAAGAAACTGGCAAAAGAAAATTGCATTGACTTTTCCAAGTGGCTGCTAGGAGTCAAAGACTGTAGGACTCAAAGGCATACATACATACACGATACAAATACAAAATAATTATTTCTGTTTTAGTATATACACTAAAGAAAATCTAAAGTGCTAGCTTGCTGTATCTATTTTTAAACACACACAAAATTGCTAAAGTAGTAAATGTTTGGAATCCATGTCAAAGATATACCAGTTCCCTACCTGTTTTTCACTCAAAGCTGTGATTTTGGCTTGGAGTTCATGAAGCTGCTTCTTCAAGTCAGCATTCTGCTTAGAAAAAAAGTATAAAAACAATTCTGTTTATTAATACAGATTTGCAATAAGACTGCTTAATACATACACCAAAATAATAAATAATCTAAATGTACTAAGAACATTTGAATTTCCTGGTACTATATTTGTTTAGTGACTCTCAGGCCAATGTCACAGTTGACAGAAGGCAAAATATGAAGTATGATTTACTGGAAATAATTAATAAGGACATCAAGAGGACTTTAAATGATCTATGAAAACAAATATGGAAGCTCTATAGGCTATTCTTTGCAAAGAAAAAAATGAAATTATTTTAAAAGATCGTTAATACAAAACTATCGCCCATCTCTAAATCTGATCTCCAGCCTCTGGATCTTATAATGTGCATGAGGTAAAAGCAGATATACTTCAAAAGTTTTAATTCATATACATATGTATTATAAATTCACTGAACATTATCAAGTTCCTTAAAATCAAGATTACTGGAATTCTGTTCTCTACATTTAAGGCAAGACGATAAACTCAGTAATAGTTATTAGCTATAAATCTTGAATTTTTATTTCAAATTCAAACACAATTTACTAGAGTAGTGTACATGTAGACAATGCTTTGATTGAGACTATATACACAAGTGTGCAGAAACTACAGTACCCAGAACTCAGTGCTTCACCAATCACCCTATTAAATGGTTTGCACAGCCCTTTTCTATATGATAATATTGCAACTATGTGCCCTGTATTATAGGATATTTAATTTCGCTACAATTATAAAATATTCCTTCAACATTCAGTGCATAAATGGCTATTTTATAAGGAAATGTACAACCTGAATTATATAATCTGTCATAACTTCTATATAAAGCATAGAAGGAGAACTTTTTCAGTTTGAAAAATTATAAACAATAACACTAAACTATATAATTTGATACGACTGCTTACTTAATTCATACATAATAAAAATATAGGTCTATTCTGGAATATCAACTTATACCATTCAAAGTTACTGAAAACAAAAACTTTTTTTATTTATTTATTTTATAGAAAAGTTTATTTACAATATAAAAAAGACACAACAACATACAAACATACAGTCACGTGTAAACATAAATACATCACACATTTTCATTTCTTTTTTAGTTGCAGATCAGAAATGCTTTTTCCATGTAATATTACAGTCATATATAATCATAAATATTTCTTCTAGTAATATTCGCTTGGTTTAACCTCTTTTTAAAATTTTCTTTTATCTCATCTTTCAAGTTCTTACATCACCCATTTTCTACTATCTCCTGCTTTCTATGAATTCTAATGTTTCAAATAGCACTTTATTTTCCAACATTCCCATTCCCTTCGTTTTTATGTTCCATCCAATTATACCACTTTTCCCATATCTTGTAATAATCTGTATCTTCCTTTCCATTTAGTTTGAGAGTTAATCTCTCCATTTCAACACATTCATACATTTTGTTTATTACTGTTTGTGTAGACGGAATTATAGGTTCTTTCCATTTTTGCGCTAAAACGATTCGAGCCGCTGTTAGGAGGTGTGCAATCAGGTATTTGTCTTTTGAGGAAACTTTTTCTTTATCATTCCAAGTAAGAACAGTTCTGGTTTCCACTCCAGCTCACAGTTCATCACTTCCTCGATCCAATTTTTGATTCCTGTCCAATATTTTTAATTTTAGGCATGTCCACCATACATGATAATATGTTCCTATTTTGTCCTGACATTTCCAACAGTTTGGATTTGCCTGGGGGAATATTTTCGCTAGTCTAGCCGGGCCAAGTGCCACCTGTACATCATTTTATATTGATTTTCTTTGTACGCCACTGACTTTGTATATTTTAAATTTTCTTCCCAAATATCTTCCCAATCATTTAAATCCAATTTGTATCCTATATTTTGCTCCCAGGCTACCATTGATCCTTTAACTAATTGTCCTATTCTTTCCTGTTCTAATAGTAATTTATATAATTTGGATATTAACTTTTCCTCTGGTCCCAAGAGTATTTTATCCAGATTTGTATTTTTGTTTCTATCCCATATTCCTTTATATCTTTATTATATCTTGATTTAATTTGTGAGTAAACCCAACTATCTATTAATATGCCTTGTGTTTCCAAATCTTGTTTTGTTTTTAATTTTCCATCTGTATCCAGTATCTGATAGTATTTAAGTTTTTATTCAGATCCATTGTATTTGGATTGAAGGTTGCTTCCATTGTTGAGAACCACCTTGGTATTTTTGTATAATTTTTCTTTCTTATCTCAGCCCAATTTTTAATCAGTGAGTTACGTATTATATGTTTTGTAGTATGTTTTTGTCTTTTGTCCGTCGGTTCCATAGAAGTGCATGCCATCCTATTCTTAAGTCATGCCCCTCTAGTGTTAATATTCTCCTATTTTCTAGTGAGACCCATTCTTTTGTCCATAACAAACTCGCAGCTTTGTAGTAAATTTCCCAGTCTGGCAGTCCTAGTCCTCCTCTACTTCTATCGCCTTGAAGATATTTTCTTTATCCTTGCCCTTTTTCCCATCCAAATAAACTTCATTGTCATTTTATTCAATTCCATGAAAAACTTCTTATTTGTTAATATTGGAATTGTCTGGAATAGGAATAAAACTTTGGGAGGTATGTTCATTTTAATTGTTGCAATCCTCCCTAGGAGGGATATTTGCAATTTGCTCCAGATTTCCAGATCCTTTTGATTTGTTCTAAAATTTTTATATAATTATCTTCCCACAACATTATTGTTTTTGCCCTTATCCAAATTCCTAAATATCTTATTTTATTTACTATTTGTAACCCCATAATCTCTTCGAGCCTCTTTTGTTTAGAATTTATTATGTTTTTGACTAGTAATTTGGTTTTTCCCCTATTTACCTTTAAGCCTGCTAATTCCCCAAAATCATTTATTTCTTTCATTAAAATCGGGCCTGTCTCTAAAGGTTCTTCTATTATAAAGACCATATCGCCTGCAAATGCTTGCTTTTGTATTCTTGATTTCTGATTTTCGCTCCTTTTATATTTTCATTTCCCCTAATTCTAATTAATAGTGTTTCTAGTACTGTAATAAATAATAATGGTGATAGGGGCAGCCTTGTCTGACCCCCTTCTCTATTTTAAACATTTTAGTGGTCTCGCCATTTACTAATATATTTGCTTTTTGGGTGTCATATATTACATCTATCATTCCTTCAAAATTTTGTCCAAATTCCATTTTATTAAATTGCTGTTTCATAAAGTCCCAATTCAAATTATCAAATGCCTTCTGTGCATCTAAAAGATTAGGGCCATTTGATTGCTCGGGTGACTTTCATAATATTCTAATATATTTATTATTGTTCTTATATTATGTCTAATTTGTCTTCTCGGCAAAAATCCATTTTGATCTGTGCTAATTTTTCCACTAATAATTCCTTTTAATCTTTGTGCCATAATTGTCATAAAAATTTTATAGTCAGTGTTTAAAAGCGATATTGGTCTATAATTTTTGATTTGATTACTATTTGTCTCTTCTTTAGGTATGAGTGTTATGTATGCCTCCTTCCAAGTATTGGGGATTTTGGCTTTACCCAGTGCTTCATTACATACTTCTAAAAGTGTATTATTTAATATGTCCCCCATATTATGACCAGTTTTCACACTTATGACCACTGCAACATCCCTGTGCCACATGATCAATGTTTGGGTGCTTGGCAACTGACATGTATTTATGACAGTTGCACTGTCCTGGGTCATGTGATCACCATTTGTAACCTTCCCAGATTCTCTTAATGACCAAATGATTCACTTAACAACTGCAGTGATTCGTTTAACAATTGTGGCCAGGAAGATTGTAAAATGGGGCAAAACTAACTTAAGAACTATCTTGCTTAAGCAAGAGAAAGGTTGGGCTCAACTGCAGTCTACCTGTAACATGACTGCTTGTCAGACCTCATTCACTATTCTAGCTCCATGCTCTGTTTAATTTTACTTCTGCGTACAAAGCAAATTATAGATTCACCCAGTGATAGTGAATTATGATTTTGCTTGTCTGCCAAACAAGAATTACAAACTATGAATTAAAGCAAGCATAAGTGTTAAGGCACTGGTTTGACAAAAACCCAAAATTAATCACAATTTTCCGAAGAGCAAAACAAAGCATCAAACATACTACTACTTATATACTAAATATGTTTTATGAATGTTTTAATTTAATTTTGAAAAGTAATCCAGGCAAACACACAAAATTAGATCTTGCATTAAACATTAATAATATCATATTCAATTAAGAGCACAAATAAAATGTATTTTACCTGTGGATCCTGTTTCATTTGGGCAACCAATTTCTGAAAACAGAAGATAGATTTTTTTAGTACTTTCTATAACTTTTTAAGATTCTAGTAAGATCAAGCAAAGACAAGTTTAGTGCTGCCAGTTTTTCAACAAAAGTAACACCACTGCTACATCAATTTTTCTGACTACCAGTATACTTCCAAGTGCAATTCAATGTGCTAGTAGTCACCTTTAAAGCCCTTTATGGCTTGGAGTCAGGTTACTTATGGGATTATCTCTCCCTAGTTGTCTCTACCATTTCTGTCTGATCAAGCAGGAGAGGCATGCTCTGGATACCATTTAAGGAATATCATTTACAGAACCTTTCCTATTATGGCATCCATCTTTCAGAGGTTGGGTTGGCCATGTCTCTGTTGGCTTGAGATAAGTCCTATCCTGAAGACTTGATTCTGTGGTCAAGCCTGTATTGACTGGTGTCTTTTATAATTTGTCCCAGGTTTTATATGTTTTTATGTTTTTTTTAATATGGTTTATATTTTTAATGTTATTAGCTACCCAGAGTCATGTACAGGAAGTCCTCAACTTACAACAGTTCATTTAATGACCATTCAAAGTTACAATGGCACTTGTGACTTATGACCATATTTCACACATATAACCATTGCAGCATCCCCACGGTCATATGATCAAACTTCAAACACTTCACATCTGACTCATATTTATGACTGTGGCAATACCCCAGGTTTTGCAACCTTCTGACAAGCAACGTTAATGGGGAAGCCAGATTCACTTAACAACCATGTTACTAATTTAATAACTTCTGTGATTCACTTAACAACTGTGGCAAAAAAAGGCTGTAAAATGGGGCAAAACTCACTTAACAAATGTCTCCCTTAGCAACATAAATTTGGGCTCAATTGTGGTCATAAGTCAAGGACTACTTGTAATTGAAATGAGTGGTCATCGAAGTCTATTAAAACATAATATGCATATAAGTCCCCTCAAACTGTCTACCCCCATTAAGTATAGCATTAAGGACAGTGGTAACTAGAATAATTTAAGAGCAGTTAAAGTTGACTCTCAGTAATTATAGTCAAAGCAGGCATATTAACTTTTTTGGATCCATGGAGATTCTCTTTAGGAAAGGGCATTCTCTTTAGGAAAGGGCTCCTTCAGAAGTGATTATGAGAAATTCAATGCCACTTATGCTTACCAAGTCAATAATTGCTTTGTTAGATCTTATCAGCCAAGACAGGCAAGCATCAAGTCAACAGTATTCCACTGCCATAGACTACAATGATGTAAACAGAACTCCAAAAATCTAAAGGGGCAGCATTCTAAACACTTCTTCAGTAGCAATCAAATATCAAATTTACATCGTATGGGTGACAAACAACTGACATCATCAAAGCCAGATGCAAATCTGAGTAATTATCATCCCAGCACATTATCATCCCAGCACAAAGTACACTGACAGATTCCATTTACTAGAGATATAATTTAGAGGAATGTGTGCATCACTGAGTGGCAACACTCTTTATAGAGTTGCACTTGCAATCCTATGCTTTCAGTCCAAAATGTAGCCAAAGTATTATAAGCCTGAACTGTGTTAGTTCACCTTCCAACTTCTTTATTGCATCTCCAATAACAAAAAAAATAAGTGTCAAAATTGGAAAATCAACATTGAAACATTATGGCATAAACCAACCATGGTGGTCTCAGTGGTTATCAGCACACAGGGTGTCATACCCAAAATTATTGGATGGCACTTAGAAAATCTAAGCATTAACAAACTTTCCATCAATCAATTACAAAAAGCCATGCTACTTGGATCCAAACATATACTGTGCTGAAATATTATAGCATCCTAGGTTCTTGAGAAGAACTCAATGTGTATGAAAGCCAACATCAGTTAAAGAATTGACTACTGTGATTTCACATTGTTATGTATATAATAACAGTAATATTATAACAAGTGTGGAACTGAAAATTAATATATTAAAAGACAAAAGTAAATATGTATGATAGAGAACAAGAATGAGTAATTGAAAGTTATAAAAGATGAAAAATAGAAAAGTTGATTAATCTGTGTACTTATATACCTTCATGTTTAATAAAAATAGGAATGGAGAAATATTAAGACATGCAAATACTGCTAGAAAAGTACAGGGGACATGCAATCTCCTGCAAGGAATGAATGTTAAAAGGAGAAAACACATGACATAAGGCAAATGGGAGTATTACCCAGTATAAACTTCAAAAGAGTAAATTATTACAACAATGCCTATGACCCCATTATTTTATCATATTTTGTAGCATAAGCAAAAGTAGTGAAAAAACATCTAGAACAAACAAGTTTTTAAAATGACACTTTAAAATTCGGTCACTTCTGACGCTCAATTCCAAAGAAAACTTTGTCTCAAAACTTCCTGACTTAACATTTAAATTAAAAGCAGGCTGAAAAATAAACTTGAAATTACAGCTGAATTTTCAATATTTCTCATCATCAGCCATGCTGATTTGAGTTTCAAAAAGATGTAGTTGCCTAACATTTAACAAACCACCATTGGCATAAGGATGGCTTATCTAATGCAGGCTTGTTAAACTGGCGGCCTGTGGGCCGTATGCATCATGCACAGGCCACACCCACCCTGGCTCTGCAAAGGCAAAAGAGGCCACGAAACATCATATGAGGCGCTCGAGTTTGACATCCATGATCTACAGTTATTTTATTTTTATTTAGTGTATGGCATCTACAGAGGTCATGCAATCACTGATATACAAATTTAGTTTAAATAAAGTGTCAGCAAATGTGTGTGTTTGTGTGTACATACTCTGTGTGTGAGTGTGTGTGTGTGTGAAATATATGTCAACAATACAATATAGGACACAATATATTAAATTAAGATAAAATCATAATAAAATCACTACCGCCTAGAAGAGACTGGTATAATTTTCAGAGAAACCACAAGGTGGCTGATACATCATTGATCTTCTAAAATTGTGAGGTCACTCCAAGAGATGTTATAAGTTAAAGTTATTTCAACTACTAAAATGTTATGTTTTATTGTTGCTTTTTCTGATACCAAAAACAATTAAAATATGGACAATCTCTTTAACAGCTAAGCTATTACTCCTTATATACTACTGTCGTAAGTCTGCCAAAACATAAATAAATTCGTTAGTTTTTTAAAGTGAGCAAGTTGCAAAAATTATAATTCTTTGAAAGCCCTTAAAACCTCAGCTAGAAAAATAATTTTGAGATATTAGCTGAGAAGACCTTTACTCACATTTGTATGTCAATAGTATAATACCTTAGATAGCAAAACGTATTAGCTGCTTCAGCATACGATACAAAAAAAAACATTAGGGTTGTAAAAGTCCTCAAAAAAATGCTCCAGAAAGTCCAGAAGAATGTTCAAAGCATCTCTTTCTGAACTGCAGAAGCAGCCGTTTCAGAATAATATTCATATAGTTACTTCAGAGTTGTCCATGGCATTCTCTCCATGTCACAATTACATCCACTTTTTCTCTAGCAAAAGACTGTCGTATCCATTCACACATAAGGGAAAATAACCATTAGTACATTCTGAAGTAACTACGCAAGCCTGGGGAAAGATGCAGGTACTTTAGGAAATAGAAAAGGAGATCTCATATGAATTCCAACAGCTTCAATAAGAATTTGAAAGATTCTAAATATTTTAATCATATCTTTCTGAGGTCAGAACTATCCATGGTAATCACTAGGCAAAGAAATTATCAGTCTTGCATGTTTGTTACCAGTGACCTAAATGTTTGTCTACAGTTTGAGACAAATTATACATAAGTAAAAAAACAAAAACAAAAGATGCTTTAAAATTATTTGAAAATATATATGGCTGACTACAGTTACAAGAATATTTTGTATAATAATTCTCTTGTACTCTTCATGCATGTGGTAATACTGACTTAATTTATGAACTTTGTATCATTACATTCTAAAAATTGTTGTTTTGTCTTCAACTCAAATTTATGTCAGTTCTACTTACTTAGGATGTTTTTCAGCTTACTTCTGCTTAAAAATATATGGCTGTGGTCTTATGATTTTGCCTACAGTGCATTCAGGAAGCATTTAGACCCCCTTCACTTCTGTCAATTTGTTATGCTACAGCCTGATTCTACAGTTGTTAAAATTCATATTTTTCTCATTAATTCAATATCCCATAATAACAAAATTTTAGGAATGTCTGTAAATTTATTAAAGAGAAAAAACTGAAATATCAAATTGGCATAAGTAATCAGACCCTTCACTCAGTACTTTGATGAAGCACCTTTGGCAGCAATTACAGGCTTGAGTCTTTTGGGGTATGAAGCGACAAGCTCTGCACACTTGAATTGGTGGATTTTCTGCCATTCTTTCTTGCAAATCCTCTCTAGCTCAGTCAAGTTGGGTGATAACCATTTTCAGGAGAGCCATTTTCAGGTCTCTCCAAGATGTTCAATAGAGTTCAAGTCAAGGCTCCGGCTGGGCCACTCTATGACCTTCTCAGAGTTATACCTAGCCACTCCTGTGTTGTCTTGGCTGTAATCTTAGGATCATTGTCATATTGGAGAGTGAATCTTCGGCTCAGTCTGAGGCCCTGAGCACTGTGGAACAGGTTTCATTGTGGGTATCCCTGCATTTTGCTCCATTCTGCTTTTCCTCAATCCTGACCAGTCGGCCAGTCCCTGCTGCTGAAAAACATCCCAACAGCATTATGCTGCCACCACCACGCTTCACTGTTGGGATGATATTGGGCAGGTGATGAGCGGTGCCTGGTTTCTTCTAGACATAACGTTCAGAATTGAGGCCAAACAGTTCAATCTTGGTTTCATCAGACCAGACAATCTTGTTCCTCACAGTCTGAGAGTCTTTCAGGTGCTTTTTTTTATAAACACCAAGCTGGGTTTCATGTGTTTTGTACTAAGGAGCAGCTTTTGTCTAGCCACTCCGCCATAAAGCTCAGATCGGTGGAGGACTGTACTGATGGTTGTTCTTGTAATTGTTCTGTCCCATCTCCACACAGGATCTCTGGAGCTCAATCAGTGACCACTGGAGTCTTGGTCCCTTCTCTAAGGCCCTTCTCCCCTGATTGTTCAGTTTGACCAGGCAGCCAACTCTTGGAAGAGTCCTGGTTGTGCCAAACTTCTTCCATTTGAGAATTATAGAGGCCACTGCGCTCTTAACAGTCTTCAGTGCAGCAGAAATTTTATTGAAGTCTTCCTCAGATCTGAGCCTTGCAATAACCCTGTCTGTGAGCTGTTGCAGGCAGTTCTTTTGACCTCATGGCCTTTGCTCTGCTACAGTATGTATTGTCAGCTACAAAGAGGTCTCTGCCTTTCCAAATCATGTCCAATAAATTTAATTTACCACAGGTGAACTCCAGTCAACGTGTAGAAACATGTTAGCAACAATCAAGAGAAATAGGGGGCACTGGAGCTATACTTCAAGTGTTGTTGCAAAGGGTCTGAATACTTATGCCAATGTGATGTTTCAGTTTTTTTCTTTTTAATGAATTTATAGACATTTCTAAAATTCTGTTTTCACTTTGTTATGGAATACTGATTAATGAGAAAAAAATGAATTTCAACAACTGTAGAATCAGGCAGCAGCATAACAAATTTGACAAAAGTGAAGGGGGTCTGAATACTTTCTGAATGCATTGTATAATCAAACCTTGACTATAATCAAATTTTAAGAGCTGGAACAATTTTCCAAATGTAATCCAAGCCATATTTGACCATGAAAATGGCCATCAAAATTATTTTCAAGAAAGCATCTATCCATTTTTTTTTCATCCCATGTACAGTTTTTCTGATATGCATGCCTCCTTTAAGGCAATCCAGTTTCTAAAGCATTTTCTGGAAGGTGACTGGGCAATGTAGTTTTTTTTACTCAAAAGCCTAACAATTAAAGTTTGAGATATTTTTGTAGCGAGCTATGTATAAAGTGTGTTGCAGAAGTTTATTCTGCCCAGATTCCATATATTGGGAGGGCCACAAATGGCACACTGAACATAACTGATTCAATTTGATGAATTTCTAACTGTCAAATCTAGCTTTTTCGTGGATAAAGTGCAACGGCTCTTATTCAGTCTTTCCATTAAATAAGATACGGATATACAGTGATACAAATTTACTAACTCACTTGAAATCAGAGCTATCATCCCAAATCAGTGGATAACTTGAAAGATTGCACAATGTTCTTTAATATTATAGGAGATAAAATACAGGGCTACTTTATATGTCAAAATAGTGTCAAAATACAGAGTAATAGTTCCCTAGCACCACCTTGTGGAAACAATGATCCCAGGTTCAAATGCAACTATTGAAGGAATTCCCAATTCCCAGAAGACACATATCAAGAGGCAGACTATACCTCAAGAGGTATGAACAGATTATCTTTTCCAAATTGATGGAAGCATTCAGCATTATGTGGCATGCCAAGGGAAAGAGTGAAAGAGTAAAGTAGACAGGATCAGAACAAAGTCAAACAAACCACAAGTTAAAGATTTGTAGATAAACAAACATTCTTTAACTGGCAATTGCCTAACCTGTATTTCAGAAAGATCTGGAAGAAAGGTATCACTATCTTAGCAGACAGCATACTTTTGCCATCACTGCCTCACAAATTCAAATTGTTTATACCAGTTACAAAGTTCTACGATACATTTTGTGTGCATGTATTTATTAAAATACACATCCCTTTTGTCATCATTTTAAAAGTAAGTGAACATATTTAAAGCTATTTTTGAACTTTATATATACCGGTAATCGTAAATGTCAAGTACATGCAATTTGGGATATTTTTAACTTTTTAAAAATTCCTAATTCTTCCAAAAGAGCCTGTTTAAACTAGTGGTAAAGCACTGGACTATAAGTGGAGGGAATTGAGTTCTAGTCCTGCCTTAGGACAGAATCTTTCTCAGTTCTCAGAAGGCAATGGCAAACCACTTACAAAAATGTTGCTTAGAAAACTGTCCATGAAGTTACCAGGTGTCAACTAACTTGAAGGCATACATACACAGATGAAAAGAGCACCTCTTTTAAATAGGTTGTTTCCTACTTCTCTGCCATAAAATTTAAAGCGTTATTTGCCAATGAATTTTGGTAGCATGTGTAGAATAAGGTTCTGGGGTATTCCTAGTTTATCTTCGAAATAACTGATATCAATCTCAATTTTCTAAACTGAAAAGTTTGAAAAATTAATAGGATTGTACTCTCCCTGACTTTTCTCACTATAGGTCCGCTATCAAGAAAACTATAACGGTTTGAACAACTGTTGGAGATTACCTAGACAATCAGTAGTATCTAAAATGTCTGGAGTTAAAATGCCAATGGCTATCTTAAAAGGCGGGTAACTTAGAAATAAATACTCAAAAGTTACTAACCTATTGGAAACTAACACAAAACTAAAAGTGTTCTGGACTTCCTGTTTTGAGCCTCTTCGTGAACGGACCAAAATCTGCGACTGTGCGCAGTTTTGATCCGTGCTCACCGCTGGAGACCCTGAGCCGCCTGGCTTTGGGGTTGAAACCACCCCGTAGAGGTGAAGTTTGGGGAGCTGCCAGCAGGGTTGAGGAGAGCCGCATCTCTTCTCCCCAGCTGGTTTTTTTTTCCCTTTCCCGAAGGCGGCAGAAGCGGCTGGCCAGAAATGACCACCTCAAAGAAGAACTCGAACGGAAAAGAATGTGCAGGAGGAAGCTTGAAGGAGAAAGTGTGACATACCGGGCTTGCAATTGAAAACAACTATTAAAGGTACCCGGAATTTAAACAGCCAAAAACAATGCTATCTCTAAAAGACTTTTACAGCTGCGAATGAAAGGGTTAAGAGGGGAAAATTGGTCTCTTTTTTCCCTCAAATACTGATCGCTTCAACTGGCTTGGAATATCAAGAAAGGATTTACAAGAATTGGACATTGATTCACTTGGATATTAATAGGCTGCTTTCAGCTGAAAATAAAGTACCATGTGACTTTTGAATAACTTTAAAGAATTATTTTTAAAAAGAGTCAAAGATAGAAAACAGGGGGAAAGAGCTTAAATAGGGTGGAGTCTGGAAACAAAGGATACCACCTGGAGTTAAATTGTATTGAGAGTGGATTCACAACAAGACGTGAAAAGAGTACATAGTAAAGGAAGCTCCATGCAAGCCAAGCCCGAAAACTGAAAGTGAAAAGAAAATAAGAAACGGCTGTGGATTATCGGAGAACTCCTGGCTAGAGGATCTTAGCGAAGGATTAAAGTCATCTGGGGTTGCTTTAAAAGGGAAAAATCTCTTTCAGAATGTCATCACTTTTGAAGAACTAAAAATACTATTTAAAGACATTAAAGAAGAGGTAAAAATGATAGAAATGGAGATCCTGAAATATAGAAAATTACAGGAAGCAACAGATGAACAAGAAGGGCGGGACAAAGAAGAAGAAGCCATCTTCAATGATCAAATGACTCTAAAATGGGTTAAGAAAAAGGGGAAGAAAAGGGGAAAAGAGGAAAGAATTAAAAATCTAAGATTGGAGGCAACAATAAAAAAAAGTATAAAATGGGAAATAGTTATAATACTGCAAGGAGCCATAAAGTAGGATTTCAGAAGGGGAAATTGGACATAAAAGGGGAAAAAATGGGAAGGAGAAGAAGAGGGGGAGTTGACAAGAAGAGAAAGTGGTAAAAATTGAACCAAGATGAGCAACAGCAAGAAAAATACATAAAAATTAAAATCCAACAGTTAGACAATGGTTAATTTAAGTTACTGAGAGGATTCTGCAAGGTGAGATAAATATGGTTGTTAGAAAGAAGTTAGTATAGTTTTTTTTTTCTTTTCTGTTAGTAAGTAAAGGAGGTAAAGAAGGAAAGAGAATAAAGCCTCTAACAATTTAAAGAGAAAGTATGGAAATTATAAGAAGTATGGAACATTTTAATACTGTTTTTCTTCTTGATGATGAAATACAGTGATATGGATATTAAATGGTAATAAAACGGAGATATCTTAAATAGAAATGAATGAAGGAGATAAATATTAACAATGGCTGAATTGAACTTGAAAAGAAATAATTACTTTAATTATTATTGTTATATGTATGCATAATCTTCTTTTTCTTTTTCTCTTGTAAAGAATCTAATGGATATTTGTAGGAATGTACCAAGCAGAATCTGATTAATAATGGTTAGATGATATAAAATAGAGGGTAACACAGGTAATAATGGTAAAGGTGAAATATAAAAGTTAAACAATAATTGGTTAGAAGAGATAGAGGTCTTATCCTTTAGGGTAGTAATTACAGGGTAAAATATGTTTTATAAGATAATATAAAATTCTAAACAAGATAGACAAAAGTGTAATAATATTGATTGGCAAGATATTGAAAATTGGAAAAAGAAATGTAATTAATGAAATGATGGAATGATGAAATAACTGAAGCAAGACTATAGAAGCTAGAGAAAGGGGGGAAATTATGGAAAATAGTGGAATTTGCTATGATAAATGGAATAGAATATACAAAATGAGTGTATAATTGAAATTATAGTCGCATGGAGAAGGGAGGGTCCAGTAACACACTGTTCTCAAAAAAAGAATTTTTTGTTTTTTATATTTGTCTGTATGCATTTGTTTGCCGGGAATGGTTCTGGGATGATAATATGAAGTGTTATAAAATAAATTAATCTAAAAATATGGAATATTTTGTATGTGAGAATATATAAAAATAATTAATAGATGAGAATGGAAAAGATGTACAAGGAGCTTTAACCTACCGGCATATCCCTTGTCACCTCTAGACTCGACTACTGCAACGCTCTCTATTTAGGACTGCCCTTGCATACCATCCGGAGATTGCAGCTGGTGTAGAATGCGGCGGCGCGGGTGGTGATGGGAGTTACCCGGTTCTCCCATGTTACCCCCCTCCTGCGCGGCCTGCATTGGCTACCGGTTGCGCTCCGGGTGAGATTCAAGGTTTTAGTTTTGACATACAAAGTCCTACATGACATGGGTCCTCAATATTTAAGGGAGCGTCTTCTTCCAATATCAAATACTGGCCGCCCTGTGCGAGCTCATAGGCAAGGACTCCTTGAGGTCCCATCGGTGGGTCAATGCCGACTGGCGATTCCCCGGCGACGAGCCTATTCTGTCGCGGCCCCTGGCCTCTGGAATCAACTACCCTTGGAACTCCGTCTGGCCCCTGACCTCCGCACCTTCCGCCGTGAGCTAAAGACCTGGTTATTTGACCAACCCGAGCTGTGACTCCTCCTTGGGGGTGGGATGGATCTTTTTAATGTTTATTATTGTACTGTTTTAATATTTGTGCTTGTAATCTAGTTTAATGGTTTTTTAAGTATTTATTGTTCTGTATTTTAGCTGTGAGTCTTCGGAGATGGGGCGGCATACAAGTTCAAGTATAAATAAATAAATAAATAAATATCATATGTTTTTTCTGTGTATGTTTGTCTAAAATAATAAAACTTTTTTCAAAAAAAAAACAAAACTAAAAGTGTTCTATCCCTCTTGCAGGAACTCCTGAATATGCAAGCTATTTATTCACTAGCATGCAAGTATTAGCCCAAGGGCAACTTCTGTTCACTTTGGTTACCAGCAGAAGCTGGAATCCTTTTAGTAGATATTAGCCCTTCACCAATAATTCAAATGAATAAAGCTGAAAAAGAAATTCCTTAAAGTTCACCCACTTAAATCTTGATAATAGAGACCAGAGTGACTTCAATGTCTTTCAATTCAAAGCCAAATTACTGTACCTTTTAGAGAAAACAAATGTTAAAATCATAGCATTATGTCCTTACAACTTTGTAAGGAAGACAATAAGACAAAAAAGGCATACCTGTCAGTTACAGTATCTTGCAGTATCTGTATACAATGCTGCTTTCAAGGTCAGAGTGTAAAGTTTATAAATTTTATAAACCATTTCAGAAACTTGTAGGATCCAAATTTAGTAAGTCAGTTTCATGAATTTTATTTCTGTTTTTAATGTTGCATGGATTGTAAGAACTGTGTATGTTCAACTCATGTTCAATAACCATAATTTATGAGCTGAAAACAAGGAAATAGTTTGGTAACATACATGGTTTCAGAAAGTTGAAAAAAGATAAAGAACTCACCTGGCTGAGAAAAGAACTGGTGGAGTATTAAAAATGTTAAAAAGAGCACACATAACTAAATTCATTTTTGTTGTATTTCTATGCTTTTTCTGCCTCTGTCTCCTAAGACCTTTAAATAATATCAGTTTTAAATTTCATATGTATGTGTATGTGAAGCATATATTTTATGGAAGACCAATGAATACTTCGAGTCCCAGAAAATTGTGAACAACAAACATCAGAAATAAAAACAGACGAACACTAACCATAATGCTAAATTTACAAATGTGCCAAAACTTACCAAGAAACTAACATTTTTTAGCCCAATCTCCTGAAATTAGAATTGTTTCTAATAAGTTTTGCAAGTGAAACAAAGGGAAAAAAGTTATTTACCTGGTGAACCTGAATTTCTACTTTCAGAGCCTCCTGTAGAGTCTGCAACTCCATTCTCTGCCTTCTCCACTTTTTTGCGCTGTTGAGGTTACCAAATCCCCACACCTTCAGATGCTTGTTTTAATGAAAAGAAAATATTTGCTCTTTACAGTAGTCCTATAAAAATATTTTAATAAAAGAAAAAGGGAAAAATCAACAACTTTGCAGCAAATTATTCTATAAAACACAACAACTAGGAGTCATACACTTATCTGATGTGAAGTTCTAAAAGTTTGATGTAACTCATTTCATAATAAATGTCCATAAAATTGAAAATGTATATTCCTAAAATCTTCTGTTAAAACAAATGACAAATACTAAATATTCACTCAACACACACACACACTTTATATTAAATGAAAATAAGATAATACTGAGAAACTAAACCACTTCTTCCAGTAATTAATTTACAAAAGATCTGTAACATTTTATTTTCAGAGCCATTCTAATAGCCGTAAAATAACTATTAAAAACTACAATTAAATAATTCTGAATCTAGACCTTTTTTGCCACCTTTTAAAGTGTTATATACCAAGTTTATACTGGTACTTTAAGATCCCCTTCTGAGAACATTATGTTCTGTAATAAATATTTCACACAATATATTTTATTTAATTGATGTCAAGCTAAAAAGTGTACATTCTAAATTCACTTGTGTAGAAACTGCAAGAGTAAAGTAGCTTACCAACTTTGCTAAACAAGTATCCACTTCAGCCCTCTAGTCCCCCTACAAAAGAGAGAGAGGAATAGATCCGTTAACAATATATCAATACTAACTTTTGAATAATAAAAATGCAATTAGGAGACAATTGTCAAAAAACTTCTTATGAAATTATGAATATATATATTAAATAAAGAGAGGAAGAAAACTTAGGGATTGGAAGAAAATGGGTGAAGTACCTTTGAGAATTTTGCTATATCAGAACAGAGGTAAAATTCTTTTTCCAAATGGACAAGTATTTTAAACAGAATTCAATCCTTATTATTCCCTTTTGCCTGCTGAAAACACCTGAAAGCAAAGCCAAACTCCAAACCAGAATGAATTAATGAATTAAATATCTGTAGTATTGTTAAGTGGGATTATTCAATTTGCTCAATAATCTTGAGAGATAAATTTACTGAAATATCCCTTAATATTTGTAAGTAACCCAGATCTATCCAGTTTATAACCAACGTTCTAATTAACTGTTCTTGCTTCCAGAAATGGAATTCAGATTATGATGATGTGCCATCAAATCAGTGCAATCACACTGATTTTCCCCAAGAAGATCTGTCCTCAACCTGATCCTTCAGGTCATGCAATGGTGCACCCACTGCCTCTGCAATAAAGTCCATCCACCTTGCTGCTGACAGTCCTTTTTCCTTCTTCTTTTGCTTCACCATTGAAAGCATTATAGACTTCACCAGACAACTACTACCTCTCATAATTTTGTCCAAAATTAGGGTAATTTAAACCTAGTCATTTGTGCATCTAATGAGAACTCTGGGTTGATTAATTCTATAACGTATGGTTTCTTGGCCATTCATGGTATTCTGAAGAGTGCTCTGATTTCAAAAATTTCTTTCTTCCTCAGTTCTTCGAAGTCCACTCACGGATTATCACAGGGAAAACCACTGGCACATTTTTTATTTTTATGGGGATAGACACAACATATCTGAATTATTATCTAAGGCCTTCACTGTTGTTTTATCAAATGCTATCTGTGGTGCATAGCTGATTCCATACACTGTTGATAGATTCTAAAAGACTCTTGATAGATTAAAACATGCTGTAACTTCAGTATTTTTATTTTCAATTCTAAATTTGTTATGGTACCTGTTGTCATTAGTTTTCTTACTCTTCTTTTTCTTTAATAGTCCCATTTTATTGTCTTCCTTAATTTTCATTACTAGAGCTTCTGGATCATTTGCATTTTCAGCTACCAGAGTAGTATGAATAGCATAGTGACAGTTATTTATGTTTCTTTCTCCATTTTTAAAACCATCTACAACTTCTTCCAACCCAGCTATCCCCCTCTCTCTCTCTCTCTCTCTCTCTATATATATATATATACACACATACATACATACATACATACATACATACATTATACTGGTTGATTGGGGCCAGCCTTGTCTTACTACTTCTTGATCTGGAGACAACACATTTTGCTATGTTACATCCAGACCGTGGTTTCTTGTCCTGTATATAGCTTTTGGATAAGGATAATGAGAGATTATGAATAGCCCCTAAGCACATTCTACAGCTTGATATGGTCAACACAGTCAAAGTGTTTCTATAGTCAATGAAACACATATAGACTTACTTTCAGTATTCTTTGGCTTTCTTTGAATCCTGCTAGGGACTATTTGCAGTTTGACCAAACATACTCCACTTGCTGTAATTTTAGCCAAGATCTAACAATTAATAAAGGTATTTAGTTTTCGTGAGGCTTATATTTACATTCTGGGTTTATTTTGAGTAAAATGATGAATAACCACCTAAATAGTTCTACAAATACTTTTTTCTCTTTATTCCTTAACAACTCCTTACAACTGAAGTTTGAAATTCTACACCTCGAAAACACTAGTACAAATTTGAAAAGTAACAAAACATCAAACCAGGAAATATTTGAAAAGCTACATTTTTAATTGAAACTCATTAAAATGACATTACGCATACATCTAAAAATGGATTATATTATCACAATTCAGTTCTATGCTAGAAGATTAAATTGTGCAAATTTGCTATTTATATTTTGAACTTACAAAAATGTAAGAAAATTTTTGAATTAAGTTAGACTAAAAAACAAACTTAGCTCTTCCAAGAGCCATATAACTTCCTGCACAATTTATGATGTTATCCTGATTATTCCACACTCACACTAAATTATCTTAGCACACACACAAAAGTAGAGTGAAATTCTTTAATAACTTCATATATTATATTTCCTATTAGAAAACCTCAGTAAACATATAGTACTACAGTATTAAATGATTTATAATGCATATTGCCTCAAAATACAGGTACTAATCACTTACAAATTTAAAAAGTAAGATTTAATTTCATACTAATCCATGAAATGGAGAATATGTACAAGTTATTTAACAGATGCAAGGTAGAGACTGTATATAGGAATAATGTATTCCATTATTATGGAGGGAAGGGACATAAAAAATGAATTGAATGCCTAATATCTTCGAAGCGCTTACTATTTCTTCAAGCAATTTCTGTTATTTGTGAGCTTTAGGGAGCCAAAAGAATTAAAAAAAATACAACTTCCACCTCTTTTAATACCTTTTATACTAATTTAACAGAGAATATAGCATGATAATTTCTCTTTAAATGTGATATATGTATTCTGATTCTAAATTCTCACATTAGCTAAATTAACAATAAATACATACATCTAAATACTATCTAAATGTATCTAAATTCTGACTATGAAAGAGTCAAGTTGGAGTACAGGTATCTCTCTTTACAACTGCCTCGCTTAGAGACCATTCACAGTTATGGCAATGCTGAAAAGCTAACTTTACAACCCATGCTTGTGTTTATGATCTTTACACATCCTAAAAAAAAGGAACACACATCCTAAAAAAAGGAAAGCTTAAGTAAGATCTTAAGCACAATCATGGTTTGACTTGGAAACAACTTCATTTTGCCGATTTCAATGTTGGTCCCTAAATGAAGATTATTTCATTAGTGGTTAAAGTGATAGTCTAGCAACCAGGAGACTGAGTTCTAGGTCTCTCTTAGGCAAGAGAGCTAGGTAGGTGATTTTGGGCTCTCTCAGCTCAAACCATCTCTTAGGTTTGGTGCTGTGGGAAAAATATGAAGGAAGCAGGATTATTAGGCATGTTCACTGCCTTGCGTGATATAAACATACATATAGATACATACATACACATAGACACATGCACCCACAAAATAGGATAAAAATCTAATAATGACAAACTTATAATAATGACCCTAGAAAATTTTTGATTAGAATTTGTGTTTATGAGGATGTGTGTAGCAAACCTGGTGAGAAATTAAATAAAGACATAAAAAAAAATCAAATGCTCCATTGTGATTTCTCAAAGACTTGACAGCCTAACTTACTAGACATACTACACACAGTAAGTTCATAAGAAGTATTGAGTACTACTCATCTTCCAAAACTAAAAAAGCTTTTCCTTTTTATTGTCAGATCATACTTAACAAAAACATTACTCCTTTGATATGTGCAGAATCCAACACAATTTAATATAATTTAATTAAACAGCAGCAAAATGTTGCAGCAGTTTAAATGAATTTTAATTTTAATTCAACATAAAAACACACATTCCTAAGTTAACTAATTATTTTATAAGCAATTTATTTTCAACAATGACTAAAATATGTAGTTCTTAAAAATGAATTTTAATCTGAATGCCTGTAAAAAAGTAATAATTATATTACTTTAAAATAAAGATAAATCATATTAAATATGTTTATATCCATACAACAAGTTCATCAGTGGATGCTTTAAAAAGTTATTTTTCATAAAGATGGTAAATTTCTGACTGAATGATATCAGTTCAGATTATTAAAGTGAGTTCAGATTTTGCAGGCTTTCCTATGAACTTTTAGTTGTATAAAAAGAATGTAACATGTCAAGGAAACGGCAAAGCTAAAACTCTTCTGTTTGATATGTTAATGTTCTGCACATCGCAATTGTGATTCTCCAGATGAGCTGTTCATTATCACAATTTCATTCTACAGTAAAAGAGACTCAACTGGTTTTGCTGCAGTCTTCCCCAATGAAACAATCTATAATTGTGTAATGAAGAGTGAAGGGGTAAAACGGAAGTCTGAGTTTGGACAGAAAAATGGTCAGGGATTATGTATAGGTAATCTCCAATTTACAACAGTTTGTTTAGTGACAGTTCAAAGTTACAAAGGCATTGAAAAATGACTTATGACCATTTTCAGACTTACGACCGTTGCAGCAACCCTATAGTCAACTGATCAAAATTCAGACACTTGGCAGCTGATTCATATTTATGACGGTTGCAGTGTCCTGGGGAATGGGATCACTTTATGACCTTCAGACAAGCAAAGTCAATGGGGAAGCCAGATTCACTTAACAACTGTGTTACTAACTTAACAAATGCAGTGATTCACTTTACAAATGTGGCAAGAAAGGTCATAAAATGGGGCAAAACTCACTTAACAAATGTCTCAGTAACAGAAATTTGGGGATTGGTTGTGGTCATAACTCAAGGACTACTGGTACTTTTTTAAAAATTAGTTTAAAGCCTCCAAGTTTAGAGGAATTTCATCCTAGGATGTCAGAGAAATTTTCAAAGGAAAAAAAGGGAGGAAAGGAGGATGCAGAAAGCTTTGGACCAGGGCTGCCAAACTCGCGGCCCATGGCTGGATGCGTCACACACTGGCCATGCCCAGTTTAGTGAGGGGGGAAAAGTTGTGATACATCATGTGACAACGCGAATTTGACACCCCTGCTTTAGACTTATTAGTCTGATATTAATACTAGGTAAATTCTAGGCCATTTCATAAGCATGAATCAAGAATAAATCTTAGATTAATTGTATCTTTTGAGCGGACAATTCCTTATCAGATGATAGGAGCAGATGTAGCATACCTTGACATCAGCAAAGCAGTCAGCAAAATGGCCAAGAATAAATAAAAACAAAAACTATGGCAAGGTATGTCTAGTGGTTAAGTCACCAGGCTAGAAATCAGGAGACTGTGAGTTCTAGTCCCCATCTTAGGCATGAAAGCTGGATGGATGACTTTGGGTCAGACACTCCCTCTCAACACCACCCACCTCACAGGACTGTTGTTCTAGGAAAAATAGGAGGAAGGAATGTTAGAAATTTACTATCTTCTACTATCTTCATTATTTATAAAAGAATAAAGGCAGGATAAAAATACTTTTAAATATGTAATAAATAATTAAATCCATAACACATTTAATAAAGTATCCCATGGGATGATTAGCAAGCTAATTAAATGAGGCTGAATGGCATGACGATTAAGTGGTGCTGTATTTGACTCAAAAACTGTACTCTGTCAGCCCTCCCAGGTAAACCATAGGAAACATAGGTAGTCCTCAACTTAAAAATGCAATTTGGACAAGATATGGGGTCCTAAGTCGTTCTTCTTCTTGTGCCATATCCATCATCGGATGTTGGTGATATCTTGCCATCATAAAGTGGCATACACATGACCAGATCTCACATTTTTGCAACCATCATTAAAGTAATCACTGTGGTCACTAAGCAAATATTATACTTAAGTGCAAATCCATTCTTAGGAAACTGGCAAAAAAAACCATTGCAAATTGTGGCTATATACAGGATGCTGCAACAAGTTGTAAAGGAGAGATGGCTGGCAAGTATCTGAAATGGGGTCATGTGATTGGAGAGAGATGTGGCACATTTTACAGTGGCCAGAAGTGTTTTATTAGCTTTAAAGCATCTGTTCCTGGTTTAGTCTTACTTTCAAACGGTTAAGTAACCTCGTAAGTCAAGGACTACTTGTACATTAGCTAATTCTATTTTATTGTAAAGCTATATTAACAAAATCTTATAAGACTAAAAGTACAAACTTCCCATCACTTTTAATTGTCTGTTCAATTAAGAGTGGATCCTTGCTAATTCTCTTCCTCTGACCATTAAGCCTTTGGGAGCATCCCCTTCTCTTCTCTAATTGTTTCCTAGGCAGCCTCTCTCTCCCTTGTCCCCCAAGGTCATCCACCCATTCTATCATCCTTCTTCAAAAGATTCATCTACCTCTTCCAAGTTCCCAGGGAAAAAAGGTTGTGAGCTGTGAGAACAAAATGTAACTGTGTCACTCTCCTCTTCCCACAGAAATTCCCACAGAGCGCCCATAAATCATCTGCTCCAGTTGAAGGATAGCTATCCCTCACTTGGGGATCTGTCATGTCTTGTACTACTTGCCTGATGTGGAAGGAGTTGATTCATTTCCCCTACTTGGTCTCTGGTATACTCAAAGTTCCCTCCATCCCACAGAATAACTCCTGTTCACCTTGGTCAGGGCTTGTCTCTGCTAAGTCTGTGACTTTGAGAATGGAGTTTGTTGGAGTATTGGTCATGAAATGTTATGCCAACTGCGGTGCATGAACATCTGTTGCTGCCTGCTATGACCTTTCAAACTCTGGGTAGCCTTTCTATTTTTTTTAAATAAACTTTATTGAATTTTTATAACATTGAAAACATAAAAAAAATATAACACTCAATAACAGCTATTTGTGGTGCTTATCCTATAACAATAATTTGTGCAATACTTACAGGTATTAATTTGTGCATAATTACATTCTTACACTCTATATTCTATATTTATTCTATATTTTATATTCTATATTTAATAATTACCTATCCTTAATCTATCTCCGATCTATCCAGCTACACCATTGTTCCCACACCTTACAGAATATCTTTTAAACTTCTTTTAGCTTCTTTATCTTTTAAACTCAGAGTTATTTATCCATTTCAGCACAATTCATAACTTTTTGTATAACCAATTTCTCTGCGGGTATATATGGCTGTTTCCAACATTGGGCAAAAGCAATCCTGGCAGCGGTCAATATGTGTAATAATAAATATTTTGTGTTCTTTTCATATTTTTTTTTGAAAATCCCCAAAAGGAAGAGTTCTGGTTCTAGATCTGATTGTTCATTGTAGCTAATTTTTGATCTTAAGCCAATATTTTCAAGCCTCTGGGCAAGACCACCACATATGATAATATGTTCCCTCTTTCTTTTTACATTTTCAGCATACGGAACTTATTTTAGGGTACATTTTCACTAATCTCGAAGGGGGTAAGTGCCACCTATAGAACATTTTATATGCATTTTCTTTGTATGCTGTTGATTTTTAGCCTTTCTAGTGTATCAAATACTCGACATGCTTCCTTCTGTCTCTACATTTTAATACCACTTCCATCTTATATTGTTCCTCTCCATCTTTCAGAATGAGAATGAAAATGGGAATGCAGGAGAGGGGGATTTTTTTCACAAGCGATGGCCAATGAATACAGGGTGAACTTTCACTGAGGCGGTAGAAAGGAGGTCAGCTGCCTCAGTGCCCTAGGCCTAGATGGAGTCCAGTGCAGGCAACGCACTAGTGTTTCCATTCTGGCACTGAAAATCTTCCCTGCCAAAATCTTTATCCATATGTGACTGGGATTAACACTTCGAAGCTACAATGTAGCTTCCAACCTTCTGAAGAGCTACAAGAGATCAATCAGTAACATTGCAACATTATCAGATCAGCTACAGTTGGGTGTTCAGGATTTTTGGAGGGGAGAAGTTTTTCAGCAATGAAGAGATTAGCATGGGAAACTCCTACAAAATAGGCCCAGGTTTGTTCCATGTACTCTATGAAACAAAATGAGTGACTGGCTTGTTTACGACCATTCACAGTTCAACAGTGACAAAAGTAACTTTGCAACCAATCCTCGCATTTATGCAGGTCTGTAAAGCAAAGGAAAGCTGAGGTAAGATAATAAGCACAGTCATAGTTTCACTTAACGGCCACTTTCCTAAACAACTGAGTTGCTAATCCCAATGCGTTGCTAATCCCAATTGTGGTCACTAAATAAGGACTATCTGTAATAGTTAATACCCAGTTCAGGACATTGTTATGCCCACATCCAACTGCATACAAACAATTCATATGTTTCAGATGCACAGTTTTCCGGGCATTCATACACTCTGCTTAATGATCCTAACTCAACATAACAGTTCAACAGGAGTAGATTTAAATCAGAAATGTTATTTCTTAGGCGCTTGTATTTTTTTAATTATTTCTTGTTTGTTCTATATCTTTTTCTTTTCTTCCGCAATGGAGAGTATTGATGGTAAGGGTATGGCACCGAGATTTGTGACCAACTGACACACTTGAAATTGATGTTGGTTTATGTTTTTTATGTTATGTTTGTCTTGTCTTGGAAAAAAATAATAAAACTTTTTTTTAAAAAAAAAGAAATGTTATTTCTTTTATTAGATGGAAAAAATAATGCCAGTTAAATCAAGAGCCAGCACTTTTTCCAAAAATCAATGGGTCAATAATTAGAAAACACGAAAAAGAATCATATATATTTTAGCACCAGAATATAGACAAGAATAATTATTATATATATATAATTATTTCATTATTTTAAATGTTGCAGATATACCATACTATATCCCACAAAAGGATTGAATCCGAAAGTATGTATGAAAGTAACAGGACTAATACAAACTATGGAATTATTATTTCTTTGTTAGAAAAGTTGGAAGAAAATATACTATCCTCTTTGTAATGTTTTCATAGCTAACCCTGCATTGGGAATCTCCATTTAGTCCCTGAGTGTAAAAAGCAATTTAGATAGGGAGTCACCCAGGAATCCCAACAGGACATATGCCATATATAGGACCTGCAAAAAACCCCAAACAAATAATGTGAACAAAACTGCCTAGAATCCATACTATACTTAGATATTTTATTATATAAATCATCAAAGCACCTGATAGATGGTCTATGCAAGGGGAACTTGTGCGCAAAAGCACTGAGAAAACATCAACACAAAAAGATTATTAGGTGGAACCATTAAGTTTCTTAAAACAAAACACTGCTTCTTGGAATACAAATGCTAAAAAATAAAAACTTTATGAGAAGAAGCCTCCATGCAGGAAAAAGTCCTATTAAGGACATAACTTACCCATTATGTTGCAGAGCACTTTTTACTATTTACTGTCTAAATACTAATATTCAGAAAAATTCCTTGATTTAAGGCCGATGAGGCAGAAATAATCTAACAGTATTAAACAGAAATATATAGCTGTTTCCCTGAAAATAAGACCCAGCCAGAAAATAAGCCCTAGCTTGATTTTTCTGGATGCTCATAATATAAGCCCTACCCCAAAAAATAAGCCCCAGCCAGACCGCCTTATTTTATTTTTGGTGGACTAAAATTTCAAAAGAAACCAGTAATTAAGAATGCCATAAAAATTGCTTCAGATAATTATTGGCATGTGATAACCAGAGTTTACTTTAATGGAGATTTCTATAAACTTTTTCAAATCTTACATTAACATTTTAGTATTTTTAGTCAAAACACACGAACACAAATACACACACACACAAATACACAAATATTTAAAAGTTAGGAAATATGTTTTTCTAATACCGAAATATTTGTTTATAGTTAACGTTGATCTTTTACATGCAGTTACAATGTTACATTTGACATTGTTAAAAATCCCATGAGCCTTCATCCTTCCCCCAAAGTCTCCTCATCAGAGCTGCAGGGGGTCCCATTAGACACCCTATTTTACTTCTACCTTATAAATAACATTAACTGTACACTATTTCCATGGAAACCAAGTACAATGGAACATGTTTAAATTAATACCTGTTAAATGGACAAATTTATGTCTGAAAGTATTTTCTACTCCAAATAAAATTGACAGGCTAATGAGCATTCCTAAATAATCAACATGATCACCCTGATCTTAAATTACAATACTTTTTTGTACTTAATAAATTACTAACTGTGGGTTTTACCTTGCAAAGGGACACTCACTCCCAAGTGAGGACAACAAGTTTAAAAACACCTGAGAAACCTACAAAGAAAAAAATAGTACTATATAGATCAGATAGATTGCATTTTTAAAACATTGGTTTAGTTTCTATATATGCTCATTCAACGATCTCAATATTTTGTGAAATCAACAAGTTTATTGACAAACATTGACCAAATCAATTATTGTTTTTTAATTCTGGAAACTTTGGGGGTGAATAGTAGCATAGGTAATTCATTGACAGATCTCACTTGAGTTGAATTTTTGTTCATCTGTTCACATAATAAGGGTACAATGTTAATAGTCAATTTTTCTCAAGTTGTATCCCGGAAGTGAAGGACAATCTGAATAGAATTATTTCTACCAAAAGTTTTAGATAAAACCTATATTCCAACTGTATGCTCTCGATATAAATTTCCATAGATGAAATTCCTCTGAGATATTTCCTACATACCATAGTCACAGTGAACATATTTTCTTGGAAAAAATAAAGGACAAACCTGAACAAGGAACAAACTTGAAAGAAACGGTTCATAAAGGGAAAATGTTTAAATTTATAATTTTGCTCTACAAGAGAATATTCAAGAACAAACACAAGAGAATATAAATTAAATAAATATAAACAACATTTTTATAGACTATCCTTTATAATAAAAACATAAAATATCAGATATAGGTTAGAAATATGAAACTTATTTTGGAATGGATATCTTGGTGTCTGAATGGTCTTATGGGGATACACTCCAAACAGTAATAGAAGAGCTAAGAGGAGAAGTAATTTTGAAATAATCTCATTTCTATTTAAGTGTAATTAAATATATTTAATATGATTCATCCCTACTAATTAAAAGTTACAATTTGCTAGCAACTTCTACAGTTCTATAAACCTGCACTGAAATGTGTTTAAGTGCCACACGCAGCACTATGGCCTCACAGTATAAGACATAAAAATGCATTTTAAAGAAACATTCTTATTACATCTCCAGCAAAATTCTATCCTAGACAACCTTTTCTACACAAACACAATGGAGTCATACAAATTCTAAAATTTTTTGCTGTTCTTGTATAAATCATAGATTAAGATCAATGATACTCTGGGTATATAAATTAAGATACTTTCCAATTTTCTAGGCAATATAGCTATTATACTATCCTATATTTACTAAGTTTTGGGTTAAGTGGACTATGTAAATGGGTGTTGGTCTTACTGGAGACCCTCCTTCTCAGAGGATGGAGATAGGATCAAGTAGCTTGGGCTCACTCTGGTCTGCTAGCTCTTTAGACTGAATAGCTTAAACTGAGGACACGCCTCCTGCACTCCAACGATCCCCAGTTTTCAATGAAGTTGCAGCAATGCCAATGATTGATCACTGATAACTGTCCTTTCCACTCCCCGGACCAGACAGTCAACAGGGTGGGCCTGGATTCTATCTCCACCCTCTGAGAAAGAGCGTCTCAGGTAAGACCAACGCCCTTCCCCAGAGTGGTGTTGGTAGGAACCAGTAGCTTGGGACATACCAAAGCTAATAATCTATGGGTGGGTCTCCATCTGGTCCCGAGTTTGTTGTGTCAGGAGTACCCTTTGGAAGACCAGTCTACCAAAGGCAGCTTCTGCCAAGGCAAAGGTGTCGAACCTATAGTGGCAAGTAAAAGGCTTAGGCGTGGACCAGGTCGCTGCTCAACAGATCTCCTCTACCGAAGCCTGTGTGGCCCAAGCTGCTGTTGTTGCGGCGCTTTGTGTGGAGACCTCTGTTATATGTGCAGGTCTTTCTAGGCCCTGCTCCTCATATGCCTTGGCGATGCAACCTCTAATCCAGTGGTTCCCAAAGTGGGCAGTACCACCCCCTGGGTGGTGGTTGGATGCCTTAGGAGGGCGCTAAGAGGCAAGGGGGCTGGCAAGGGGGCACTAACAGGCAAGGAGGGCACTGGAGGTGGGCCCCTCGCAGGGCACAATTCAGGGGTGAGATTTTACCAGTTCCCAAGAACTGGTTGTTACTGTTCCAGTAGGTTGAAGAACCAGTAAAAAGGGCCCCTAGCTGTCGCTGCCCTCTCCGCCCGCTCTTCCATTTTCTGCTGTCAGTCTTTATTGCACATGCATGACATCGCACGCATGCGCAACAATTGCTGACAGCATTTCCTGCCCGCCCCACCCAGTCACTCCTTATGTAGTGCATGTGCGCTTGTTTCCCATTTTCCCGCCTGCCATTGTTACCAGCACCAGCCAGCCAGCCAACCCACTCTGCCTGCCTACCACCATCTGATCTAGGTGAGTTACACTCTGCAAGCCCACTCCGGCTTTCCTCCACTTTCCCGACGTGCCTGCCTTGAACACAGTGGCGGCGGGAGTGGAGGAAAGCCAGGGTGGCTTTGCTCTCCTTTTCAAATGTCCCACCACCGCCGCGTTCGAGGTGAGGCCCCGCAGACTCCCCCATTGAGCTCCTTGCACCAGAGTGTGCAGCAGTCAATTGGGTGAGCCTGCGGGACCTCATCTCGAATGCAGCGGCGGCAGGATGTTTGAAAAGGAGAGCAAAGCCACTCTGGCTTTCCTCCGCTTTCCCGACGTGCCTGCCTCAAACGCAGTGGCAGCAGGATGTTTGAAAAGTGAAGGAAAGCTCTCCTTTTCAAACGTCCCACCACAGCTGCGTTCGAGGCGAGGCCCCGCAGGCATTGAGCCCCTTGCACTGGAGCGTGCAGCAGTCAGTGGGGTGAGCTTAAGAGAGAGAAAGAGAGAGGAAAGATAAAGAGAGAGAAGAAAGAGAAAAGGAACAGTAAGAAAATGGGACAAAGAAAGAGGGGAGGTGGAAGGGACAGAAAGAAAAAAAAAGGGAGGGAGGGAGGGAGGGTTAGAAGGGAGTGTGTGTGTGTTTTTGTGTGTTCTCCTTGTAATTTACCGGTACATTTTGGTTTTGCCTTCTTCAGAATTGGCACTGTAATACACTGGGGAAAAATAATTTTTTAGGGTGGAGGTCTGGTCCAATGGGTCCTGTCTAAAGCCTCAACAAAATGTGAGAGCTTCCTGATAGTCTTGGCCATGTTTCATCCACAAAACCTTTAATCAATAGAAGCCAAAGATGTTTCAATGTGCTGGCAAAGATGTTTCAATGTGGAAAAGGACCTCTAAACTAGGCCTCATTTCAATCTGATGCATCAGGTCTTTCTGTCTCTGTCTGTCTCTGTCTCTGTCTGTCTGTCTGTCTGTCTGTCTGTCTGTCTCTCTCTCTCTCCCTCCCCCTCCCTCCATCCCCCACTCTTACTTTGTCCCTTTTTCTTTCTTTCCCTTTTCTCTTTTTCTTCCTTCTCTCTTTTGTCTCTCTTTCCCTCCCTCTTTCTTTTCTCTCTCTCTCTCTCAGGCTCACCCCATTGATTTGGTGCACCGTTCTGCTCCGACTTGCTTGGGCAGGTCCCTCCAGTGCAGCGGGCTCAGTGGGCTGGACCTGCGGGACTGGACCCTAGAATGCGGCAGTGGTGGCGTGTTTGAAAAGTAGAACAAAGCCAGAGGTCGGTAATTTTTTCTGCAAAGAATCACAAAAGCTTCTGGGCTGTGCACAAAAAGGGACACGCATGTCAGTGCAATTCAGCAACATAAAATAAAGAAATACAAATAAAACAAATGAACAAGAATCAGCAAAGCATCTCTGATTAGATTCTATTCACTACTAGAATCTAATCAGAGATGCTTTGCCGATTCTAGTCCAATGACCTGCTCCAGCAGGGTTAGAAGGGAGTGTGTGTGTATATGTGTGCATGGCTGTCAAAACTCCAAAACAGGTCAAGTAGCTCTGGAGAGGTCAGTCATAAATTAGAACACTTGCTAAGCAACCGGCCATTAAGTGAGGACCACTTGTATTTGGTTTGCCAGTCACCAAACCACACCCACCCAGTCATGTGACCAGCAAGCCACGCCCATCCAGCCACATGACCAGCAAGCCATGCCCTCAAATTAGGCCACGCCCACAGAAATTTGAATCCCGCCCCCGGGTGGGGGGCACTGAGGATGAGTTTGTAGCACCAAGGGGGCAGTGGATTGAAAAAGTTTGGGAATCACTGCTCTAATCCATCTGCCAATGGTGGATGGCATAATTTTCCAGCCCAAAGAAGTTGGCTAGAACGATACAAACATGGCCTCCATCTTCCTAAAGGCCCCGGCCTGCTTCATATATATATACGGAGGTCCCACCTTACATCCGAAGTATGCCAGACGTTCTCCTGGGCATGAGATGGTGCTGGGCAGAAGTCTGGCAGGATCAACTCTTGAGCTTGATGAAAATAGGAGTTGACCTTAGGGATGAAGGCAGGGTCCAACCCTAAGACCACTCAGTTGGCGTGAAGATACAAAGATCCTAACAGACAGTGCTGCCAGCTCTGATATTCTCCTGGCCGATGTTATGGCCACAAGGAAGGCCACTTTGTAAGAAAGAAATTGAAGGCTGACAGTCCTCAGTGGTTCAAAGGGTGCCTTAGTAAGGGCCTGAAGCACCCTGGAGAGGTCCCATGTGTGAAATCTATGTACCACAGGAGGTTTGAAGTTAATGGCACCTCTGAGGAATCTACGGACCACAGGAAGCTAGGCCAGGGACTGTAGGTTTCCGAATGTCAGAACCGTCAAAAAGGCGGCCACCTGCCTGCGAATTGTTGTGGGGGCCAGGCCCTTATCCAGCCCCGCCTGCAGAAAGTCTAGTACTTCGGCCACTGTAACTTAAACTGGGTCCAGTTCCTTCTGCCTGCACCACAGGCAGAATGCCCTCCAGGTCATGTCACAGATTCTAGTTGTTGATGGTCATCTGACTGCCTGAATGGTGTTAATTACATGGCAGAAATTATGCCCTGTCAGAATTCTCCTCTCAAGTGCCAGATGGCCAATTGGAGCCACTGAGGCTCCGGATGCTCTATAGACCCCTGGCTGAGGGAGATCCTTTCGGGGGGAATTCTCTATGGTCTGGTGACTGACAGGCTGATCAGGTCCACAAACCATCGATGTCTGGGCCAGTGGGGCACCAGGAGCAGCACCTCTGCCTTCTTGAAGATCACCTTCTTGATCACACCCAGGAAGGGTGGGAAGGAATAGAGAAGGCCCCGAGGCCACCAGCACTGGAGAGTGTTCACCCCTTTGCCTCTGATGACGGGAACCTGGAAAAGAACCTTGGCAATTGGGTGTTTGCTGGAGATGCAAAGAGGTCTACTATAGTCATGCCAAAGCGATCTGTCATCTCCCTAAAGAGATCTGGGCACAGGCACCACTCAGACTGGTCACCATGGACCTGTTCAGCCAATCTGCTTGCATGTTTTGTACTCCAGAGATGTGCTCTACCTTGATCGCTCTAGGTTCCTTTCCTCCCCAAAACACAGCCACACCGCCTCCTTCATAAGTGGTTGGGAGTGCATACCCCCCTGGCGGGTGATGTGGGCTTTTGCAGCCACATTGTCCATTAGAAGGAGCACATGCTGTACCGTAATCTGGCTCTTGAATTGCCGGAGCACCAGTTGCGCTGCTCATAGCTCTAGCCAGTTTATGTTGAATTTTCACTCTGTCTCTGACCATCTGCCCTGAGCTACTTGGTCTTGACAATGTGCTCCCCCATCCCAGAAGGCTGACATCCGTTGTTATCATCAGCTGATCCTGCTGTCTGAATAGAGACCCCCCCTGGAGACTGCCAAGGAAGTCCACCACAGAAGAGATGTTAAGACCTTCAGGGGGACTCAAACTCTTTTCAGAGAATTGCTCTGTCCTGCTCTGTGATATGGGAGCAGAAACCATTGCAAGGATCTTGCATGCAGGCACCCCAAGGGGACGATTGTGATGCAAGTAATCAACTTGCACAAGAGTTGAGAGCAACAACAGGGGAGCAACGACAGGGGAGCAACTCTGTCCTTTTGGACCTGTGCCGACAAGGCCTTGATATCTTTCAGTTAGTCTGGTGAGAGGTATACCATTACCTCTGAGGAGTCTATGGCAGCCCTCAGGTGCAGTATATGAGTTGACAGTGTTAGATGACTCTTGCTGAAATTGATAGCAAAGCCGTGTGTTCTCAGCGCTTGCACAGTGATCCGCAGATCCTCCTTGGCTCGACTAAGGGATGCTGACTGCACCAAGATGTCATCCAGATAACACTGTATTCGGACCGGTATGGTACTAAGATGGGCAGACAGTGCAGCAAGGATTTTGGTAAAGATTCTGGGCACGGACACCAGTCCAAATGGCAATGCTCGATATTGCAGATGCCTGCCATTGTAGAAGAACGTCAGGAACTGATAATAGTTTGAATGAATGGGGACCTGCAAGTACGCCTCCGTGAGGTCGATGGATGTTAAATAATCCCCCTCCTTACACTCTTAGATGGATTGCAGAGTGTGCATTTTGAATCAGCGGTAGACTAAATAGCAATTCAGGCCTCTTGAGATTGAGAATGGCTCTCCAACAACACCCCCTCCCCACAAGCTCTTTGGGTTGAAGAATAGGATTGAATAAAATCTGTGCCCCTCTTATTCCTTTGGAACTGTCTCTATGGCCATATCGCTAATAGTTGTTGAATAGTCTCCTCCATCAACATTCGCTTGGAAGCGTCCTTTAACACGGGGCAATGGATAAAAAACCTTGGGGGGATGGATCACAACTCTAGAGAGAGGCTGTATCTTGTCGTGCTTCACATCCATGTGTCCATCATGGTCTGCTTCAATTGGTCTGAGACAAGTTGTAGTTGGCCACCAATGGGAGCTTCTGGATCAATGAAATGGCCGGTGGCCTGCCCCTCGAAAGGGCCACTTACTGTGGGTCCGGGGCTTGCTTTTGTCTCAAGAGCCCTGGGCCGACTGAAAGTCCTGCCTTTGCCCAAATGGATCTTGAGTCCGTTGGAAGTTTGGCCTGTAGTAGGGCCCCCAAAAGGACTGACGAAAGGATGGTACAAATCTATTCTCACCAAACCGCTGTCCTGATGCTTCAGCTGTCTAGATCCAAAGCACAGAACTTTGTGTGCAAAAAGCTGCCATAGGACTGCTCTCCTTAAGAGGCAGGCAGCCCAAAGACCCTCCTCCAAGCCGTTGTGGCTTAAAATGGTACTCCCGCCAAAACCGTGCTTCAAATGGCAGCTGATGAGCGTCTCCCAGCTGATCTTCGGCAGACCGAACTCTGGGTCTGCCAGGAACTCTGGGTGAGCCTTCTTGAAAGGCAAGTAGTCCCAGTGTAAATTGCGCCACTTTTTTTCTGTCGCTGGCTGTGCTCCCTCTTGGGGCAGGCAGTCAGGCAAGTCACTGCCACGCTCACTCCTGTCACTCTCCAATCTTGAAAGAGGCTTCAAAAAGTGACACAAGGCAAAACTTCGAGCTCAGTGACTCGAGCCTAAGGCTCTGGCCACTGAATGGAGAAAATTATCAATGCGAAGCCTAATCTCAACGAACAACAGTCCTGAATAACACACACAGTGTTTAAAAAACACATCTGCAGAGTTCCAGACTGAAGAGAAAAACTGGGGACCGTTGGAGTGCAGGAGGCATGTCCTTAGTTTAAACTATTCAGTCTAAAGATCTAGCAGACCAGAGTGAACCCAAGCTACTGGAACCTATCAACACCACTCTGGAGAATGTGACATTTATATACATTTATATAGTTCTGTAACACTAAAATTTTCAGGGGGAAAAGCTAAAAAATTTCAGAAGAAAATAGTCTCTTGAATTACAGACCTAGTACATGGAAGTTGACAATTGTACAATGGATTCTCCATGCCCATATTAGAGCTAAAAGACTGATATTGCAAATTGGAAAGACGAATGTACAGCCTTGTTTACTCAATGGATTGAAGACCTGATTATACTTGCTACTTATAAGCAAACTATCTATAGATGCTGACTTTGTACGGATAAAAAAGGAAATATGGGATTCATTTATACAATGTACAGTAGTTAAAAAAGCATGATAGTCATATTAGTGCATTAGAAGCATACACTTGTATTTTTTCATTTATTTTGAAGCCGTTATGTATATTTTATACAATGTATGCATTTTGTGCTTATTTCTTTCTTTTATTTATTTATTTAAAATAATTTATTATTTTAAAATTCAAAAACTTTTATTTATCTAATGGGAAAAATAATTAAGTTGAAGGAAATATATACCGAAGTCAGATATAGTAGGTCACAAACTAATATTACTTTCTCTATCAGAAAACAACAATAGTGGTGATAAGGAAATTTCCAACTCTTTTACTAGGTCAATAACTTTATTAGTTTACCTGAAGACTTCAAGTACTGGTTATCATTTGTCAAATAAGAAATTAGTTTGAGTGGAAGAAAATAAACTATAGTATCTTCATTCAAATATCTCCAGCAAAATTTCTGGGAGAACCAATTCTGAACATTTATATTCTATTCCACACACCATCATAAGGCCAAGAAGGCAAGCTCTTGTTTGAACGCTTAGCCACCTCATCCCTTCTTCCTTCACTTTGTATGTATGTACAGTCTTAACACATTTTACCTGATGAAGCATTCTGGAGCACTCGTATTTGCAACTTTTTTTCAACCTTACCTTGGCCTAAATAGAATTATTTCCGTAATTCAATTTTTTGAAACATAATACATTTCTTGAAGACATTTTTTTTAAAGTCTACCTTCTGGTGAACCTTTAAGTGGAGAATATTTTTTTCTGTCAAGGAAAGCATTCCTGTAAGATTAATCTATTAAAGGCTACCTCATCCCTCTCTGAGCCCTTCCCTTATGTGAACCAACAAAAAAGGAGCAAACTCATGCAAAAAAACTGTTTTCTGCTAGGAACATTAGGGATTTGGATTGATACCTGTTCTGCCATTGCCCTTTAACCAAACTAACAGTTGCACTTATACAATAAAATCCTAAAATGAGTAGATTTGTAGTGTATGGTTAGAAACAATTTAGATGTGAGCCTGAAAAATGTATTTTGATATAATCATGTGTATTTCCACTAAAAAGCATTTACATTAGGATAATACCTTTTCATTTTTCAAAGATAATTTGCAACCACCAAACACAACTTCTTACCATAAAATCTTGCACTAGTCTGCTACGCTGGGTAAGCATTACTTCTAGCACTAAACATATTATCATTCATTCAAGTGCAGCTTTGTAAATTTTGTTCAAGAAATGGTATAATTGATTTCATAAAAATGGCATCTATGTGAAAAAAGAGAAAAAGATTTTCTAAATTGGAAATCAACAGCAGAAACAATTGTTTCCCTATTGTAATATGAAAATCCAGTCCCATACACATGTGAAATTGTGCACCTACTTCAAGGCCACCTAAAATATTAAGCATAATCCTTCTTCATCAACAGTTGGCAGTCCCTGTTCTAAAACACGTACAGATAATAGAGGAACCCTGTGACCTTGCACACATTGTAAGCTTCCATACTTCTCAAAATCCTTCTCTCTGTACCATTAATAATTGTTCCATTTACTCTCTGGTTTACCCCATCAATAGTTCAGAACTAGAATTTAAAACTAAGATTTAACACTGGTTTGCAAAATTATATTAATCATAATTGTTTAATATTTAAAAAGAGAAATGAAGAGAAAAATTATATAGGATAAAAAGGAAGGAACTGGGAATCAATCATGGCTAAAAGATCAACAAGTTATAAAGTTGGGAAAACAGCTTAAATGTACATAGATGATTAGGGATGATATTGTTGTTTATTAATATCAATATATATTTGTGGCAATGCTTTCACTGTATTTCCAGATGCAGAATATTAGAAGTATTTTCAAGAATGGAAAGTATGTTTTCCTGAAAATTTCTGGTTTAAGACCGGTTGTCGGGTGTTTGTTTTTTGTTTTATATATTCATACATATACTGGTCACCCTCAGAAATAGAAAATGTATTACATATTTGATCTTTTTTCTTATTAATTTCTCTTTTTGCATTCTTTAAAATGTTTTATATTTGGATAATGACCTCACTTTAAAGCAGTAAAAAAATGAAAAAGAATTAGTCTTGTGCAGATCACATGAAACATCTAACAGCTTGTTGCAGTGTATTTGCCTAGCACTTTGCAGTTGATTTTGAAATCAGACATCCATTAATTCCATCTTGTCAATTTTGCAGTCATATCAATTACCACAATTCAGCTTCTCCCAAAATGGGTGCTGCTCCTGAAATGTCTGGACACCAAACTCCCAGATTTTGCAGCTGGTAAATCCACAACTTATCCAAGATGGATAAGGATGTTGCAACCTGTTTCTTTAAACAAAAAAACCTTTAAGTTTAATTTTTAAAAGTTTAATTTATTGTCCAACCCTAACCCTAACCCTAACAGGGCACAATTGTACTCATTTTAAAGTTTAATCAAGACCCTGGAACTAACCAAGAATATGATTGTAAGGAATTATGATGACAGCAGATGGAGTACCAATTAAGTCTCATACCTTTTGTTTCCTGGGCTCTAGGAGAAGAGCCAGAACTATCATGATATGCAAAATCCTTAAGCATGACATAATCAAAGGCATAATTAAAGGGAAAAAAGGATAAGGACTAGATTACATTTGGATGTCATGCATTTTCTGTTGAAAAAGGAGAATAAGTAAAGTCATTTAAGTAGAAATGCTATCAACCCCATGATTATTATTGAAGATAAACTTATTTGAGATTTAGTCCTTAACTGAAGGCAATCTAAAATAGATTTTGGGACCTTTCCACTTGAAACTTGCAATGCTATGCATTCTGCCTGCTCCACAAAGAAATGGGGTATTGGTCTTACCTGACACGCTCCTTCTTGATGTGCTACGAGAGAATCCAAGGAACGGGTTAACTCTGCCTTCCTGCTCATTAGTCTGAGTCAATCAATCTTTGTAGTCATGCCTCTCACGTCTACATCCCCAGTTTTCGACAAGGGTGTGATGATTGACATGAACGTGAACTTGACTTGACCACCCCTGGACACAACCACCAGGGTGGGGTTGGATTCCCTCTCAGCACACCAAGAAGGAGTGTATCAGGTAAGACCAATGCTCCTTCTCCAGTGTGCTAAGGAGAAACCAAGGAATGGAACATACCAAAGCCGGCCCGTCCTAAGGGTGGGCAGTAGTCTGGTCCAGAGTCCCTGAGGAATTTGCTTGCTGAAGGCCGCTTCAGTAGAAGCAAAGGCATCCAGTTTATAATGCCATATGAATGGGGATGGAGAAGACATCATTGCTCTGCAAATATCAATGGGGGCCTGAGTAGCCCATGCTGCTGTGGTGGCCGTGCTTCTAGTGGAGTGGGCTGTCACTCGCTGGGGCAATGGCAGAGCCTGAAGCTTATATGATTTGGCAATGCATGCCCATATTCACTGACCTATTGTAGATGCTCTGACCTTATTACCCAACATGGAGGGTTGAAACAACATGAACAGGGTCTCCGATCTCTGAAAGGAAGCTGTCCTCCTGATGTCCAAGGTGTGCCATTTCCTATCTAGGGGATGGGTTGGACTAGGGCAGAAGTTTGGTAAAACCAGTTCTTGTGCCCTGTGAAATAAAGAATTGACCTTGGGAAGGAACGAAGGGTCCAAGCACAAAATAACTCTGTTGGGATGGAAGATGCATAGATCCTTCCTTATTGAGAGGGCTGCTATCTCAGAGATGCATCTCACCAAGGTGATAACTACAAGAAAGGAGACCTTGCAGGTGAGGAAACGAAGGCTGGCAAAGTGTAAAGGCTCAAAGGGTGCAGAAGATAGGGAATTGAGGACTGTAGGTAGTTCCCAGGTGAGATATTGGTGACCGTCGGAGGCTTTAAATTAGTCACACCTCTGATAAAACTTCTCCTTGGCCTTGGTGGCCTTTCTGAAGGAGAGTACTTTTGCCCTGGCTGCAGCTCCTGTAATAGCCGAATTGGGCATGGAGGAGCATTTCTTGGGAGGCCTAGGGCTTGGGGATCGCTAACTTCAATTCTTCCCCATTCATGCTTTCTTTGAGGTTGTCTCCTGCCATGAAAGGCTCCATTTTCTGGATCAGGCCCCTCAGAAATGCAGACTGGTTTCATCTGGAAACACAGCTGCCGCAACTGATTTACTCACCACAAAGCTAGTATGCTCCAGAGCCTGGGTAGTGACTGAAGTCCGCTCCGCAAGCCTGTAGGATATATGAAAAGGGACCTTGGCTTTGCCGAGAAGCTGGATAATGGCAGCCTTGCCAGTCAGACCGGGGAGTCTGCCTGTCATTTTGCTGTCACTTGACCTCTTCCCAATGGTACTGAGGAAGGGTTTCTTAAAATTTTCTTGTTCTGAGATTTGAAGAAAGGAGATGAGGAAAAAAACCTCTGTTGAGCTGATGACTGAGTCAAAAACTGGGGATGTAGACATGAGAGGTGTGACTACAAAGATTGACTGACTCAGTTTAATGAGCAGGAAGGTAGTTAACCCATTCCATGGATTCTCCTCAGCACACTGGAGAGCCAGGATGGTTCTCCATTTTTTTTTCATTTGTGGTACTACAAAATAAGAAAAACATTGAGTAAGTTATATTGGGATATAGTATTGAATCTATGGGAAACAAATCAATAATGGCTTGTAGCATTTACGTTTATACTTTGCTAATGGAGAAAGAAATAAACTGGTGCTGAGTATTTTTACAATTCTCTGATGTAGTTGTAAGAAACTTTTTGAAGCACCCAGTGTTCAGCAAAGAGGCTATGCCTAATGGAATTTTATTTTGTAATTGGTGACATTCTTTATACAAGTTAAGAGATGTAACACCCACCACCCAAACTGCTGGTAGACTACTGCTATTGCAGCTGGTAATTCAAGCATCACAATGAAGCTTAAAGCCCTCTTGCAACCATCAACTTATGTTGAGAATGAACAGCATTAAAGTAAATTAGTTGCTTAGAAAGTAGAGATGGCGGAAAGACCTTTCTTTCCTTCCTTTGTTTCAAATAAGATTTACTTCAGGAGTCACCAACATTTGTACCTCTGAAGGTATTGGCAGATAATACTGACTTTGCACCCATGTTGCTGTATTCGTGGCTCTAGCCCTGGAAAAGAGCTCTAATGCATTTAGACTGGATTCAGCTACAAAAACCATGGCCTTGTTAATCTTTTAGTGGGTTGACACTATGGCTTTTTGAATGGCATCTTACTAAGAAAACATTAGGCTACCATTTAACTCCAAGAAAGAATACATAAATCACTAATATTCCTTGGAGAAGGGAGTCTTACAGGTATTTTTTGGCCATCAGCAAAAAACTGCTATGAGGAAACATCCTCAGAGAATCCATTTCTTCCTAGTCAGATCACTTCTTTCCTATCATAAAGATTTGGAGAATAGAGCCAGTGGAAGTACTTAAGGCTGGAGAACCTATATATAAACTATAAAAAGGCAGTGCCCTCACCCATAGGTAGTTATGGTCAAACGTGAGAAAGAAAAAGGGAGATACAGAAAAAGCAACGTGGGGTTTAAGAAGTCAACTGAGATACAAATGAGAAGTGCCATCATATGTGCTGAAGGTACTTTTAAGAACAACTCTATGCCAGTAGACTTGGTAGGAGTTAGACGACCCGCTCCCAGGCTTCTATAATTTGGAGGCTACTAGGTGTCTAGCTGCATGAGCATAAGTATGCTTCCCTGAAGAGAAAGAACTTAGGGAGTTGAAGGAGCACTGGAATGGGAGTGGAAAAAGCTCCACAAGAGGCCAGTTGCTTTAATAAGCAGAATTTAGAGAGGAAGCAGGCTGAGGAAAGCAGAACTGTTCTCTTAGAACATTATATCACAGAGCAGAAAACATTAACAAATCCAGGGATGCCCAAAAGAAGAAATAGAAACAACTCTTAAGTGGGTCAAAATTGGGCCTTTATTAAATCAGAGTCTGGACCCAACAAAAGAACAACACACAGAGCTGAGACTCAAGAGTCAGTGAAAGAAACTGGTCATTTTTTACACAGCTGGGCTATTGGAGAAGCTAAAACACATTATTTGAGGAAAAGGGCATTGGTATAATTACCTGTGAACACCCTTTCTCTTTCGACTGTGAGAGTGTCTAGTGTGGGTTGTCCTTGCCTCGTCACATGATTGAGTCTGCCAAATCATTGACCTTGCCACTGTTGCTATGGTTACCCCAGCTTTCGGTGAAGGATCGACAGATGTCATTTTGTTCTGAATAGTATTAAAATATCCTTCCCCCCTCCCCGCCAGACCTCTTCAGGGTGGGCCTAGACTCTCACAGTCGAACGAGAAAGGGTGTTCACAGGTAATTATACCAACGTCCCTTCTCCATTAGACTGCTGCAAGAGTCTAGTGTGGGACGGCATGTCCCTGGGAGGGTTATGTCTGGTCCTCATCCATCTGCTCCGATACAACTCATTGGAGCACCCATCTGCCAAAGGCCGCATCCACTGAGGCCAAAGAATCCAGGTAGTAATGACGAATGAACAGGGAAGGAGACGATCAGGTGGCAGCCCAGCATATCTCCATCTATAGATGCTTGAGTAGTCCAAGCTGTTGTTGTGGCTGCACTCCTTGTGGAGTGAGCCGTTAGTCTACTGGGCACAGGGAGTCACCGAGTCTCGTAAGCCGATGATATGCAGGATGGAATCCACCTGCCCATCATAGAGGGAGAAACTTTGTTTCCTAATGAGGCCGGTTAAAAGGAAACAAAAAGCGATTCCATTTTACGGAATGAAGAAATCCTTTTTACATAAATCTTCATGCTCTGCAAACATCCAGAGCATACCATTTCTTTTCCAGTTCATGAGTCAGATTAGGACAAAAATCTGATAATACCAGTTCCTGCACTCTGTGGAACTAAGAGTTAGCTTTCGGAACAAAGGTGGGGTCAAGTCTCAGGAACACCCTGTTATGGTGAAAAATGCAAATGTCTGCTCTGAGAGTGCTGATAGTTCCAACACCCTTCTAGCCAATGTGATGGCCACCAAGAAGGCCACCTTAACTGTCAGAAAACGAAGGCCAATAGTTCTCAGAGGCTCAAAGGGAGTTCCCATAAGAATCCACAGGACTTTAGACAGGTCCATGTAGGGTACCTGTGGACTACCAGTGGATGCAGATTGGATGCCCCTCTGAGGAATCTGCAGACCAGTGGGTGATGAGAAATGGACTCCAATGATCCCATGGATAAAACAGAAGACAAGGCCGCTACCTGTCTGCAAAGAATATTTGGCAAAAGCCCCGTGTCCAACTCCTCCTGAAGAAATTCTAGAATATCCCCAATAGGGGCCTCCATAGCCGAATGATTAGTTTTATCACACCAAGCGCAAAATATCCTACAAATAAATGCAATTGGTAGATGCTTTTCTAGATGCCTGTATAGTATCTATGACACTAGAAGAGAAGCTGTCATTGGTTAATGATCCTCGCTCAATCTCCATACGGCTAACTGAAGCCATTGGAGCTCTGGATGCAATAGGGCCCGTTGACCAAGGGAAATCTTGGATGGGGGAATCCTCCATGGAGATGTCACCGATAGGTTCACCAGATCTGGGAACCAGGGGCATCTCGTCATAGACTGAGAACCTGTAGAGGAGGTATCCAGTTTATAATGAAGTAAAACCTATGCCCTCTCCGCCAACGATTTCCTGATTACAAATGGAATAAGAGGAAGCAGAGGGAAAGTGTACAGAAGACCCTCCAGCCACTGGCATCAAAGGGCATTGATCCCTTCCGCGCCCAGTGTGGAGAATCTGGAGAAATACCTGGGAAGTTGGGAATTGTCTGGGGAAGCAAACAGGTCCACAACTGGGGATCCAAAAATCCCAGTCATTTCCCTGAATAGGTCCGGATGGAGACGCCATTCGGAGGGGTCTATCTTGGCCCTGCTCAGCCAATCTGGCTGTATATTGTCGACCCCCAAAATGTGCTCTGCCTTCATAGATAGAAGGTGTCTCTCTGCTCAAAGGGTCGGAGGAACGAGTTGTGGGTAGTCTGGCCATTGTTATCTGGGATGAGTTTGATCCTGTCTCCGAGGATGAAGTGGACAGGATTATGCGGCGACTGAGTTCCACCACATGTTTGTTGGACCCGTGTCCCTCCTGGCTGACTTATGCCGCCAGGGAGGCCACCTGCGGTTGGCTCCGGGCAGTTGTCAACGCTTCATTGAGGGAGGGTGTCTTTCCCTCCGCCTTGAAGGAGGCGGTGGTGAGGCCCTCCTGAAGAAGCCTGCCTTGGACCCGACCGTGTTAGACAACTTTCGTCCGGTCTCCAACCTTCGCTTTTGGCGAAGGTTGTTGAGAGTGTGGTGGCTCAGCAGGTTCCGCTTTTCCTGGATGAAGCGGACTACCTGGATCCGCACCAATCGGGCTTCCGACCCGGTTACAGCACGGAGACGGCATTGGTCAGCGCTGATGGATGATCTTTGGAGGGCCCGGGACAGGGGTTTTTCCTCTGTTCTGGTCCTATTGGACCTCTCGGCGGCTTTCGATACCATCGACCATGGTATCCTTTGCGTCGCCTCGGGGGTTGGGAGTGGGGGCACTGTTCTTCAGTAGTTCTCCTCCTACCTCTCAGGGCGATCATCGGTGTTAGTGGGAGGGGTTCGGCGACCCGAGGGCTCTCTCTTGTGGGGTCCCGCAGGGTCGGTCCTTTCCCTCTCTTATTTAATATCTACATGAAACCGCTGGGTGAGATCATCCGTGGCTTTGGGGTGAAATTCCATCAGTACGCTGATGACACTCAGCTGTACTTTTCCACCCTGGCAGAGATCAGCGATGCCCTCTCCCTGATGTCCCGGTGCTTGGATGCGGCGGACCTGGATGAGTAGGAACATGCTCCGACTCAACCCGCCAAGACTGAGTGGCTTTGCGTGTCGGCGTCTCGCCCAGCCCAGCCAGGATTGTTTATCCTTGGCCATAGGGGGAGGTGTTACCCCTGTGGATAGGGCACGGAATCTGGGGTCCTCCTGGATGTACGGCTCCGGTTGGAGGAGCAGGTGGGGGCCATCGCCAGGGGGCCTTTGCCCAGCTCCGTCTTGTTCGACAACTGCCTTTTCTGGATCGAGACGCCCTACGCACGGTTACGCATGCCCTTGTCACCTCGAGACTCGACTACTGCAACGCTCTCTATCTAGGACTGCCCTTGCATACCATCCGAGATTGCAGTTGGTGCAGAATGCGGCGCTGCGGTGGTGATGGGAGTTACCGGTTCTCCCATGTTACCCCCTCCTGCGTGGCCTGCATTGGTTGCCGATTGCGCTCGGTGAGATTCAAGGTTTTAGTTTTAACATTCAAAGTCCTACACGGCATGGGTCCCCAATATTTGAGGGAGCGTCTTCTTCCAATAGCTAGCTCCGGCCGCCCTGTGCGGCTCATAGGCAAGGACTCCTCGGGGTTCCATCGGCGGTTCAATGCCGGTTGGTACTTCCCCGACGACGAGCCTTCTCTGTTGCGGCCCGACCTCTGGAATCAACTGCCTCTGGAGCTCCGTCTGGCCCCTGATCTCCGTACCTTCCGCCGAATTAAAAACTTGGTTGTTTGACCAACCGGGCTGTGACCCTCCTTTGGGGGAGGGATGGGTTTTTAATATATTTTATTGTATTGTTATGTCTTATATTTGGGCTTGTTAGTTTAATGTCTTTTTAAATATTTATTGTTCTGTGTTTTTAGCTGTGAGCCGCCCCGAGTCTTCGGAGATGGGGCGGCATACAAGTTCAAATATAAATAAAATATAAATAAAAAGGCCTAGTCTCTCTGCTTCCTGTATACATGCCCTGGACCCCCCCTTGATGTGTGCCTTGGCAGCCACTTTGTCCATTATAAGTACATGTGTCCAATTACTCCGCTCTGAAACTGTTTGAGGGCCAGATGGATAGCCCTGAGCTATTGGGACTTCACCTGTTTTTGTGACTTTGTTGCTTTTGTATCCCACCCTGGGTTATCACATTTTGCTTCCAGACACCCCTTCAACTTGCTTCTGTTTTACATGGGGTGACCATGGATCAGCTCAGAGCAGACAATGCCCAGTTAAGCAAGCAACGGAGTTGTGCAGATGAAAGCTGTCCAGCCACGCTGCAAATGTCTGGTAGCGGTCCCGGATAAATTTGATGGATCGCTGGCCCAATTTCCAGCATTTTATGGGCAGTGCCAGCTTCATATGAGCCTTCGGCCAGAGGACTTCCCCACTGACTGGGATAAGGTGGGGGTTTTGATTAGTTTGTTGTCAGGCTCTGCAGCACGTTGGGCAATGCCTCTGTTGACCCAGCCCAACCAGTAGTTGGGCAATTATGCCAAGTTTTGCCATCAATTAAAGGTCATGTTTGAGGATCCTGTTCGGGCCCAAACGGCAAACAGGAAATTGAGAGAATTGAGGCAGGGGCGAGGCTCGCTCACGGATTATATTGCTAACTTTCAGGTGGTCGCCCAGGACTTGCAATAGAATGAGGCAGCACTGATAGACCAGTTCCAAGAAGGCTTGTCGTCGGAGCTCCTGGACGAGTTGGCACACACTGAATGCCCTCGCACCCTGCAGGAGCTTATGCATCGGTGTCTTTGTATCAATGCCAGGCTTCAGCAGCAACAGGCGCAATGACGGACAGAGACTACATCCACTCCCAGCAAGACGGCGCCCCCATTGGAAGTGCCTCTGGACGAGCCCATGCAGTTGGGGGCTGCCCACCCTCGTCTGACCCAAGTGGAAAAGGATAGGCATTGTCGTGATCGCCTATGCCTCTATTGAGGCAGTCGAGGCCAAATGTCCTAAGGCACCTAAAGCAGCAACATCAGGAGTGGCAGGAAACGAGCATCCCCCGGCCTACAGAGGCCGGTAGGTCGGGCTCCAATGTCCTCAGGGTCGCTATCCTCGCCATCTTTGCCATCTTCACCATCTCCATCCCAGTCGTCCTTGGTGAAACATCTCATGCTGACAGCAAGTATGTTCATGCCTAGTCAAGGAGTGGTGGAGATTTAGGCCTTGGTAGACTCAGGGGCCATGGCCAATTTCATGGATGCTCATGTGGTCATGCAGTGTTCCATTCCCCAGAAGCAGGTATCACCGCCAGTATTGGTGGAGATAATTGATGGTCAGCCCCTTTGTTTGGGACCTGTGGTTGCTGCAACCAAACCCCTTCTCATGTGTATTGGATAGCATGTGGAGGAATCCATGTTCTACATTGCCGCAGTACCTCATTTTCCAGTGGTGCTGGGTTTGGAGTGATTACGGGCCCATGATCCACAGATCGTCTGGTCATCTGGAGTAGTGCAGTTTCTTGGCAGGAAGTGTGCCACTCATTGCCTGCATACCTGTACAGAGGGGGTGGCTACGCCCGTGGACTTGAATTTATCCGCGGAGTTGGTGGACTTTGCTGACGTGTTTGGGGAGAAGGAGGCAGATCAGTTGCCTCTGCATCGGTTGTATGATTGTCCGATTGACTTGTTGCCCGATGCGAAATTGCCGGTGGATCGGAACTGGAGCTGGCGGAACTGGAGCTGGCCGCGTTGCAAGATTTTATTGAGAAGAATGTCCGTAAAGGGTTTATCTGGCCTTCAACATCCCTATTGGCTGCACCAGTGCTCTTCGTTAATAAGAAATTGGGGGAGCTACGCCTGTGCTGTGATTACCGCAAGTTGAATGCAATTACAGTATGGAATCGGTACCCACTTCTCCTCATCCTTGAACTGATTGACCAGCTTTGTCAAGCTAAGATCTTAACAAAGCTGGACTTGCATAGGGCCTACAACCTGGTTCGCATTCGTGCAGGTGATGAGTGGAAGACAGCCTTCCAGACACGGTACGGTCATTTTGAGTATACCGTGATGCCTTTTGGCTTAACCAATACTCCAACTGTGTTTATGCATTATATGCATGATGTCTTCCATGACTTATTGGATCAGTTCGTGGTCATTTATCTGGTGACATTTTGATTTACTCGGCACCCCTGCAAGAACAACATCTGCAGCTTATCGAACATCCACCTGTTCAATAAGCACGAGAAGTGTCAGTTTGCACAAACCACAATTGACTTCTTGGGTCATCGTATTAAACCTGCCGGTGTGGAAATGGACCCAGAAAAAGTCGAGTCATTACAGGCGTGACTTTTTAATGACTTTTTAAACAATTCCTAACACTTTCAGTTGTGAGAGCTTCACAGAACACGAGTTCGACGAGTCAACTGAGTCAAAAGCTGGGGTAACCATAGCAACAGTGGCAAGGTCAATGATTTGGCAGACTCAGTCATGTGACAAGGAGATGAGGACAACCCACACTAGACTCTCGCAGCAGTCTAACAGAGAAGAGGCCTTCCCACTCTGTGCAGCGTCCTCCCGGCACTCCCGAGTCCCTGGGAGCCGATGCTATTTTCACACCAATAAGCTGTTGATTTCAAAGCCGATCGATGCTTTTTTCCCTTTCAAAATGACTTTTTTACTAATTTCTGAAACTTTCAGCTCTGAGAGAGCTCTCAGAACACAACTAGTTTGACGAGTCGACTGCGTCGAAAGCTGGGGTAACCATAGCAATGGTGGCAAGGTCAATGATTTGACAGACTCAGTCATGTGACGAGGAGGCGAGGACAACCCACACTAGACTCTCGCAGCAATCTAACAGAATCACATACTTGTGTTCTTCAAATCCACCAATACAAAGAGATATGTCCACCCTAAAATATGTCCACACACCAAAACGTAAGAGCAATACAGTGTATGCAGTCCAGTGTAGTCAAGTATATTCAGAGCTCTACATTGGAGAAACCAAACAGTCTTTACACAACAGAATGGTACAGCATAAGAGAAACAGCACCACAGAACCAGAATCTGCAGAAAGAACGCTCTTTTAAAGACAATAATGTTCACATTTTGAACAGAATAGATGATTTGAGAGAGGAGTGAAGGAATCATTTATGCCAAAATAGAAAATCCTTCCCTCAACAGAGATAGAGGTGTCAGACACAACTTGTCTCCCATTTTTTTATTGTTTTCTCATCAATCCAAGGAAGATTAAGACCACTTCACAGGTTAAGGAGACCACACTTAATGACTCCTAAGAATTTTAGGAGTTGGTACATTCCAACAACTGTCTGCCTACACACATTCTCCCTAATCAACTTGCTTAGACAGGGCGTTGGTAGACTTACCAGAGAACGCCCTTTCAAAACACGCTGCAAGAGAGTCCAGCACTGAGATACGACTCTACCCTCTAATGTCATTGAGCTGAGTCTGCCACTATAAAAAGCCAGCCTCTGCTGAGAGCCCCAGCTAGAACTTGACAGACTTAGAGTATCTCTGGAATACGAAACCAAAACAGTGAGAATAACGTCCCCCTTTAAACAAGACCAGACAGCCACAGGGTGGGGCTGGACTCTCTTGCAGCGTGTTTAGAAAGGGCGTTCCCTGGTAAGTCTACCAACACCCCTTCTCTACCACGCTGCTTCAAGAGTCCAGCACTGAGACATACCAAAGCCTATATGCCCCAGGGAGGGCCCTCGTCTGGTCCAATCAATCCGACAGTGGAAGCACCCTCTGGAGTAACCGACATCCAAATGCTGCTTCTGCATAAGCAAAGGAATCCAGCCGATAGTGCTGGATAAATGGAGAAGGCGAAGTCCAGGTATCCACCTTACAAATCTCGATAGGTGCCTGGGTAGCCCAGGCCACCAAAGTCACTGCACTCCAAGTAGAGTGTGCTGCCAGTTTCTTGGGAGCTGGCAGCCCAAGGTCTCATAGGCGGTAGAAATGAACGCCCTGATCCATCTGCTCAACATGGGTAATGAAGCCTTAGACCCCAAGGAGGCAGGTTGGAAGGACACAAACATTGCTTCAATTTTGCAAAAGGTAGTAATGCGTTTTACATAAATATGGAGCGCCCTTCACACATCCAATGTTGGAACTTATGTTCCAACACATGTTGAGGCTTTGGACAAAAGTCAGGTAGTACTATGTCTTGTGCCTTATGGAACCAAGAATTAATTTCTGGCACAAAGGAAGGATCCAAGCACAACACTACCCAGTTATCATGGAAAATACAGAGATCATGCCTCACAGACAGGGCCACCAGCTCAGAAACCCTCCTGGCCGACATGATCGCCACCAGAAAGGCCACCTTGTGAGTCAAGAGATGAAGGCCCACCATCCATAAGGGTTCAAAGGGTGGACCTGTCAGGGCATGAAGGGTGGATCTGTCAGGGCATGAAGAACTTCAGGGAAATCCCAAGTGGGATACCTATGGATGATGGGAGGATGTAAATTAGCTGCTTCCCTTCAAAAATCTACGGACTGAGGGGTGGTGGGAGAGGGACAAATACTTGTCCCATGATAGGATCGACATTAAGACTGCCACCAAATGGCAGAGGGTGTTTGGCGCGAACTCTTTGTCCCAACCCACCCTGGAGAAACTGTAACACCTCTGGGACAGATGCTGTAGGGTCCCGGGACCTCTCAAGAGCACCACCCACAAAACTTCCTCCAAGTGGCATCATAAAGTCAGTTGGTTGATGGTTTACAAGATGCCTGGATGGTCTCAATAACCTTGTCAGATAGGTTGGACTCCCTCAATGATTGCCACTCAAACGCCATGAAGACAGTTGGAACCACTGGGATTCCAGATGTAGAAAGGCCCCTTGGCTGAGAGAAATTCTGTTGGCTGGGATTCTCCACGGTCTCTGAGTCAACAGGTTCGCCAACCTGGTGAACCTGGGCCTCCTGGGCCAATGTGGTGCCAGAAATACTAGCTCCGCCTTCTCCTCCAACATCTTCCGAATGACAGCCAGAATGATCGGAAGGGGGGGAAGGCATAGAGGAGACCTAGAGACCACTTGCTCCAAAGTGCATTGGTCCCCTCCACTCCCTGGGTTGGGAAACCTGGAGAAGAACCTGTCTACCAGTGCATTCTGGGGAGTGGCGAATAAGCCCACCACTGGAGGTCTGAATATGAGGAACAACTCTTGGAACAGGGACAAATGGAGGCTCCACTCCGAGTGGTCAACTTGAGTTCGACTCAACCAATCTGCCTGGGAGTTGTGAACCCCGCAGATGTGGTCTGCCCTGAGGGACAGAAGGTTCCTCTCTGCCCACCTCCCCAGACATTCCACTTCTTGCATCAGGGCCCTGGACCTGGTCCCCCCGCCTGTTTACATGGGCTTTGGTGGCCATATCGTCTGTCATAATCAGCACGTGGGACCATGATACTCTGTCTTGGAAGCATCTCAGGCCAGGAAGATCACCCTGAGCTCTAGTAGGTTGATGGGGCAAGACCTGTCTGTCTGGGGACAGTGACCTTGAGCCATGTGGCCCTGTAGATGAGCCCCCCAGCCGTAAAGGCTGGCATCCGTAGTGACTACAATCCTGTCTTGTTCCTTGAAAAGGTGCCCCTTCGAAATGACTTGGAATTGCCACCATCGAAAGGAATGAAGAATCTGCAGAGGAAGCAGGACCCTGCTGGCTGAATGGCTGGTTCCCCCACCCCCATTGAGAGGGGAGGAGGAACCAGCAGGGTGTGGGCATGTAGGCATGCCCACAGCATGTAAGTGCAGGAGATCATCTTCCCAAGCACCTGTGACAGGAGAGACAGAGGAATGGTGTGAAGCAGACGAACTCGGTTGATCAACTCATTGAAGCTCTCCTGTCGCTCTGGAGAAAGGAAGACCTTGCAGACCTCGATGATCACCACAAGGTGTAACAGGCGGGTTGTTGGTAGAAGATGGCTCCTGACGAGGTTTATGGAGAATCCATGCTCCTGCAAGAATTGCATCGTGGTCCAAAGGTTGTGGTCGGCTGCCTGGTCGGAGGTAGACTAGATCAGAATGTCATCCAGGTAGCTTTGGACCCTCACAGGCAAGGCTTGAAGGTACATGCCAAGACCTTTGTAAAAACCCTTGGAGCCAATGAAAGGCCAAACGGAAGGGTCCGGTACGGATAGTGCTTAGTGTTATAACAAAAGCACAGGAACTGGCAATGAGGGGGCCAGATTGGAATATGGAGGTAAGCCTCCATGAAGTCTATGGATGAGAGATCGCCCTCCCATATGCTCTGAAGAATAGGGTGTAACATCTGCATCTTGAAGCGCCTGTAGGGAATGAATCTGTTCAGGGACTTGAGATCGAGGATTGCTCTCCACCCTCCCGAGGCCTTGGGATTACAAAGAGGCAGGAGTAGAAACCCAACCTCCGCTGGTCCACAGGATCCATCTTTATGGCTCTGATGTCCACCAGGTGTTGGATGGCCAATACCGTAAGACCCCATTTGGACCTGTCCCAAGAAAACGGACAGCAAAAAAAAAAACATCTAAGGAGGGGAGAGAAACTTGAGGCGAAGGCCGGATGATACAGTCCTGAGAACCCAGGCGTCAATTGACTCCTCCCATCTTGAAGCGAAAAAGGTCAGACGACCTCCGATGGGAGGGCAGTGGATGCAGTTAGAGCATTGGAATGAACGACCTCCTCCCCCTCAAAAGGGCCGCTTACCAGAGAACTACTGTGATCTGCCAGCCCGGTCAGGGTGTTCCTGGCATGGAGGAACAGGCTCTGGGCCCGAGGGAACCGAGGGTTGGTTTCAGGATGGAAGGTGGGAGGCCTGGAGTATGGCACCTGCCAGAATTCCGATCTTTTATTGGTAGACAACAGCACCTTTTTTTATCACTGGTCTTCACCAGGTATGGTTCCAGAGCTGTTCTAAAGAGGTTCTCTCTGGAGCATGGAGCAGCTGCCAGTTTCCACTTGCACCATGAGTTGGTCTGCCAGTTGCGCATCCAGAGGAGGCACCTTGCTGCCACTGAGGAAGCCATTGCCTTAGATGCAAATCTAGCAAAGCTTAGTGTAGCATCGGCCATGAATTCAGCTGCGGCTATTATTTTGTTTAGGTCTTGGTGGGACCTGGCATCGTTGCTTGGTAGCCGGTATTGGAGTTGGTGTAACCAACGTATTGCTGACCTCGTAAAAAACAAGGCTGTGGTGGCCTTCACCACCCAAGCTGCAGCCTGATGTGTGCATTTCAAAGTTTGCTCCAATCTTTTGTCATCAGGCCTCAAGACATCCTCAGGTTCCATGGGGGTTCCAGAGGATGCAAAGGTAGCTAACACCAGAGCATCTACTGTTGGTAGATCATTGGGGCATTGGTCAGGGAGGGTCCCACATTAAAATATCTCTTGTCCTGGGTTGACAGGTGAGGTCCAGCCAGAGGAGCAGCACACTGATCCCTCACCAAGTCCAAGAATAATAATGGAGAGGGGAGCACCTCATTTTGGACAGGTTTAGAAAATAACGAGTCCCCTTGGGCCGTAGGGTCCACCTGCGGCTCCGGTGCCATCTCCTCAGGACTCAGTTGTGCAGTAGCTAAAGCCTTATGGAGTAGGGGTCTGAATAATGAAGGTTTGAAGACAGCCGCAGAAGTGGGCTGCTCCAGCCTAGGCTTCTTCTCGTCAGAGAGATTGGAATCCTTGAGCTCCCCTTCCTCCTCCTCTGACATAGAGTATCTGCTATGTTCCGAGGGATATAAGGGACCTCTGTCATCCTGCTCTCCCCAGGATGGAATAGTGGAAGGGTGCAGAAAATTGTGGGGGTTGGAGGTCTCCCTCTGCATAGGGGGGTTTCCCTGGTAGAAAGAGGACAGAATACAAGGGGCCCCCTGCCAGGTGAAGGAGTTGCTGGAACCCCTCAGCGATGCCTTGCTTCACTGCCAGAGAAAACATGGTTTGTATTATCTCCAGGTCTATTGTCTGGGGGGGTGAACCTCTGGGCGAAACCCAGCCATGATGGGGGTGAAGGAGGCCTCTGGCCTGGGCTTATGTCCCCCTAGGGGCAAAACCCCCTAAGGATTGTAATTATCAATATCGCAATTAGCTGGCCTGAAGCAAGACCCTGACCTGCTCAGGACTTGGAAAAGGGAGGCCTCAGCAGGCCTCTCCATGGACCCTGTCTGTAGGTGACTTGCTAAACTACCTTCTCACCCCCCCTACTCTGGGGACTGAATCTGAATAGGCCTGAGGTTCCCCTGATTGAGAAAGGCCCTGTTCCTTTAATTGTTGGAAGTTTTTGGCAAACTGTTTTTCTAATGCAGCATGCCTCCTCCTTTCAGCTCTAAGCTCTGATTTCAAAGTTTTCTTGGTCCTGATCTTCACTGCTGCCTCCCTATTGGCTGAAAGGACTCTGTCACCTTCTCTTGAGAGGCCTTCTCGATACCTCAGAGCCTTGGTTGGCCTCCATGTTTGATGGTCCTGGTTGGGCTCTCCATTTTCCTAGGAAGAACACCAGAGGTGCTGTCAGTTCCTCACAAGGGGTGTCTTCTGAGACAGGAGGGATCACTGCTTTGAGGCCCACTTAAAATAGCACCTGAAAGAACTCAATCCTAAAATGGCCACCAGCCACGAGGCCAGGAGCTTTCTGAGGAGACCTGGTTATGCGGCCTAAATCCTTGGAGTCTCATTCTAAGGAGTATTTGTCTGTGAGGGTTGGTAACTCTGCCTTCATACCAAGAAAGGCCCCGCGCTAGGCCCTGAACATCAGCTGGAAGGCGCAATCATTATCGGGCCTAGCTCCGCTGGTGGACTGCGTGGGAAGCCAGCCAATTTCACTCTTCCACTCTAAGGCTTGAAAATTAGCGCTCCAGGAGACGCGCGTTGCAAAAGACCCACATGGGAGGTCTCCTGGTACAAAAGCTCTTAAATGAGCAGCGCACCTCACAGAAATGGCATGGGAGGCTCCATGGCTCTCTCCCAGGCCTCACTTACGATTTTTCTTGTCAGCACCCTGCTGGGCCAGCTGATCGGCGCAGGAGCCCCGGGAGCTGCACTGGTGGTATCTTCTCGCTTTTTACTATTTTTGACGATGATCAGGTTAGTTTCAAGGTGCTAGTAACAACTTATAAAGCCCTAAATGACTTGGGTCCAGGGTACTTGCGGGAGCGCCTCCTGCCAGCATCACACTCTGATCGCCCTGTATGCTCCCATAGGAGGGGCCTCCTTGGGATACCGTCGGTTAGGCATTGTCGGCTGGTGGTCCCCAGGGCTAGGGCCTTTTCTGTGGGAGCACCCGCCCTCTGGAATCAGCACCCCGTGGATCTCTGTGTGGCCCCTGATCTCCACTCCTTCCGCCGGGACCTGAAGACCTGGCTGTTTCTACAGGCCGGTCTGGAGTGACCCAAGGGATGGGTTTTTTTAAACTGTTTTAATTTTTAACTGTTGATCTAGACTTGTATGTGTTTAATTCGTTTTTACTGTAAATTTATGATATTTTTAATGTTTGCCGCCCTGAGTCCTTAGGGAGAAGGGCGGCATACAAGTCGAATAAATTATTATTATTATTACTATTATTATTATTACTATTATTATTATTATTATATTATCAGAAGATCACTGCTTTAAGAAAGCCTAAAGACTGCAGAGATACTAGCTCTTAATGTCAAAGAGCTAATTCGAAAAGCTAGGGCTCTCAGCAGAGGCTGGCTTTTTATAGTGGCAGACTCAGCTCGATGACAACAGAAGGTGGAGTCATATCCCAGTGCTGGACTCTCGAAGCAGCATGGTGGAGAATGAAGAAGTTACTTGGATAAGCAGCAAACTGTTTCAAACCAGCAAGAAAAGTCTAGCTGCCATGACTCAACTTCCAGTCAGAATTGCTTAGTTTTTTACATTGCTCCATCCCTTCCAATCATGGGTCCTTTTCCCCCTCAAAAGACTGATGATCCCAGAGGCCTTACGGAAAAAAATCAAGCCATCTTTGTCATCTCTGATGTGCCCTCCAGCAATACTTGCTGGGCATGCACAAAAAACATCTGCCTGGAACGATGTCTATGTATCCTGTGAACTGCTGCTTGCAGAACTGAGCCTGGAGAATCAAGCCAATCCAAGAGTTTTCCCATGTATTCAAGAAAAGTGAACAACTTTACAGCCTTCAGTGCCCATAACAATAATAAAGAGATGTAAAAGAAAAAAGGAGTACTTGAGGAGCTGTAACAGCCTATTTAACAAAGTAGACTGTATCAAAGAACTGGGAAATTGGCCTCAAATATCACCAAGGGACTCTAGGAAAAAAATTGTCTATGTCTTCCAGGTAAGCAGGAAGCAATAACATAGTAGGAAAAATAATTTGTATCAATACTATATTGAATCATAATCTCTCTAAGAAGTATTTATGTGTTCTGGATTATGGCACACAGAACATGACTAACAAAGATAAGAACATCAAAATGCTGATTTGTATCCTCTATGAGATCAGTTGCTAATATGAGATCAGTTTCTCACTCTTAGTACAGAGTGTTTTTAATTTAAATTATTTAATTATTTATTTGGTTTATAATGGCTGCCCACTTGTGAAGTAAATCTTTCTAAAAAAATCTTTGTATTTTGCAGCATCTTTGCTTGCTAAAGATTTCACAAATCTCATCTGATAAATCAATTATATATTTTGTCTTAAATTATCATTTACATCCTTATAAAGCCAAGCAAGTAGATAAAGATTTAAATATTTTATCTATTTGCTATGTGTGTGTATACACATTTGTATGTACTCATACACACATACATATATACTTCCCATCTGCATCACAAGTAAAATTGTTTTTGTAACTTATCACCTTTGCTTAAAACACAAATAATCTCTTCTTCCCATATCCCATCTTTTATCTATAAACAGATTCATTAAGCATCATTTCACTCATGATGTCTGCATTGTAAGCCACCCAGAGCTACTCTGAATAGTGAGATGGGCAGCAAAAAAATTTAATACATGTTAATAAAAATTCATTAAAGATTACCAGAAATAACAACATACCTCTTTTAATCTTGATCAAACAAATCAACTTCGTATTCTGTCCTTTTACTAACAATATTAATCATTAGTATCTTCAAACAATGCCAGAGAGCTTTATTTAGTTATTTTTTCATTTTTTCTATGTCCCTTCTCACAAAATTTCTCAAAACTTTAACAAGTTCCTTTTGTAAATCTGACATAGGAAAATTATCTTGGTTTGTGTTTATCCATTTTAACTATTATGACATGTCAGGTTTTTTTATATGTCCAGCATAACATCTTTTTCTTTGTCATTTTTATAGAAATCCACTTTCAATGCAGTCTTGACATTGCCAGCAGAACTTGTTTTTCTTCCATAACATCCTTTGAAAAGAGTTTATCAATACAGGAAGACATTTTAAATTTAACTTCTGAGTCCATTTTTCCAAAATAACTTTTAATATATCCAATGGTTTTAGCTTCATTCTGTAATTTCAAGTTGAGTTTGTTCTTTTCCTTTAATTGTAATCTTCTGATCCTTCTAGCGTTTAATTTTTAAAAAGTTACTATGGTTGTTTAAGAAACAAAATTCAAAACAAAAGCATTTTCCCATGTGAAAAATTCTTGATAATCAATTCCAAAAATCTTATTTCAAATTTATCTGTACTGTTATAATCTGTTTGTAACTTTCTAAAATTAAAGTTTTAATTACTATTTTGTTGTTTGTTACAGTCAATCATTTTTTAAAAACTTTTTAAACTCATAGTTAAAACAGTTTTCATTAAGAATTGAAGGAAACTCACCCTATGCTATAAAACGTGTTAATCCAAAGGTTCTTAATCGCTCAAAAGCAATTAAAAAGCTGTTTCCAAAAATGATTAGAAAAGTGATTATCATAACTTGAGTAAGATGATTATTCCCTCATCTCACAGAACTCTAAACCCACTGGAGACTGCTATTTTGCAGTCTCCTTGCAAGAAGAAGCTGCCTGGAGCACTTGTGAGTGATCTCAAGTCCTCTTTTTATCCAGAGATGAATTATCAAAGAATCTGTTTACTCGCTGGCTCTTCATTCTGCTGTGGTCATCAGTTCCACTTGTTGCAGAACCACTTTCAGTCTGCCTTTTCTTCCCTCAAAGTCAATTTTTGGATGATAATGCTTTTAACTTTTTGCATACATTTTTTTATTGTATTAAACTGTATTTTGAAATGTCAATTAGTCACAGCTAGAGATTTAAATTAGACCAAACTTCCCTAATTATTGTATAGTTTCCTTCAGATACACAAATTTCAAATCCAGATATTAATGGTCATCTGGTTGGAAATTCTTTGTGATACATGAACACCAAATAGCAGTCAGAAGACATGATGAAAACTTCTTAACTCACAACACATGGGCAGACTTAACCATCGCTTCAACTGGGAAACTGTAAGCATCCTAAACCAACAAAAGTCCAAAAATGTTAAGAGAAGGAGCGCTTGTAGACCTACCTGAGAACGCGCCTTCTCAGATGGTGTAGACAGGATCCAGGCCTGCCCATTTTTATGTTTCTGGCCATCATGCTGTGTATTGGACTAACTTTTAAGATATTACTAATTATGAATGTTATACAAAGATTGCTAGAAGAAGGCCTCAAATTCATTCAGAACAAAGCTACCAACACCACTCAATCTCTGAAAAATAGAGGAGCTGTCATGCCCCTGGTGGAACTGACTCCGAGGAAGAGGAGGAACAGTCAACAGGGAGTGGGAGTGTGGCTCCAGAGGTGGTGGAGGAGGCTGGGGAAGGGCAGAGGCCAGCTGAGCAATCAGAAGGATCCAGGCCCATCTCCTATCCATCCCAGGGCACGCAGGGAGGAAAGGATCAGGAAAAAGCGTGGTCTCCTCGGGAGGAGGGGGCCATGATCCTCCTCAGGGCTTACAGCTGGAAGCTATGTATATAAGTTCATAAATGCATAGTTAGAATTGCTGGAGACAAGTTAGTGTTTTAGTTCTAAAGAAGGTTTATCTTGGTTGGCGTTCTTCCAACAGATTGTCCCTAGTTATCTTCCTGAAGCTGGCAATTATCTATCCTGGTCTGTCGAGGAACTTTATTCAATATAGTTTGTTTTTGGCTTTTACTTCATTATCGGCTCTCTGAATGTGAACTGTGTTTCTTGCCTTTGAAATGTTATTTTGACTCCTCCACTGTGAACAATTAAACAGTGAAGCCAAGTTGAAGGCATTAAAAAACTTTTAGTTACGTTTTGGATTTTGTTCTATTTCTGAGATACTCTGGGTCATCACATTTTGTCTCCAGACACTCCTTCAACTTATTTTTGCTTTTTGTGTGGTGACCATGGATCAGCTCAAAGCTGACAACGCCCACTTATGCCAGCAAGTGGCTCTTTTGACTGCAGAGGTGGCACAAATGCAAGCTGCCCGGCCACTCCACAAATGCCCAGTGGCAGTGCCAGATAAATTTGATGGTTCATTGGCCCAATTTCCAGCATCTTTTGGGCAGTGCCAGCTTTACATGAGCCTTCAGCCTGAGGACTTTCCCACAGACCAGGATAAGATGGGGGTTTTGATTAGTTTGTTGTCAGGCTCTGCAGCACGTTGGGTGATGCCTCTGTTGACCCAGCCCAACCAGGTGCTGGACAATTATGCTGAGTTTGCTGTCAGTTTCAGGCCATGTTTGAGGACCCTGTTCAAAGCCAAACAGCAAACAGACGTTTGAGAAAATTGAATCAGGGGCATGACTCACTCATGGATTATATTGCTAGTTTTCGGGTGGTTGCCCAGGATGTACAATAGAATGAGGCAGCACTATTGGACCAGTTCCAGGAGGGTTTGTCATCCGAGCTCCTGGACAAGTTGGCGCATACTGAATGCCCTTGCACCCTTCAGGAGCTCATGCATCTGTGTCTTCGTATCGATGCTAGGCTTCAGCAGTGACAGGTGCGACGATGGAGGGAGTCTGTATCTGTTTCCAGCAGGACGGCGCCCTTGGTGGAGGTGCCTTTGGAGGAGCCCATGCAGTTGGGAGTTGCCCGCCCTTGCCTGCCTCAAGCAGAAAAGGATAGAAGTCGTTGTGATGGTTTAGGCCTCTATTGTGCTAATCGAGGCCATTTTGCAGCCAAGTGTCCTGTTAAGACATCCACAGCAGCGATGCCAGCGGTGGCGGGGAACGAGCATCGCTCAGCCTACAGGGGTCTGTAGGTCGGGGTGTAAAGTCCTTAGACCCGCCATCTTCACCAACCTTGCCATCCCTGCCACCTTTGCCATCTCCACCACAGTCGTTATTGGTGAAGCACCTTGTGCTGCCAGCAAGTGTGTTCGTGCCTGGTGCGGGAGCGGTGGAGATCCAAGCCTTGGTCGACTCAGGGGCCACAGCCAATTTCATGGATGCTCATTTTGTCAATCAGTGGTTCATTCCTCAGCAACAGGGGTCCCTGCCAGTAATGGTGGAGACAATTAATGGTTGACCGCTTCGTTCAGGACCTGTGGTTGCTGCAACCAAACCCCTTTGCATGCGTATTGGATAGCATGTGGAGGAAGCCGTGTTCTACATTGCCGCAGTGCCTCATTTTCCGGTGGTGCTGGGTTTGGAGTGGTTACAGGCCCATGATCCACAGATTGTTTGGTCGTCTGGAGTTGTGCAGTTCCTTGATAGGAAGTGTGCCACCCATTGTTTGCGCCCCTGTGCAGGGAGTCTTGGACCTTGATCTATGCCCGACCTCCGCATCATATGACTGTCCAATCGACTTGTTGCCCGATGTTGGGTGTCTTGGCGAATTTATTGACAAGAACCTCTGGAAAGGGTTTATCCGGCCTTCTACCTTCCCATTGGCTGCATCGGTGCTTTTTGTAAAAAAGAAATCGGGAGAGCTATGTTTGTGTTGTGATTACTGCAAATTGAATGCAGTCAGAGTGAGGAATCGGTACCCGCTTCCCCTCATCCCTGAACTGATTGAGCGGCTTCGTCAAGCTAAGATCTTCACAAAGTTGGACTTGTGTGGGGCCTACAACCCGGTTTGCATTCGTGCAGGGGACGAGTGGAAGACACCTTTCCGGATGAGGTACAGTCATTTTGAGTATACCGTGATGCCTTTTGGATTAACCAATGCCCCAGCTGTGTTCATGCATTTCATGCACGACGTTTTCCATGATTTGTTGGATCAATTTGTGGTCATTTATCTAGATGACATTTTGATGGACTCCTGCAGGAACACTGGCAACATGTGTGGCTGCACGTGAAAGCACGAAGTGTCAGTTTGCACAAACCACAATTGACTTCTTGGGTCATCGTATTTCACCTGCCGGTGTGGAAATGGTCCCAGAAAAAGTCGAGTCATTACAGACGTGGGAACCTCCACAGCGGGTTAAGGATGTGCAACGACTGTTGGGGTTCGCGAACTACTACCACATTTATTCCCTGCTTTGCTACCTTGACTGCTCCCCTTTCTAATCTGCTCAAGAAGGGGGAGAAATTCCATTGGGGTGCTGAGGAGGACGCAGCTTTCGAGGCGTTGAAGGTCGCCTTTGCTTCCAAGCCTATCCTCAAACACCCTGATCCAAGCGAGTCGTTTGTGGTGGAAACAGATGCCTCCGATGTGGCGGTTGGTGCAGTGCTTCTCCAGGCTTATGCTCCTGCAGGCACCTTGTTCCCGTGCGCTTATTATTCCCAGAAGTTGTCGACTCCAGAACGCAACTATATGATTTGGGACAAGGAGCTATTGGTGATTAAGGTTGCTTTTGAGACATGGCAACACCACCTGGGCTGGGCTCGTCACCAAATCGAGGTTTGGACGGACCATCTCAATTTGGAACACCTACGTACAGCTCGGACACTTAACCAGCATCAGATGAGATGGTCCTTATTCTTTGCTCAATTTGATTTCTGGGTGACCTATGTTCTGAGGGGAAGGAATCAATGCGCCGACACCCTATCTCGGAAGCCCGAGTATACCTGAAGGGAGGATAAACTCTTGCCTCGAATGGTGATTCCACTGGAGCAGTTTGTGACCACTGAGGAATCTGTGGACCTCCAAGTGAGGATTCAGGAGGTGCAGCAGCAGGACCCATTTGTGGCAGCTCAACATCAAGAATTGGATGAGAATGGGAGACAAGAGACTCCTTGGGTGTATATTGGGGACCTGTTGCAGTTCCGTGATAGCATTTACATGCATGGAGGTCCTCTTCGTGGCCTTATCTTATGTCAATGTCATGATAGTCCAGCGGCGGGACACTTTGGGATATTCAAAACACTGCACCTCATCTCAAGGACATTTTGGTGACCGAGACTTAAACATGATATGTCAGGATATGTGGCGTCCTGTGGGATCTGTCGACAAGCCAAGTATGCTCCTGGTTCACCCCCTGGTCTCTTGCAGCCCTTGCCCATGCCAGAATGACCTTGGGGGGGTAGTTTCATTGGACTTCATCATTGAGTTACCACCATTGAAAGGTGCTACAACCATTTTGGTGGTGGTGGATATGTTGACTAAAATGGCCCACTTTATTCCATGTTCGGGTCTTCCTATGGCCAGGATAACGGCCCAGTTGTTTATCTTCCACGTATTCAGGTTGCATGGGTTACCAGACCGAATAGTATCAGATCAGGGGGTACAATTTACGGCACGCTTCTGGCAGACCCTACTCACGAAATTGCAGGTTCAGGCGTGTCTGTCATCCGCTCATCACCCCAAAACTGATGGGGGGACAGAGAGAGTGAATGCTATTTTACAGTAGTACCTCCGCTATTTCAGCAATACTCAACAAGACAATTGGGTGGAAATGCTGCTGGTGGCAGAATTTGCTTATTTGCTCAACATGCATCCACCCATGTGTCCCCTTTCTTTGCTAACTATGGTTTTCATCCATGACTTTTCCCTTTAACCCCATTTGATTCCCCAGTTCCGGCAGTGGATACGTTCTTGCAGGAGTTAAAAACCGTGCACCACATGGCTTGCGATCAACTAGAGAGAGCCAAGGAGGACTATAAACGGTTTGCAAATGGCCATTGTCGCGATGTTCCACCTCTAGCAGTAGGCGATCGGGTTTGGCTCTCTACTCGATACTTACCAACGATGCGGCTATCGAAAAAGCTCAATCACCGTTACTTAGGACCTTTTCCGGTCGAGGCGGTGATCAATCCTGTGGCTTTTCATCTCTCCCTGCCATGGACCATGCATATCCATCCTGTTTTTCATCGTTCCCTGTTAGTCCCTGTATCAGCCGACAGCCCGCATAGATCGACTCCCTTACGGCCCGACCCAGTAGCCCCTCTGGGAGTAAGTAGTGGATAGCATCTGAGATTCTTGCCAGTTGTGGGACCGATTTCAGTATTTGGTGGCATGGAAGGGTTATGGGCCAGAGGATTTCACCTGGGTTGATGCCACTGATGTTCATGCTCCTCGTTGGGTCCAGGACTTTCATGCTCGGTTCCCTCAACGCCCTCGTCTGCCTGGTCCCGGGGGATGGGGCCCTGCGGGGGGGATAGTGTCATGCCCCTGGTGGAGACTGACTCCGAGGAAGAGGAGGAACAGTCAACAGGGAGTGGGAGTGTGGCTCCAGAGGTGGTGGAGGAGGCTGGGGAAGGGCAGAGGCCGGCTGAGAGATCAGAGGAGGATCCAGGCCCATCTCCTATCCATCCCAGGGCACGCAGGGAGGAGAGGATCAGGAAAAAGCGTGGTCTCCTCGGGAGGAGGGGGCCATGATCCTCCTCAGGGCTTACAGCTGGAAGCTATGTATATAAGTTCATAAATGCATAGTTAGAATTGCTGGAGACAAGTTAGTGTTTTAGTTCTAAAGAAGGTTTATCTTGGTTGGCGTTCTTCCAACAGATTGTCCCTAGTTATCTTCCTGAAGCTGGCAATTATCTATCCTGGTCTGTCGAGGAACTTTATTCAATATGGTTTGTTTTTGGTTTCTACTTCGTTATTGGCTCTTTGAATGTGAACTGTGTTTCTTGCCTTTGAAATGTTATTTTGACTCCTCCACTGTGAACAATTAAACAGTGAAGCCAAGTTGAAGGCATTAAGAACTTTTAGTTACGTTTTGGTTTTTGTTCTATTTCTGAGATACTCCGGGTCATCACAGGAGCAATCTAGCAGCCGTCTACATCAGCCAAGACTGAATAGAAGAACTGGGGATGGTGGCCTGGAAGGGGTGTGTCTTCAGTTTTTCTATTCAGTCTATAGCCGAAAAGAGTTGAATAAATCCCATACATGGATCCTGTCGAAACCATTCTGGAGAATTCTCGGAAGCATGGCATTCAGACAAGTCAGCCATCAACAGGAACATAGAGAAAAATAACATACATACCATTCAAAGCAGATAATCTAAAAGTTAAAAAAAATCAAAAGGACCAAAGCACCTCCTTGCCTCCAATCAACACCCAGATAAACAGATTAACACCAAGATTAATAATTACATCACCAAGCTATAAACAACACAATTAAGGAAATACCAACTCACAAGCAAACAATAACAGTGAACAACAGCTTAACCAAGGGACCACCAACACTGACAGGGCAATTTGTACATAAACAGAAAGCAAACCCTATTCCCTTCTAGCACTGATGATGTTACCTAGTTGGATAATGAAAAATCTGCAAGATAACAACCAGAGTCAAGAGCACCAAGAATCCCAAATTCAACCATGAGCTGCAGATATTCTCTTCTGTCAGTTAGCAATGGCAATTCTGGTCCCAATTTGCCATCATTAATTTAGGACTACCAGTACATTTTAAATTTCTGTGCCAAATAAATCTTGTGTGAATTGAGCAATTAATTTCTCTAGTAAATATTTGTGTTATTTTCTAATTTGTCTTTTTTTGCTATATAGAACACAGAAAAACAATATGTAAGAAAGAAGGAAGATAAAGCAAGTTCACACTATAGAACTATAAAATTTAAATAGCTTCCATAAATTCAGAGGAGATTAGCTAGTTAAGTTCTTTAGGCTAAACTGTCAAACAAGTAAAATATAGCTTCCTATATACAAGGAATGCACATTGAAACACAACAAACCTGCTGAGCTATCAAAAGCTTCTCTACAAAGCTATCACTAGATATGAGTTCTCTCCACTGACATTGTTGAATATAATGAGACTTCATTCTTTGTCTGGAGTTCTGAGTAATATTTTGGCTGGTAGACCTGACAAGATTATGATTTCTTTTATTCGCTTAAGAGTCAATTCTTTGATACACTATTTTTGTGTTTCCTTCTTTTTATGATGACTTCTATTCCCTATAGATTGTCACAAACCGCTATGCCACTACTGATACAAGATTCTTCCTTATTAAACCAAGATTCTGACAAATTGTATTGTTGTTGTTTAATTTTAGATGGAGGCAACTCCCCTTTACTATATAGTATACAGTCCATTTTCTTAGACAAAACTAATATAAATATTTAAATATTTATATTTAATATAAATATAAAAAGTCTACAACTTTTTAAGAAGTTAAATAGCACTCAGAACTTTCTACGTTTGGACTATTTTCCAAAAACTGACCTAATTTTTATCATTAGTTCTAATAACTGGATTATAGTCTAGTTGGTCTCTTTTAAAATTTATCCAATAAAAAAGTGTTCCTCTTAGCTACAGTGTTAACTATAGATTCACACATTGTGCAAAATCATAATGTAGTTGATTTTGGCTTCATGCCATATATCAATCCAGCACTTTATACTTCAGTAATGTGTGAAGCAAGCCATTAAGGCTTATTTAATAAACTATTGGAAAATTAAACATGGTAAGTTAAGTGTAAACTCATGGCAGTGTAAACTCAGCCAATAAATATATATAAACAAAAAATTCTAAGTGAGTGTAAATGCCAATGAAAAAAGCTGACTTAAATATAACAATACTGAAAACACACAAATAACTACATATGCCTCAAACAATGTGGTTACCAAGCTATAAACACTGAAAAGAAACTTATACCAAACTTATATACCTATAATATAGATATATAATATACAATAATATTTATTTATTTATATTTGAACTTGTATGCCGCCCCATCTCCGAAGACTGGGGGCGGCTCACAGCTAAAATACAGTACAATAAATACTTAAAAAACCATTAAACTAATAACAAGCTCAAATACGAAAAACAAAACATTAAAAACAAATTAAAAACCCATCCCTCCCCCAAGAAGGGGTCACAGCTCGGGTTGGTCAAATAACCAGGTCTTTAACTCACGGCGGAAGGTGTGGAGGTCAGGGGCCAGACGGAGCTCCAGGGGCAGTTGGTTCCAGAGGTCAGGGGCCGCGACAGAATAGGCTCGTCGCCGGGGAATCGCCAGCCGGCATTGACCTACCGACGGGACGCCGAGGAGTCCTTGCCTATGAGCTCGCACAGGGCGGCCGGTATTTGATATTGGAAGAAGACGCTCCCTTAAATATTGAGGACCCATGCCATGCAGGACTTTGTATGTCAAAACTAAAACCTTGAATCTCACCGAGCTAACCGTAGCCAATGCAGGCAGCAGAGGAGGGGGGTAACATGGGAGAACTGGGTAACTCCCATCATCACCACGCCGCATTCTGCACCAGTTGCAATCTCGGATGGTATGCAAGGGCAGTCCTAGATAGAGAGCGTTGCAGTAGTTGAGTCTAGAGGTGACAAGGGCATGAGTGACTGTACGCAGGGCGCCCGTCCAGAAAAGGGCAAAGCTGTCGAACAAGATGGAGCTGGGCAAAGGCCCCTGGCAACGCCCCCACCTGATCCTCCAGCCGAGCCGCACATCCAGGAGGACCCCAGATTCCGTGCCCTATCCACAGGGGCCACACCTCTCCCCTATGGCCAAAGATGGACAATCCTGACTGGGCCGAGACGCCGATATGCACAGCCACTCAGTCTTGGCCAGGTTGAGTCTAAGCATGTTCCCGCCATCCAGATCCGCACCGCATCCAAACACCGGGTCATCAGGGAGAGGGCATCGCTGATTTGGTTTGGGGTAGAGATGTACAGCTGAGTATCATCAGCGCATTGATGGAATCTCACCCCAAAACCACGGATGATCTCACCCAGCTGCTTCATGTAGATGTTAAATAATAGAGGAGAGGACCACCGAGGGACCCCACAATAGAGCACCCTTGGGGCCGACCTAACCCCCCCAACACTGATTGCGACCGCCCCGAGAGGTAGGAGGAGAACCACCAAGAACAGTGCCCCCACTCCCAACCCCCAGGCCCGCAAAGGATACCATGGTCGATGGTATCAAAAGCCGCTGAGAGGTCCAATAGGACCAGGACGGAGGAAAACCCTTCCCGGCCCTCCAGAGATCATCCATCAGCGTGACCAATGCCGTCTCCATGCTGTAACCGGGTCGGAAGCCTGATTGATATGAATCCAGGTAGTCCGCTTCATCCAGGAAAACCGGAACCTGCTGGGCCACCACATTCAACAACCTTCGCCAAAAACGAAGGTTGGAGACTGGACGAAGTTGTCTAACACGGTTGGGTCCAGGGCAGGCTTCTTCAGGAGGGTCTCACCACCGCCTCCTTCAAGGCGGAGGGAAAACACCTCCCTCAATGAAGCGCTGACAACTGCCCGAGCCAACCGCAGGTGGCCTCCCCTGGCGCATACGCCAGCCAGGAGGGACACGGGTCCAACAAACATGTGGTGGAACTCAGTCACGATAATCCTGTCCACTTCATCCTCGGAAACAGAATCGAACTCATCCCAGATAACAGTGGCCAGACTACCTGCCCCTCGATCCTCAGACCACTGCAAATCAGAGGACAGCCCGTCCCAAATGCGAGCGATCTTATCCAGCAGATACTGACCAAATTCCTCAGCAATGGGTCCGGCCCCTCCCCCAAACGGAGGGAGCGCGTGACCCGAAACAGGGCGGCTGGGCGGTTATCTGCAGATGCTATGAGAGTGGAGAAATAACACCTTCTCGCCTCCCTCACAGCTACCAGGTTAAGTCCTAATATAGGCTCTTAGCTGGGCTCGATCGGACTGGGAACGGGTAGACCTCCACCTGCTCTCTAAGCCCCTTCGACGACGTTTCATCTCCCGGAGCTCCTCAGTATACCAAGGGGCAACCCGGGATCCACGGGCGTAAGAGGGCGCATGGGGACAACCCTGTCGAGGGCATCCGACGCAGCCCGTTGCCAGGCAGTTGCCAGATCCTCGGCAGAGCTGTGAGCAAGGGAGGAGGGAAAAAACCCCAGTTCCGCCTGGAACCTCTCAGGGTCCATCAGGCCTGGGGCGAACCATCTAGGTGGCTCCTCATCCCAGCAGTGGGGGGCAGCCTGTTGGAAGACCAGCCATAGGAGATAGTGATCAGACCATGGAACAGGCAAGGCTGTAAAAGTAACTTGCCCTCTGTCACTCTGCCACTGTTCAGAGACAAAAACTAGATCAAGAGTGTTTCCCCCCTCATGAGTCGGGCCTTGAATCAACTGGGTCAGGCCCATGGCCTCCATAGAAGCCATGAATTCCTGGGCTAAACCCGATGCCCCCCCCCAGAGAGGGCAAATTGAAGTCCCCCAAGACCATAAGGTCCGGGAACTCCACCGCCACCCCAGAGGAGATCGAGAAGCCCAGGTAGGGCCGCTGCCACACAGCTGGGGGAAAGGTATGCAAGCAGCAGGCCCACCCGACCACTAGGCCCCCACCTCAAGAGGAGGGTCTCACTCCCGCCAATCTCTGCCACAGAGACCTCCCTTGGAAACAGGGTCTCCCGGATAACCACGGCCACCCCACCACCTTCCTGGGCCCGTGGGTGCAAACCCAAAACCTGGCGGGCATAAATCAACCAGAGGGACACCTCCCTCTGGGCCCAACCAGGTCTCAGTAATACAGGCCAGGTCCACAGCCTCCTCCTCAATGATCTCCCGGAGGAGGGGGGACTTATTAGCTACGGACCTGGCATTCAAATACACCAGCCTAAGCCCAGGGGTCCCAAATCCACTGCCTCCTAGGGAGGAGGCCATAGGGTCGAGCGCCAGCCCACCGCCTCTTAAATGTCGGGTCCCCCATGCCCTAGGCCCCAGAGCCCCACCGGCCCCCGCGCTGCAGAAAGACCCTTCCATCCCCCTCCCCCTCCCTATCCCTTTAAAACACCGAATTAAAATTTTTTAAAGCCGACCCTTGGCTCCCAATCTAAAATTTAGTCCCTTGGTCTCCGCATGCCACCTCTCGATTCCAAGATCCGTCATCAAGGTAAGCTGTCGACAACCCAATGGGCCAACTCAAGGACAAGGGTGCAGTCCTGAGGGCCCATAATTCGGTAGCAGTAGGCCCCCATAACACTAGATTACAATTCATAGGGGGTTAAGGTAAAGTATGGCGACATGTAACAGGGTGATAGATGTTAATTGAGATATAAAATGTCCAAGTGGAGAAGAAAAGAAGGTCCAGGAAACAATATCCAAGAAATTCAGCCCCACAAGCGAGCCTCTCACACCCGCTTGGGGCCGAAGATGACACTAAGTGACCAACCGCTCTCTCACCGCGATGGTCAGAGCAGTCTTGGAATTGAAGGGTCCGATGATTACGTCCCTCTACCCTCTCACAGTAGAGGGACAGTCCTCACATTGTCCTCACCCAACAATGGGAGGGCCCGCCTGAAAACCAAAATCCTGGAAAGGGGGAGGTCCAGATAAAGTTAAGGACCACGACCGCTGGATAGAGACGATAGTTAAACCCACAAAATACAGCGGGAGGGACCAAGCGGCTGAGCTGGCAATGGAAGGACCAAGAATAATACAGTACCGCAGGCAGAAGGTCCAGAGAAGGCCACAGATGTTAAGGAGGAGTCGGTAGATGTTAAGCCACCTCATCATGGCCAGGGTCCAGGGCCATAAAAGCCGGCCAAACGCAGGGGGGTGTCTGTTCCAACCCCCACCAGGCCGATAGCAGCCCAACCGACCCGGCCCGTGCTCGCTGGAACCAGCATTCCTGGCTGGAAACAGACCAGCCACCAAGAAGAGGAAATCAGCGAAGCCATCCAAGGCCTTGGGCCACCAAGAACGCCCCCTACACAGTTCAAGGGCTCTTCGGTTGGTCCAGGAATCCATAGCAGCGGCATCTGAATTCGCCGCCACCGGTACCACAGTCATGGCCACTGCAGCTTCAACGGTCCCTATAAGCAACCAAGCCGTTGGGGTCGTAAAGCTCAACACAGTGGCCGACCCTTTCCTTAAAATGTATATAATATACCGATCATACCATAATAGTTCAGCAGTTTAGTATTTTAAATCCAAGTTGTTGCTCATATCCTAATCACAACAGCATGAATGGATCTCAAAAAACATAACTTTTTTAAAAAAAATCTACATGAGGTTTTTCACAGAATCATTTAAGATAATAATTTATGCTAGGACAAAATAATGTAGTTCCCAGTATATTTACTATTGATGACAATGAAAACATTTTCCTTTAATATAGTAATATACAGTATTTTTTCAGTCTAATTCAACTATACCTTTGTGGTAAGATATATTACTAAAATGAACATTACATCAAGATTAATGTATATCTTAAAGGGATTCCAATAATAATTTCCATTAGGTATTTTACATAAATGAGTTAATGAGAAAAAAAATGTGGCAGACTAAAGCCCCTAGAATTTCTTTAGCTAAATTGTGGCATGGTGATGATGATGATTGTGATGATTTTATCCTATTAGATTTTCAATGTGACGTTTTACCTTTGGGGTAATCTGTTGACTTTTTTTTTACATCTATACAGATGTTGGATCGATTTGATTACTAGACAATTAGATTTCCATATCAGGGATATTTGTTTATATAATACAGCATTTTTGTTAAATATAAATGGGAAAGTTTTTTTAACTATTTGTAGATCCATTATGTAAGGGGAGGGAAGTCTATTAGATTAGGTGTGTGTGTGTGTGTGTGTGTGTGAAATACCACTCAGGTATCACCACAAAATCTCCAGAACTGTAAAGCCGACAAACTTGAAATTTGGTACATATATGTTTCTCTTGGCTTCTAGGTGCTCATTAAGGATTTTTTGAAATGATCAAAGCATTAGTATTTCGTATATTATTAACACACTCTGATGCTAAGGAGTTCTACTCCCTCTCCCCACCTGAAAAGACATCTGTTCCAAATGCAAAACACAAGCAAAGGAGTGGAGTTTCAGTTTTAGTTTCACAGTACCAAGCAGCTTTAGTACAGAACAGTTGAGCTAAGCCATGCCCAGGCTCCTTGCTGTCTCTTTCTTGCTCACACAGCAAATACTGTTTCAATTTCCAAACAGCCCTCAACTCTCTCACACACTGACAGGATGCTAGCCAGATGAATACCGATGGATGCTGGTAGGCAGAATTTTTTTTCCTTATTTTCCTCCCCAAAAACTAACCCTGACCACATAGTTTTATAGCGAAGGATGGATATCGAGCTAATTTTTGATATATCTTTCAGCATTTAGCTGGAGTGGATTTTTTCTTATGCTTAACATTAGATATGTTTGATATTTGTGGGTTTTTTGACACTTTTTGTTCTTTGAAGAATGGAATGCTCAATTTTGGAAAACCAATGGTCAAGGGCAGTGGTTCTCGACTTTTTCTTCACCACGGTCCCTCTTTAAATACCTTTTGTGATACCACAAACCACCAAGATGTAACTCAAGATTTAAATCATAACATTTCTTCAAGCCTTTGCAGATTCCCTATGACATCACACCCTCCCAGGGGTCCACAAACCATAGGTTGAGAAGCACTAGTCTATAGTTAAAGATAAATTTCTTATGATTTAAAAAAAGAAACAAATTCTTCATAAAACTTTAATTTCTGTCAGAGCCTTCAATGACTATTTAAGAAGAAATGGAAACTAGATTATTTATTTTGGCAACTTAAGAAATGTGAAGGCACTTTAGCCCATATGATCTGGTCTTATTCTGTTAATAGATTTGTTTTGGCTTAAAGTTATTACATATATTAATATATTCTTGGGAAGAAATATTATAGATAAGGATCTTAATGAGAGATTGAATTGTATTTCTAAAATATGGAATTTGTCATCTTATGAAAAGCTTGGTTTTATTGACCCTAGAGTAAGGAAGGCGATTTCAGAAAGATAAGTCCTGATTTTAAGGACTGGATCCAGGATATAAATATGTACATTATCTACTTTTGAAAAATCTGTGTATCTTAAAAGCGAGATGACACAATAAGTTGCAACACAGTTTAACAATTAGCTTAATAATTGGATTAATTTTTGTTATTATATAGATTTCTATTAAGCTTTTTCTTCCTTTTTGTCACATTTACTTCATTTTACACATCTGGGTTTTTACTTAAAGAATCTTCAAAACAGCCAATATAATATACACTAAAAAGAAACTTTTAAAAATGTCATTCTAAAACATGAAGTTTTATATTGACTTAAATACATACATAACAAGGAATTTATCACACCAAATGTGATCCAGCAATCACAGTGTTCACTATGTTACTCAGCTGAAAAACAATTATTTCTCAGTGTGAACCCTCTATAAGCTAAGCAAAATTTTATATCCATTAACAAATACATAAACCAATTTGCACATATTTTACACATAACATTAACAGTTATTATCTTTAATATTGAAAAATATTAAGCTATAATTTTTGCAATATATTTATAAAGTGGCCTTTATAAACTGCTTTCCTCAAAGATTCTAAAAATAAAACTACAATATTGCATAAGCAAAAGTGCACAGAAAATTAAGAGAAGGATGTTCATCTCAAGTTTATTTCAATGTATTGTCCAATTATTATTATAATCATTCTGCAATATGAACTAAAAATCAGTAAGGAAAGAAACTAAACAATACTCATTTAAACCAGTAGGAAAGGGACTCTGAATTAGCGATGTGCAAAGCTTTGGAACTCAACAAATTCAAAGTAACCTATTTCAAATGAGATACAACTGGTGGAGGCGGAGGGCAAAGTAATCTGTTTTGAATACTTGGAGATTTTTTTTTCCAGATCAAAACGACTATCCAAGTTTCCCCGAAAATAAGACCCTGTCTTTTTTTTCCCCACCAAAAAAAAGGCACCAAGTCTTATTTTCAGGGGGGGAGAGGGATGTCATCCACTGACTCACCTCACTTGTGTGCGTCACCTCCGGCCTCCTTTTCACTGTCAGAGGCCTTCAGGAACTTCTGCTGCCAGCAAGGCTTTCCTGAAAGCCTCTGCAGTCAATAAGAGAGCTCCGGATCGATCCAGAGCTCTGTTATTGGCTGCAGAGGCCTTCAGGAAAGCCTTGCCAGTTGCAGAAGAAATGGGCCGGCAAAATAGGTGTCAGGGTGTGCGAGGCCTGGTTGCAACTGTCCAAAAATAAGTAGTAGGGCTGTTCCAACCCCATCCTCACCCTAGCTTAATTTTTACCCATGCAACCTAGAGTGAGAAGGATCTTAATTAGGGTTTATTTGGGCGGTAGGGCATATATTGGGCACATATGTAAAAATCAAGCTAGCACTTTCAGGGTAGACCGTATTTTGGGGGAAACATGGTATGAAGATGCAGTCTGCATCCAAATAGCTCCAAAATGCTTGAAATAGCCCATTTTACATTTGAACTGGTTGTTTTGCACTTCAGCTAATTCAGTTCAAAACATTTTGCATTCCAGCTCTAAATCATCATACCCAACATCCAATCACCCATAGCCATACTGGATATGAAATTCAAATGGGAACTGAAATTCAAATACCTTCCATCTCTGCTCCAATCCATGATTGTTTACTATATATTCAGAAAATCAATCATAGTTTAGGCATTAATTTATGGTTAAGCCAAAAATGACAATGTAAGTGTTCCTAGAAAGAACTTATTATTTTATTATTACTATTTCTTGGCCACAGTTCATAAAAGAAATTCCCAATATAAAGGTAGTCCTCAACTTACAATCAAAATTTCCATTGCTAGCAACACAATAGTTAAGTGAATATCCCCCCATTTTACAACCTTTGTTGCCACAGTTAAGTGAATCATTGCAGTTGTTAAGTTAGTAACAGTGAAACTGACTTCTACATTGACTTAGCTTGTCAAAAGGTCACAAAAGGTGATCACGATTACCACAACTGTCATAAATACATGCTAGTTGCCATGAATCTGAACTTTGATCATGTGACCAGAGGGATGCTGCAACGAACATAAGTATGAAAAATAGTCATGTCATTTTTTTCAATACTGCTGTAACAACAAATAGTTACTAAATGAAATGGTTGTAAGTCGAGAATTACTTGTGCAACAAATAATAAAAATAAAGATAGAGACAGGCAGAGAAAATACAAGTAGTCCTCAACCAGCTACCACAATTAGGATCAGCAACAGTGAAAGTGGTTAAGCAAAGTGGTCGCTAAGTGAAACTGCAACTATGCTTATGATCTTTGGCTTTCCTTTGCTTTATAGACCTACAAAGGTCATAAATGCAAGGATTGGTCATAGTTATTTTTTTCAACAATGTAACTATGAACAGTTGTTAAACAAGGCAATCACTAAACAAAGAGTAAGTGTAAGCACAAAATCGCATTTATTCTATGGATGTATAGATGTTATTACCTGTGTTACTATAAATATGTGGTGTTTAACTTTTAAACCCCACTAAAAGTCTGCATTCTCTTTTACTTCACAGCATTCTCAAATATAGTTTTTAAGACTTCAAGTAAAGAGCAGTATGTGTTAGAGAGGGAAAGCTCAGAAAGCAAAAGAGTGTTGGCCATATATATAAAGGAGAAAAGTTAAAGAGGCTATTTTCAAATATTAAAAAGCATTAACCATAGGGGTTACAAAAAGCTGGAAGCATTTTTCTGCCAAGGTCCTAAATATCAGCATGTTTTTCTAGTCAGATAAATATGAAAATATATTTTATTTTGTCCATTACTTCATAACTGAAAAATTAAAGTAGTTAAACCACAATCAGTTTTGCTGGTACTAAAATAACAGTGCACTGATGCAAAGTACATTAAAGTTTCCATATAATGCAATTTTCCTTTATAGAAGTAATAGACACATTTTCTGTATCAATAAAGCAAGTTTAAACATGCAGTCATTTTTGCTTAAATCTCATCTCATTTGTGATAGATGAGAGTATTAACCCATCATGCTGTTAGAGATAGGTCAAGAATCTGTGTCACCTCCTTACCTATAGAAGCTAAATATGGTCACAGATCCTTCTATGTGAATCTCTTTTATATCCCAAACATGTTTTATCTCTGTCTGTATGTGTAAGTGTGGAATTATCTATATACTATACCAGCCATCACTGAAGTCAAACTAAATGAAGGATCAATAATATAATATAAGAATACCCAAATGACAAGTGTTGTGTATACATCCAGAATCAAGCATGTAAATCAATACCATACAGTTTTAATGCAAAATCTGTGTGGGCAGATTCTTCAAACAACACAATGAGAATTCAACAATTAGTAGATAAAACTGAACAAAAAATACCGTTAACTATATTCATGTAGTTTTTTGTACATAACACAACTGCTTGTATGAAAAGGGAGAACTAAGGCCAGTTAATTAAGTTAACTGTAATTAAGGTGTATTCAGAAGTACCCATAACAAATAAAGTTATCCTACCACCACAGCAGCCCTCCAATCTTGATTGAGAGCTTTGCATCTTCAAGGGAGAGGTCCTCAGGGGTTTCACATTTTATTCTGAGTAGAACATTATTTCTTAAAGCATTTTACAACTTGAAAATGTTTAGTTTCCACATAGGAGGTGAAGGTAAGTGACATGGCTGATAGAACAATGTGACTTCTTTTATGGCCAAACCAGGGGTCCATGAAAATGACACCCAAATTCCTACCCTTCATTTTGCAGCTTTCTTTGCACACATTTTTAGCAAATTTTACAATTACCTGTTCTAAAGGAGCAAAAATCAAAGCAAATAAAAGACTCTCAAATTCCAATGTTTCCAAATTCACATGCACACTTATTTTTAGAGGTGCAAGAACTTGCCTTCAACCATATTTAGATAGATACATCACCAAATCAATCATATGTATCAAAATATGAATACAAAGGGACATTGTCTTTTCCAAACAGTACAAGGTAATTATAATTAAAATAATAGTTTAGCTTTAAATTTTTATCACTGCCACTTTTATCACATTTACTAAATGAAAAGCGGATCATAAACAACTACATTCTGGAATATTCTACTTTTAAAATACAATTATTTTGAAATAATTCACAACTTGACTACATGCCAGAATATACAGTTCATATGACACATGGATGCAGTCAATGTCCTTTTATTTTCCTCTCCTTACACCCAGCTTAATCTTATCCAAATTTGAGCAAAGAAAAGGACAAATCATTTAATCCTGCATCTATTTAATGAATAAAATTCTGAGAACACCATTTAAGAGTCAATTGGGCTGTATGGAATGGAACTAAAATTTAAAACCAACATCATAATTCCTAGTAAATTCAGAAATCAATTCTATATACCTGCTCTAAATCAAAGTTTTCATGTCCTAAAATATAAAATATTCCCATAGAAGTAATTTCTAAGTAATCTTATATATCTATGGAAATAAACATTTCAGCACAGTAACTACACTTCGACTGTTTTATCAAATATTTCAATTGATATATTATATTGTAGTATCCTTAAATTAAATTATATAATGATATAATACCACTGATGAATTTCTAAGGTACTATACAGTATATTATACAAAATCACTAGTATATACTTTTAAATTTGTTCATTAAATGAAAATCATATAACATATGAAGTCTGGTTTCCATTAGGACAAACATTTCTTCAATTTAAGGTGTTTTGGAAAACATATCATTTGTGTCACTTAAAACATGTATCCTAAAGATACATATTGTTCCAATGGTACAAACCACTTGCTTAAATTTGTCTTTCCCACTCATCAAACGTTAAATACAAACCTGTATTTTTTCCAACAAAAAGTCATTTTGAAGTATTTACTATGAAGTTTAAGAAAGGGAAATTCTTTAAATAATTTTTTTAAGATGACAACATCTTAAATGTATCCATCTATTTAAAATAACCTCCTTAGGGGTAGTGAAGAACCAAAAAACAATTTATGACAATTTATGTTCAAAAGGATGACACGGTTGTCACAGCATTTCACTACAGTGGTAGTACTTAAACTCCAGCATCTGAACAATTATTTGGCAAAAAGAACAGTCTATAAACTTTTGGAACATGGGAAGTACATAATAGTACATCGCAACAGTATAATATGCAAAGCTGTTAAAAGTATAAGGGAGACATTCTATTGCACTTTCCTCTGTAGGCAGCAGAAGTATTGATGAAGCCTGCAGATGCAGCAACAGAACTGTCCATAAAAAGCCAAGACAGCTGTTGCCATGGCTACTATAAGTCAGTTTATCAGAAAAAATATTGTGATTACTCAGAAGTTTGGGTTTAAAAGATCCTTAAGCTTCGATGGCTAATTGACTGAGGAGATCAACTATGATTCTGCATCCAAATATATTGTCTTCAAATAGCCATGGTTAACAATACTAGGATACACAGCAGGAGGGGAAAAGAATGAATCAATGCCTTTCTGCTATTGCTCCTTCTCTTCAAGTACTGACAGTTTGTGTTCCATATGCAGTCAAAAAACAAAACACACACCATATTTTCAGTTTATGTGAGGGTTGATGATTTTTTTTAAAAAAAAAATAGCCCTATTGACAGAGTCAAAAAGAGTGATCAGAGTGTTAGGCCTCATATTTTTTCATTTTGCCAGTTACATATTTCATCTTTTCTTATTGGCTTCTTATTCAGTGCAACAAGAGAGGTTTTCAAACCCATTTCTATTTTCATGGTGAGAACTATTTTATTCCACTGAAAGGGTAGAAATTAAACTTCCCTCACTTGCTATACATTGCTTGTTCTACTATCAATAGACAGAAGTATAACATTATAAGTGAAATGGGAAGGTAGCAATAGTTAACATCTTGCAGCAAATTAGATGTAAGCTGTGTTGATAAGCAATGCAAAAGTCACTACGGATCCCAATCAATAAGACCTAAATAGAATTCCATATACTGTGTATTAGTTTTCCCTTTGCTCCATATACATTTCCCAATCCCATTCTACATTGGCTAGTGTCTTCTATCTTAGAGAAGATATGGGGAACTCACTGGCAAGGGGTCTGTGCATTCCTCTGGATTGCCTGCCTATGTTGCTGACAGCAAATACTGCATCTATTATCTGTCTAGACTGATAAAATATTGCAACTGAGCAACTAAAACAGAGACTGTATGGAATAAGTTTCCAACCAGTGAAGCATTTGAGTAAATGCACATTTTTACTGTCCACTCTAAGTAACTTGAATATAATATACACTATAATCCTAAAATTCCCAGCTTTCATTTCCATCATGAGATGAATTTTGGTTTTAGATAAATACTGCCAGAGTTGGTTGTAAAAGGTAATGAAGTAAAGTATTAAATAGGAGGCCACTCTTCACATTTTCAAAGTTGAATATCCTATAAACAAAAGTCTATACAAAATAATGATATTAATGTGTCAAATAATTACCCTGCATTAAAAAAAACTTTCAAAATTTGCTCAATATAATGTAACAATTAAGTTTTATCTGTTCTAAATATAAATGAGGTTTATAAATGCAGTTATTTCTATATAGATCTCAAGTTCTTTTAAAAGTTTGAAATCTTACATTTAAGTCATTTCCCAGCTTTTAGTTTTAAAGAAGTAATACAAAATTAAATTTTTAGAACATATGACAAGGATAAATGTTAAAACGTTCACTTCAAATTTGTTCATTAAGCATTTCTGTGTTGCCAATATCAAAAACAAATCTAGGCAACTCACATAGAAAAAACACAGTATAATGTCCCATAAAAAACACTACAAGAAATTAAAAATATAACATCAAGTGACATAAGGGTGTAACTCTCAGAAACACATTGGTCCTTAAGAACTTGCAAAAACACAGCAAACAGATTTTTCTTCTTAAAAGATACCCCATGAATGACACAAGTTAACAACCAGAGGATTTTTTTAATACCATAATTACTGTAGGAATTGTGAACATCTTTTCAAACATCCATGGTTTTTCAAATACTTTACTAAAATATTTGTGAGCAATAACAAAGATAAATAACAAAGATAAATAAAATTTACAATACTTATACAAGTTTAATAGTAAAGAAACTAGTTATGGTGCCATTTAACATCCAAAGCAGTAAGATAATAACTTGGGAATTTCTTCATTCTCTGACATAGTTGCGGTCGATATATTCCTATCACACACCCAATTATCTGCAAACATATAACTCTCTAAATATCTACACAAAATACATCATTTCCAAAATACTTTCAACTAGAGACAAATTAATCAATTATTTCTCCTTGCAATTTAATGCACTTTCAGGACCACCTCTTTCAACCAATTCCATGGATTCTCACAAAACGGGCCTCCAAGGGTACCCTATGCTGTGATTGTATCCTGTATTATGGAATGAACCTAACTTCCTGGCCTTCAAAAAAAAAGCCTCCTCTCAAAACAAGACTTTTCCATAGCGCTAATGCTGTGAAGGTTACCAGCGAAGTCTACAAAAGTGGGGAACATAAAAAATCATTATGTAAATAAATAAAACTCTTTACCCCAAAATACCTTATTCCTTTAAATTATCAATTTATGTCAGATCATATTAGTTCAATGTAAAATGTGAAACTTGAACTAATGAAGAAGCAGTGATCTCTCTTTGCGCCATGCATTCTTAAAAAAAGAAAAACTATTCAGAAGGCTTCTACAAGACAAGAAAGAACTGGGTTCATATCCAAAATTTACAAGGAACCATGTAAAACAGCAATGTAGGGCCACTATAAAATTACAATCAGGTGTATTTTTATAACAGGATCATACATTTAAATGTCCAAATATTAACATATTCTGATGAAATCAAGAATTACTGCTTCTTTTTAAAGTTAGCTCAGATATCACAGATTATAAATCATATCGTTGACTTATTGTGAAGTTTGTCCACTGTATTATTCATTAAAAGTGAAAAGAATGAAAACATGTGTCTTTAAACTATGAGTTACACTAATACTACTGCAATTCTATACATATCTACTCAGAAATTATTCCTATTGATTTCAGCAGATTTCCAGTTCAGTACATAGTTTAATAATTTTTAATTAGGACTAATATGGAATGGATAAGCTATGCAAAGTAATGCCCTGAATACTTAAGCTCCCAATAAATTTTAGTGCTGAATCTATTCGAAAAATACTAAACAAATTCACCCTAATTTAAATTCTCTATGGATGCCTTAAAATTAGGGTGCCAGTTCTTAGAAAAATTGTTTCCTCCTATATATATGTGAATGAAACAATAAAACTTTGCTTTAGTATTATAATCTGTTATTAATGCTACAGTATAAGAAATATATGCAATGAAACTTTTTCTATATAGAATTAACAAAAGAAAAAACTTTATCCAAACTTATATTCAAGTTGCATTATTTCAATTAAATTTTAAGCATGCAATTAGATCTGATCCCACTAAAATTAAAATAAGTTTAAGAGATGGATTACATCAAAATGATTATTGGAATTTAAGAACTTTTGTTTTTACAAGAAATAAACATTGAAGTCCAATATTGAACACTTATGCATATAAAATGTGAAATGTTTCAATATCAACATAACTTACAATACATACGGAAAGAGAAAATAAGCTGATTCCACGCTTAACTATTGTTTTGAATGTAGTCTAGATCTGCTTCACTTAACTGGTGCTCCAAATCTGTTGGAGTTCAACAGCCCTAATACCTCAGTGGGAATGGCCAGTGGGAGTCAGGTCTAGCTAGTCTAGGGGAAGCTGTTTTTGAAAACATGCCACAATATTGATACCAAGTATCACACACATTTATGTTTGCAGTGCAAAAAATTTTGTGTTCTACACCCTGTAATAAAATGTAATAATTCATTATATTTGATTTGAAAAAATATCAACAAAAAAGGCAGAAGAAAGTTTGCCTCAGTTTCCTTGCATTTAAAACATGTCTACTCAGAAGACCAACCAAGGCTTATATAGAAGTACAGCCTTAAGAAAGTAAACAATTTTATCAGTTTTGAAGGCCATCATATGTAAGTAGTGAAACAGAACATACCCCAATTCCATTTAAAAAGTAGACCTTCAATGCTGCATATTAATGTCAATAATACCTCTTATTTCCCCATAAATACCCACACTTAGACCAGTAGGGTAGGTTTTTGACAGTTGTTACACTAATCAAAACTTGCCAACCCCTCCCCCAGCAAATGGTCAATTTTTAAAAGAAGCATAACAATGTACTATTTTCATTTTTCCAGACTACTATAGCCACTATTGTAGAAGAGATCTGAGAAGTTAAGCCTGCATTTGTCATTTAAGAACAATATATGCTGATACAATGTATTTTTATTACTTTAGAGATAATACTTTCCAAAGTTTCTGACCAACATACATTACTCAATCCATAGTAAGAATTAGAATTGTGAGGAAATTCTTAGAATGTGTAAAAATAGTGCTTTTACTTAAAATTCTTAGTAATGATTTATGTAGTAAGACAATATTTTGTGAAAAGTATTTTAAAAATATAGTTTAAAATATATTCAAAGTTATAGATTTGCAAAGTTCCTCACATGTTTAGCAAGATCACTAGTGTTTATGACAGCTGACTTCAGTTTTCCCTGAAATACCAGCATGTTAAACAAGACTTTCAATCCCATTTCATCTTACTTTCCATAAGAAAAGAACATTCAATATTCACTAATATATTCAGATTGTAGTGGTCACTATAGTTAAGCCATTAGAAAACAAAAAAAGGAAAAAGGAAAGAAATAGTTAGAAAGTGAAACCAGACAAGTTCTGCCAAAGGAAATGATAAATAAAATGCAAGCAGTTCTATGAAAAAGAGTTCCTAAAACTCTTATTCTCTTTCTGGTGTTCAACTTTTTATTTCAAAAGGTTGAAATTCTAAAAATACAATAGAAATTTGTTTAAGACTGGACAGCATGTTTGGCAAAATACTGGCCTGTGATATTACAGAATCATATGTTAATAATGCTTGCCCTAAAGCTGTTGCTACTTTTAGTCTTACAGAATAACAGTATTTCAACAATAATGAGCTGGAACTGCACTTTTCCTGAATACTATACTATAATAATAATTTACTCTGATTTGCATGCCTAGGTTTACTAATTTCAAATCTAATGTTATTCAGTGGAAAAACACATAACTTTATCATTATGTTTAGAATATTCTACCTCATATTTATACTATGTTTGTATGAAAATCTTAACTTTTTAAGATACCATCCTTATTGAAAATATATCTGAAAAACCCAATCTCAACAGCCAAGATCTCTGTACCATAATCATAACATAGATTTCACTAAGTATTAATTCATCAAAATGTACAAATCATTTCTTAGAGAAGTTTATTACAAACATGACACAGTAAATGGCAACAGCACATTTATTTGGGAGTTGTTTGCACCAATTTTACTAACAATTTATTCTCCACATAAATGTGTCATTTAAAATAAAGGACTTATAACCTGCAATTTAAGTGAAATGACATCCTCACACCTTTCAGAACATCCTTGTCACTAGCAAACATCACAGATAAATGCATACTGATCATAAAACCTCATTTTCTGTCACTTGGTTTAATTGTGTTGATCTAATTCATTTTTATATCCACAACAAAAAAGTATTGTTTAATCCTGAAACTAACTGAACTGCAGACATGTAAAGTGGGGGAGGGACAGAATCCCATCTGTAGTAAGCTCAGAATAACAAAGAAACAAACACACAGAAAAGTAACAAGATACACATGCACAAAACCACCAGACCAAATGGCAGTCCCATACACCCCCTACTCTTTGTACCTAACACAGAGAAATGGGAGGAATAGAGAGGGAGAAGAGAGAAGAAGGTACACGTCTCCAGTCACTGCAAACATGTGCCAGAGCAGGAGTGTGAAATCCCAAAGGTGTCCTTGCACTGAGCTTTGTATCCATGCAAAATGGGCTGCCCCAGGGTGAGGGGGGCAAGAGAGACTTCAGAATAACAAGTTGCTGAAGAAACGGAATTTTCCCAGCACTACTCGGGCTACCAAGACAAATTAAAAGGCAAAAAAAAGGGGGGGGAGGAAAAAAGAAGAAGGGAGGAGAGGAAAAACCGCCGCCGCAGCAGCTTTACTACGAAGCCTCGATCATCAAAGCAGGAGCATCTTCAAGGTAATAAAACTTCCTCGGCGGCAGCATCAGGGAGGAAGAAGAAAATGAACCCCACAGAAAAACGGCCTAGAAAAAAGATCATCCTGGGGAGGAGGAGTGGGGGAAACGGTCCTCTTCCCTTCCCCTCTCTTTGCAAAAATGTGTCATTTCTCTCCCCCCCACAACACACACATACACACACACTCTCTCTCTCTCCAATGTGTCACCTAACCCCTCCCGCTCCACCACCACCTCCTCCTCTCACAGAAACTTACTTCAATCCTCACAGGTGACAGAGAAAGGACATGCCCCCTTCCCGCATCCCTAGGCGTTATACCTCCGGGTGAGGGGGGGAAGCGGGTGAATTACCCTGAAGTTGTGGCTCCTCATCTCCAAGTTGGCTCCGGAGTCTTCCATGGTGGACTCCCTCCTCCCAGCGCGCACCCACACACCATCCACCCTTTTTCTGTTTCTCCCCCCGCCACCCACCCCCCAAAACTCCCGAGCCAGGCAACAGAGGACGGGGGGGGGGAGTGGGGGGAGAGAAAGAAAGGGGAAAGGGGGGGAAGGAGAGAGAATATCCAAAAGGTGGGATACTACACCCTGCTGGTGGTGGTGATGTTGCCGCCGAGGTGGTCTGGCTGGGGTCCCCCTGGCAGGACCTCTCTTTGAGGGGGAAAGGAGTCCTCTTCATAGGGAGAAGGCGGTGCAGCTGCTCCTCTGGGCCTCCCTGTCCCCCTCTTCTTGGCTCCTCTCTCTCTCTCCTCCTCCTCTCACTTTCTTTAATCTAAGCTGGGAGTGGAAGATGGTTGGTTGGTTGCTCCCTCCTCCTCCTCCTCCTCCTCCTGCTTTTCTCTTCTCTCTCTCTCCTCTGAGGGGTCCTTTTCCTTCCCCTTTCCCAGGGGGGCTCCTCCTGCAGAGGGGAGGAGGGGACAGGCAGGAAGAAAGGAACGAAGCAGAAGAGGCGCAGAAGAAGAGAAACTGTGACACAAAAACAAGCCGAGAAGCTGAACTCTTCTTCAATCCCATTCACCCGGCCCGGCCGCAGCACCCGCACGCCTGAATCCCTCCGCCACCGGCCCTCCGTTTTTTTTCCCCTCCTCGCTTTGCTTTGCTTTGCTTTGCTTTTGCCTGGCCTGCCAGCGGCGCGCGCTCCAGACTCCCTCGCTTGCCCGCGCGCCCCCGACACAACTCTCTCGCACACAAACGCGGCTTACTTCGGCCGCTCTCCGAAGCGAAGAAGGAGCCGAGGTTTGGGGGACAAAAGCGGAGGAGGAGGCGGAGGAGGCCTCCCCTTCAACCGGGGCTCCCCACCTTATCTCCCTATGAATGAAGGAGGAGGGGGTGGCCGGCCTGCTTGGGGAGAGGAGGGGGCGCCTCAAGGCTTCTCCAGAGGGACTACTTGACGTGTCGGTGCAGCGAATTTATTTCCCTTTGCCTAAGGAACGGGCTGTGGTGCGGCACCCATTGCCTAGGGAAAAAACCCGGATGTAAAGTGAGTGAAACTAAAGTAGAGTGAAGTAGGGCAGCAAACTCTCGCAGAGCAGCGGTGGCAGGAAAAGATCACGCACCGGGGCAGGCAGAGGAGGGAGGGGGGAAACGAAGCAGGGCTCATGCACTGGGGCAGGCGGTGGGAGCAGCAGCAGCCAGAGGAAACCAGAAGTGCGAGCATCTTTTTTTTCCCCCCCTATTGCAAGTGGCTCTGCGCAGGAAGCGGATACACTAAGGAATGTGGAGAAATGCAGCCGAGCATCCTCGCTCGCTCGCCCCCCCACCCCGCCCCAATGTAAAGGATTCTGCACAGGAAGCGAATGCACCAGGGCAATAGGAAAAGAACAACAACAGCAGCAGCAGCGAACAAGCTGGTAGTGTCCTCGCAAACGTGCTCTTCACCCATTTGCAAAAGAATCCGTACAGGAAGTTGATGCACCAAAGGCAGGAATAATAATAATTTTTTAAAAAAAGAACAATCGCCCCAATGCAAGGGGCTTTGCACAGGAAGTGGATGCACCAAGGGCAGCGGCGACACACACGCATCTTTAGCCTGGCGTATGGGATTTTTGCACAGGAAGCTGACATACCGGAGGAGGGAAAGGGGTGTGAGAGAGACCCAAGAATTCTCACCATCATCCCAAAGCGAGGAGCTTGGACAGGAAGTTGATGCAACAGGGCAGTAAGGGCTGCGAGGTTTGGGGAAGGGGAGCGAGTAGGGAGGGAGAGAAAAATAACTATACATGCACCATTCTAACAATGGGAAGAGCCCTTGGATTATACCTAGCTGAAAGAAAATATCGCTGCAATAAATGGAGGTCATTGTTACAAAGTTAACATATGTTGGGTGGCTGGGTAAAATTAAAGGAGAGGGCGAGTTATTGAGTGACTTCATGATAGGTAAGCTGAGGTTATAGAACCATAGCTGACCACAAACCAGCCAACCATGTTTTAATTAAATGTATTGTGTGAACTGAGCCAGTGGGGTTGGTTAATGGTTGCATTGCTTGAGCATAAGCAGTTGGAACAATTTAGCAAATCCTGGAAAGCGTCCTGTGCAAACGCCACCAGAGAAATATCTTGCTAGTGTACCAAAGTAAAAGAAAGATGTATCCTATTAGCATCTCAAGCATAACTTGAGTGAGCAGGGTATACTCTGTAAAATCAATATGTATGTTTACTTACTTGGTTATAAGATTCTCTTCTTACCTGTGTTTATTTTATCTGTCTTAATTAAATTAATGTTGGGTTTTAATTGAAATTTATAATGCCTGTTTTTTGTTAATAAGATTTTCTGAGCAACAGAAAATGTATGTAATTGTAACCTAACGTTGGTTAGAAATTAACACAAAGTGAAAATAAAGTTTATCTTTGTTATCCAATGTTTGATATGTTTGAAATTTTGTCTGTGTTGGAATTGCAATAGAATTTTATCATAATTTTCTATTTATAAATATACAGTATACAAAGACTATACTTGTACTGTATTTTGAATTAAATAATCAGATCAATTAACATTGATCAAACTAAAATGTGGATTCTAAATATATTGCTAAAATTCATGCAAAAGAAATCAGTGATATTTCATGTTGTGAATAAAGTATCATACACATACTATATAATTTTTGCCAGATTGTATCAAACTACTTGCAATACATGCAAAACGCAATGACATAGCAGATATATTTAGATTCATGATGTTAGATGTAGTGTTATGGTTTGTTTTCAGTTTCAACTATGTATTGAGTTGATTATGCTCTTCATAATACTTAATAAAAAGCTAAAAGTTTAATACACTTTATATTTGCAAAGCCTGGATGAGAACATTTAAAGTTTTTTGTGTGAGTATGTTAATATATGAATTTGTTAGTCATTAACCATTTGATAATTAGATCATATAGCCATCAACTTCAAAGGCAGTAGGCCATTTAACAGCAGCTACGAGGGAGTAATAATGGTTCTTGTGTTAAAGAAGCTATGGCATATTTCCTTAAGCTGCATGGTTTATAAATCAGAATACTTTGGTTGACAGAATACATATTATCCCAAAAAAATCCCGGTAGTAGTTAATAAGATGTGTAAACCTCTTAATTGAGCTGGGTTTAGTTTTATAATAAACAAGGGACTAAATTTAAGTTTAGTTCACCAAAAATGTTTCAGATACTATGCTCATCTTTAGATAAGCTACAAATTGAAGAGCTGTATGGACAGGTTGAGATGATGCTACTTACATTCTCACTAAGTACTCTGGTTAACACAAAGCAAGCTTGGGTATCTCAAACAATTTCATTAATTTCAATACATTCTCCAAAGATTGGATCCAACCCACTGCCTTTGGGTGCTGCAGTAGGGAAAGGTGCCTTGTACAAACATCTTTGAAAATTTTATGACCTCTATTTGATCAATAAATTGTGTGGGAAACCTGGATGAATTAATTGTGCAATTAGTAACAATGCAATAATTATGAGTAAAGGATGAGAGTAATGTGACAGTAATATGTTTTATAATCTTTGGTTTTCTGCTGATGTTTAAAATAGGAGTACCTTATGGCATTCTGTGATAGTAAAGCATCTAGCAACTGTAGGCATGTTCAGTTTTGTTTATCACAACTTTCAATTGAGCAATACAGGGGAAGTCACAGATTCTAAAGAACTGATAACCTTGGAGAATATTACTCTGTTTTGTATTGGTAATAGGCTAATAAATGTAAAGGTTTTCTTTAAAGGAATTTTGTTAATTTTATATAATTATATTTTGTAAAGTACATAATTTTACTTTTGAATAGTACATAATAATTTCCCAATTAGTATATAGATTTATGTTTTTGCTATCTCTTTATGTACTTTCTGCAATAATTATTTCAGCTCTTAATATATGTGTTATGTGTGTGTATACACATACACACACAGAGACACAAAGTTGTAAAGAAAACTTACAAGGTTGTATAAAAGTACTTTAAATAAGTAGTAAGCTGCCCTTTGCTTGAAATTGATTTTAAAGACTATACAGTTACAATTTTTAACCACTTTACTTTCATTTTACCCGTTTTAATGGACTTGCTTAGATAAATAACTTGCTTAGATAAATAATAGAAACACAAGCTGAGGCAAACCTGTGCTACAGTTATTTTTGTTTCTGAAGTATGTCTTTCAAATATAATTATTACATTATAGGGCCTTTATGTAGTGTACTGATTTTGTAATGCCATTCTGCATTTAGAAGGTTTTTGCAAAGTCATACTGATAATTTCTGAGGCATTTCCCAGATAAAGTGCAGGCAATATAGATGTTCAGTGTTACACTATTGGTAGTTTTATTCTACCTTTTTATTAAAATCTTATGGATATATACGGGAAAACATACTTAGTCATTCCCTACCTTGATAGGTCCTATTGCCATCTTTTTTTGTCTCCTCCCATATGTTGACCGCCAGACTGAGATCATATACTACACTAACCATAGTATGTTTAATCATGATTGAATAAGGCTTATATAACACAGTTAAAAATAAGTTTATAAACTATGGTTGAGTTCATAATACAAGCTAAACAAAAAGCAAGTAACATTATCTTCTACTCCGTGAGCACAGAAATCCATTTTAAAAATTGTGTTTCCAGACATCTTTTGAGCTTGGGTGCAAAAATTTCAAAGGGGGAAACATGTAATGTGTATTAGAAATAGAATCTGATGATGACACTCTACTGTACACAGAAATGAGAAATAAGTTAAAAAGATGAATGGGTTTCCAAATTCCGCAGTATCATCTTGCTTATTTAGTAATAAAATCGATTTTAACTTTGGGATGCACAGTTTTTACTGAAAAAGAAGTTGTGGTTTCAGTGTGATAATCTTCGAGAAAATATGTACAAGAATTTGGAAATCTAAAAAGAAAATTGGCATCGATTTATTTTTATTCCATTTTTTAAATTATTGCAATATTGTATTTTGAATGCTTCGTTTTATCTTTTTATCCTATATTAGTCTCCAGGCCTTTAATCACTTTAGTTCTTCTTTGCACTTTTTCCAACTTCTCAACATCTTTTTGGTAATGTGGTAACCAAAACAATGCAGTATTCCAGTTGTGGTCTTACTAAGGCTTTATAAAGTGGTACTAATACTTCACATGATTTTGATTCTGTGTCTCTGTTTATACAACCAAGGATTGTATTAGCCTTTTTGGCTGCTGCCGCAGACTGCTGACCACTTTTTTATGTGTTCATCCATCAGGACTCCAAGGTCCTTCTCACAGTTACTGTTTTTGAGCCAGGATTCGCCTAATCTGTACTTGTACCTTTGATTTTTCCTGCCCAGGAGTAAAATTTTGCTTTTTTTTTCACATTAAATTTCATTTTGTTAGGGCCCATTGTTGAAGTCTGTCAATAACTTTGGATCCTGAGCCTTCTGGGGTTTAGGCTATTCCTGCCAGCTTAGGGTCATCTGAAAATTTAATGAGTTCCCCTTCTATTCCCCCATAAATATTAAAGAGTACTGGGCCTAAGATGGAACCTGCTTACTCTTCTCCATGTAGATGTAGTACCATTAAGGACTACTCTGAATACGTCAACCAATTACAAATCCATCTGGTCATGATGCTGTCTATCCCACATTTTTCTAGCATACCGAGATGTAGGTTGTGGTCTACTTTGTCAAATGCCTTGCTGAAGTCTATACGATGTCCACAGATTTCGCCAGTCTACTAATTTAGTCACATTGTCAAAGAATGAAATAAGATTGGCAGGATCTCTTTTTAACAAACTCATGCTGGCTACTAGTTATAACTTACTTTGTTTCTAGATATTCAAAGATCTGGGTTTTTTTTTCAGTATCTTCCCAGGCATTGATGTTAGTCTGATTGTTCTGTAGTTTCCTGGGTTGATTTTTTTTCCTTTTTTGAAGATGGAAACCACATCAGCTCTTTTCCAATCCTCTGGTAGTTTCCTGGTGCTCCAAGATTTTGTAAAGATATGATTACAATGGTTCTGAGATAACATTTGCCAGCTTCTTCAGAATTCTGGCATGTTATCCATCAGGTTCCAGTGAGTTACATTTATGAAGGGCAGACAGGTGTTCTACCATTTTCTTGCTTATTTTAATTTTTATTTCTAGTCTTTTTTTACAATTATGTGATTGATGCAAAGAATGAGTTAACAGAATAAGAATAGAATATAATTAGAATAGAATAGAATAGAATACTTTATTGGCCAAGTGTGATTGGACACACAAGGAATTTGTCTTGGTGTAAATACTCTCAGTATACCTAAAAGAAAAGATACATTCATCAAGAGTCGAGAATCATAAGATACAGCACTTCAGCAGCTCTGCTACGTCTCTACTGCCTGTTACTTCACTGCCATCTTCTCTCTTTAGTTCACTGACTGTTTCCTTGACTTTTTCTTGTTATTTAGATGTTGAAAAAAACTTTTTTATAGTTATCTTTGACTTTTGTTGCAAGTCTTTGTTCATTCTGAGCCTTTGCTTTCCTGGCTTCATCTTTGCAGATTCAGGCTATCTGTTGATCGCCTCCCTCAATTTCAGTTTAAAGACCTTTGGATCAGATGAGCCAGTCGTTTTCTGAATATGTTCTTACCAGTTTTTGTGAGGTTCACTCCATCCCTTGCCCGTAGCCCTTCATATAGGTGATGCAAACCATGGTCTAGGAAGCTGAAATTCTGTTGATGACACCCATTTTTAAGCCAGTGGTTTGTTTGTAAAATCCTTTGTCCCTCATTGGATGTTGGCCTTTTTTTGGAAGTATAGATGAAGATACCACTTGTGCTGCTAATTCTTTAATTTTCTTCCCTAGCTGTTCATAATCTCTTGTTATTGTTTTCAAATTCATTGTTGTGTCATTGGTCCTCACATGTAGAAGAAAGGGGTAGTAATCTGTGGGATTGATTATTTTAGTACTCAGTTACATTTTTTATTTTTGCTCCAGGGAGACTATATACCTCCCTAGATTGACTGCCTGGTCTGCAGACTATAGTTTCTGTTCCCCTAAAAATTGAATCTCCTATCACCAATATTTGCCTTTTTTTCCCTAGAGAAGTCTGAAATAGTTTTCTTCCTGTCAGAGGAATACTGGATTGTGTTTCTTTTTTAGAAACTAACACTCTTTGGTGAGTGTCTATATTTTCTTCCAGAGGGAGCCTATGAAAGCGATTGTTCAGTTCCAGAGAGGTTTAATTGGAGTGGGCTAGGGTACATACCGTGTTTCCCCGAAAATAAGACACTGTCTTATATTTTTTTTGGCTCCCAAAAACACACTAGGTCTTATTTTCGGGGTAGGTCTTATATATTTATGGTGCCAAATAGTGGGTGTGAGTGGGTAGGGGGTGTTTGTGGGCACGGTTGCTCCTGAAAATCTTCCTGGAACTGGAGATTTACACTAGGTCTTATTTTCGGGGTAGGTCTTATATTAGGGCAGGTTTAGAAAATAGTGCTAGGTCTTACTTTCGGGGTAGGTCTTATTTTCGGGGAAACACGGTAGTAGGGGTTTTGCTCTTGGTTGTTGTTTTCTTCTAAAAGTGACGTGTTTCCACCTGTCTTGTTCTTTAGGTACATATGCAGGCTCGTTTTTTACGGAAGCTGTTTATTCCCTTGCATACCATCCGGAGACTGCAGCTGGTGCAAAATGCGGCGCGGGCGTGATGGGAGTTTCCGTTCTCCCATGTTAGCCCCTCCTGCGCTGCCTGCATTGGTTGCCGGTTGCCCTCCGGGTGAGATTCAAGGTTTTAACTTTAACATACAAAGTCCTACATGACATGGGTCCTTATTATTTAAGGGAGAGACTGCTGCCGACATCGAATACTAACCGCCCTGTACGAAGTCACAGACAGGGACTCCTTGGGGTCCCATCAGCCGGGCAATGCCGCTGGCGGTCCCCGACGGCGTGCCTATTCTGTCGCGGTCCCTGAACTCTGGAATCAACTTCCCTGGGGCTCGCTTGGCCCCTGACCTCCGCACCTTCCGCCATGACTTGAAGACCTGGTTATTGGACCAAGCCGGGCTGTGACCTATGGGTGGGGTGTTTTAGATTTGCGGTTTTTTAGTTTTGTATTAATTGGGACCATTAATTTAATTCTTTTTTAAATATTTATTGTGTCTGTTTTATTGTAAGCCGAGTCTTCGGAGATGGGGCGGCATATAAGTCCCATTAATAAATAATAATAATAAATAAATAAATAATAATATTGTGTTCAGATTGGGTATATTGTTTTTTTTCTTTATGTTCATATATGGGGTCATCATTATTTTTTTAGAAGCTGTTTGCTCCCTATTGTGTTTTATTTTGGTGTACTTGTTTAGGTTGGGATTTTTCGTTTTGTTCATTGAGTTTCAAAGTGTCTAAAGTTGCCTTTAGTCTAGACCCTTTACTTTTTCTTCAAGTAATTCAAGTATTTTACATTTGATACATACATAGTTTGGGTCTTCTGTGGGCATAAGCTGAAACATATGGCTCACTTTGCAAGTCACTGTAGTGTCAGACTCTGTTTCCATGACGTTTTTCTTTGTTTATTAAAAAAAATTAACAATTTCTAAAAATTTAAATATTTTCCCTGTTGCGAAGTTTCGGCAGTTTTAGTAGCATTACAGTCAGCGGTACTCTACTTTTCTTCAGACTGGCAGATGTGAGCCAAACTGGGATATAAATACTGGAATGATTATCATTTGAGCTTCCTACAACTGTGGGCATTATTTTCTGAGGTATTACACAGTGACTTTTGAACTGGATTATAGTGTTGCTAAATATTTGCTTTTTTTTCCTACCATGCTTACAATATTACACATAGTTATTTAGATATGCAGTTATTTCTGGCACACAGATTAATTGTACTAACTGTATGCCTATCTCCACCTTAATATTTCATTTTTGATGTTCATAAACATTTTAATTATGTTTAGTTCCATTAAACTTACATGAAGTTCCAATATATTTTTAAATGTGCTATCATAAGTATTTAAAGCTACAGAGTAAGGATCTCTGATACTGCAGATATCTTTGGATTTCAGTTCCTAGCAGCCATTACTCAAGGGCTGTGATGATGTGAGGTGATGAAATTGTACTTGATCAGCATCTGAAGGTCTATAAAGAGAGAGTAAAAAGTAAACAAAATGTTACAAACTATGTTGTGACAGAGGACTTTACATATAACTTTTGTTTAAATTCAGCCAGTGAAAAATTGTGAGCAGTCTAGCTTTCAGTTTTAGCATGAACTTCTATCTAAAGACATATGTCTTCTATCAGAATTGGCGATGTAGGTAAGGGGGATTCTTCCATTCCGATATCATCCCTGGGATAAAGGACTTGGAGAACATGGTAAGGTCCTGTAGCATGAGCAGAGGTTTCATATGGCTGAGATTGTACTGCACTTCCCTAAATGGAATTATATAGTAAACAATTACAAAGAGTTTCAGCACTTTTTCTTACCAAGTAATGACTGCTACAATAATATAATTAACTATAGAAGCATCCAAGTCAAGGTCAGAGGCATATAATTATTTGTAACTTTAACATTTTAATAGATTGGATGAAAGCCATAATACTTAATACTGATTTACATCAAAATATAACAACTTTCTAAATTAGTTATTTTTAGATTTTATTATTAGATTATTTAAAATAGTGCCTTTATTACTTTTATAAATAACTCAAAGCAGTGAAGATACAAAATAATAGTTTCTCTCATTTTCTCCACAACAAGTTTGTGATCTGAGTTGGGCTGGAAGAAAGTGACTGGTCCAAAGTCACACAGTCAGATTTCATGCCAAAGATGGGACTAGAACTTGCATTCTCCTGGTTTCAGGCCAGCACCTTAACCGCGACACCAAACTGGCTCTATGTAAGTGTATACATTATGTACAGTATATATTCTTTATTCAATAAAGTGTTCCGGATTCACATATTCTGTCAAATAGCTTGTTTGACTATGACAGTGGTAGCTAACCTTTTTGGGTTCCTGTGCCAAAATTGCGCGCGCGCTCTGTGCCAGCACCCAGAAGGCAATGTGCGCCCCCACCATGGCCCCTGCACATGCACGCGCAATCCCCGCCGCCCCCCTTATCTGCATTGCACCTCATAGCTGGCTTGAGGCCTTTTTCAGCCTCCCAGAGGTTTGAAAAAAGCCTCTGCAGGCTGAATAGGCCCATTTCATCACTTCCAGTATTACAAGAAGTGATAACTCGCCTATTTGGCCTGCAGGTGCTTTTTTCAAGCCTCTGGGAGGACGAAAAAGGCCTAAAATCAGCTGTGAGGCACGCACATGCGCAGTGAGATAAGTTTGCCTGCAGCTCACATGCTGACACAAATGGCTCTGCGTGCCACCTGTGGCATGCATGCCATAGGTTCGCCATCACGGGACTATGACATAGTAGAACCTGTGAGGTAATCTCTGATGATTTAAAAGATGTATTTTTGCCTCAGCAGGATATGCCAATGTGGCAGGTGTTTTTAGTGGCCTAGCGCAGTTAGTGTTCTGCTGCCATGAGTCAGCAAATGGAGAAAGAAGAGAAGAAGCTCAATTCTGGCCTTCAATTATAACTGACCTTGTTGCACCGCCTGGTCAGCTCACCTGGCTGCTAGCCAGAGATATTGCGGGGAGGTTGAAAACAGCAATCCCATTGATCCAACCTGGCACCATAGGTGTTGGGGACTGGAGCCCTGAAGTGGCATCTGACTTCTCAATTGCTAGTGGACATGCTTCTGGTGTGATTAAAAATTGGAGAGAGCGAGGGACAGGAAAGTATGATAAATGCATGGAATAGTTGTCACTTTCCTCATCAGAGAGGAAGAAGAATAGTCTATGGATGGTTCCCTGGAAGAAGACAAATGAAATCCCAGACAAAAATTTTACCCAAAACCCAAGATGGCTGCCCGGGTCTTTGAGAAGACCCTGAGAAAGGCTCTTTCTCCCATGAAGGAGATGCAGATTCTCTGAGCAAATCCAAGAAAGGAGACAAACTGCTGAGCACTCTGGTTGCAACTCCAGCACATTCTTTTCACTCTCTTTATAAGCCCAGAAATGGGGGAGGGAGATGGAGTCATGGGGGAGAAAGTGAAGCAGTTTGCAGGAGTGCTAGAGGGAAATAGTCTCTGGGAGAGAGATTTAGGAGTAAACCTGATACCAGGTAAAAACAGGGATGTTGTAAATGCCTATTGTAAATTACCTGTTGTAAATAGTTTCACTGTCTGTAATTTTAAAAAGCCTAAAAGTCTCCAAAATCTTGGAATTTCTTCTAATTGCATCCTCACAACCAAAATTTACCTCCAGTTCTAAAAGAGCCATATTATGACTCTGAAATTGAACCCAGCACAGAGCTCATTGGATATTAAGGTGCAGTTGTATACACAGGCAGTGGTTGAATGGGAGGGAGGGAGTGCTTGCCAAGCTACTAAATCCAAACAGACCTGTTAACTAGAAATTTCCTAAGGCATCTGGAGAGGGAGATCAGACGCAAAACACGCAAGGAATAGTAGCTGCCATGTATGTCGTGATAGCGTCTCAAAAGAAGAAGAGACGGCAGCAGGAGACAGGAGTTTTATTTTATTTATATATTTATTTATTTGATTTGTCAATCGCTTACAAGATAATAGATATAAGTATAAACATGAGTAAGAATACAGATAATAGGTATGAATAAATGGGGACAATAGGACAGGGATGGTAGGCACGATGGTGCACTTATGCACGCCCCTTTATAGACCTCTTAGGAATGGGGTGAGGTCAATAGTGGTTAGTTTGAGGTTAAAGGAGTGGGGGTTAGAGGATGTAGCAACAGAGTCAGGTAGTGCATTCCAGGCATTGACCACTCTGTTGCTGAAGTTGTACTTTCTGCAATCAAGTTTGAAGCGGTTTACACTGAGCAATTAGTTTTGAGCAAGAGTGAAGGAAATGGGAAAGAAAAATAGAACTCCAGGAGACAACTTTCATGCAGCTTGTACAGAAGGTAAAAAAGGAAGAAGGTAGATTTGTAGATGAGAGAGAAGTTATGCTTATGCAACAAACAATGATTGAGAAAATCATGGCTTTGTACAAAGTGTATATCCAGCGATTGACAACAGCAGAGATCTACACTAATCCTCGTTAGATTTTCAGATCAGCATCTGAAATGCAAAATACAGGTGGTGATGTGGGAAATCCTGGGGCAAGAGTAATTTATGGTGAGTACCGAGAACAGAAATCTATTGATAAACCTGTATCTGTTGAGTTCCCACTTTGAAGAAATCTGTTTATACCTGTCCCCTCGATACCCCGCTATCCTGTTTTGACACAGCCTACAGCATATTCGTTTTGCTGGTTAAAGTTCTGTATGAATTTCTTTCTGGCTGTTTTATTTCAAAACTGATCTTTAAGTAGTTGTGTTGGTGATAATATATTTTTGAAACATTTTTAAATTATACCCTGCATAGGAGCAGTTGTCCTGGAAGACAACTGATTAAAAACCAAGAGAACATTGACAGGCCAGGTGGCACACACTGTTCAGTTTCCCAACTGAAGAAAACAGCTAAAAAGACCCAAAAGGATGACTCGGGGGCTGCTGCTTTATCCTAGCAAGAGCTGCTGGAGTGGTTATTCAGTCCAGTGACAGGATTCATTCCATGCCAGGTCTAGAGGTCAAACTGTTCAAAGTACCTCAAAATCATTACAGTTCAGAAGGAAAAGCTTCAATATCCAACAAGAAAGGAAATAGAATGGTGTGGACCCAGATTTAATAACCTGGGAATTGTACTGAATTCACGATTGATGTGATATGGAGGAATCTGGATTTTCTGGTGTTTTTTTCCCCTGCTGATTGTTTTTTTAGAGAGAAGTGATAGCTTGGGGTGGAGAGGTTGTCTCAAAAATGTAGAGAAAACATGTTGCTGGTTTATAGTATTTGTGGTTGAAGGGCACTCCAACAGACAAAAAATAGGAGTTTAGGGCTGCAGGCAACTTAATACCAACAGGAGGAGGAAGAAGAAGAAGATAGTAGTTTCCTTAGTCTTTAATAAATTATCTTCCAAAATACGTTTTGCCAAACTTTACCCTTCCCTATGACTATTATTAAGTGTTGTACTTTATGATTCTTGATGACTGTATCTTTTCTTTTATGTATACTGAGAGCATTTGCACCAAGAAAAATTCCTTGTGTGTCCAATCACACTTGGCCAATAAAAGAATTCTAATTCTAATAATTCTAATTCTAACTTTTGATCCAGATACAAGCTTGGATATCTTTCCCATTCTATTCAGTGCTTATTAAAGTGCAGCAGGACAGTTTTTTTCCAAGCACTTTTAGGAGGCAGTCTTGTTCAGTTTTTTTAGACAAAGCCTCACCAAACCAGATAGAGTTTATATATAGAGAGAGTTTATATATATATATAGATAGATAGATAGGTAGGTAGGTAGATAGATAGATAGATAGATAGATAGATAGATAGATAGATAGATAGATTTTTGTAGATTTTCACGGGTAAAGGTATGTAGGTCTTGGTGTATTCGGGTCTTGTCCCGTGTAAGATTGAGAATACCTTGGCAACGCGTTTAAATCTCATCCGTCATCTTCAGGCTGGTGTCTTCAGCTTCGTTCTTCTGGGAGAAGTGTGTGATCGTGGCTGTTTTTCCCTTTTAAACTCCAGAGTTGGCTGTGTTGTTACTTCTTGATTGGTTGATGGAGTTGATGTATGCAGATTGGATGGCTTTTTCCTGAGACCCTGTGTGGCTGAGGTGCTGGCTGTGTGTCTCTCAGCCTTTGTGTTGTAACGACCTGGGTAATGGGCTGTGTGATGATCTTCTGAGTTCTATTGTTGTGACGTCCTGGGTGTGGTGCTGTAATCTCCTGGGTCATTGTCTGTGTTGCAACCTCCTGATGTTTTGTGTTGTAATCTCCTGAGTTCTGTGATGTAGTGTCCTGGGTGGAAGGCTGTGATGTGACACGGGCCTTGGTTTGGCTCAGTTTGAGGTCTGGCTATGTGTTTATAGCGTGTGTCAGTTTGCTTAGTTTGGGGGTCGGAGGGGGTGTAGCAGCTGGTGATGCAGCCATGGTCTGGTTTCTGGATGGTGGTTGCCTTTCATCTGTGGCGGCTTGGGTTTGAGTCTGGTGAAGGAGATTGGTGGTGGTATCATGTGTGTTATTTTGGGTCCGGTGTTGGTTTTGGCTGGGACTGGGACTCGTTTGTTGATTAGGGCTAGTTTCCAGATGTCTGGTAGGTGGGAAGTATCATCCCGTTTATTCATGTTATGGGGGTGTTTCTCTATTTGATGGCTTCCCTAATTATTCTCTTGTTGAAGTGTTCAGTATTGGAGATAAGTTTGGATCCCTCAAAATCAATTTCATGTCCTGTGGCTTTAAGGTGCTGGAAAAGGGAGGAAGTTTTTCTTCTTCTGACTGCGTTCTTGTGTTCTGCGATGCGTGCATTTATTCTCCTGTTGGTTTGTCCAATGTATGTGGCTGGGCAAATTTTGCACGGTATTTTATAAACTCCTTGGTTTTCTAGCTGGATCTTGTCTTTGGGGTTTCTTAAGATGTTGGCTATTTTTGGTCAGTGCCAAAGGCTGTCCTGATATTGTGTCTGTGTGAGAATTTGCTGCTGATTTTATCTGTGGTGCCTTTGATGTAAGGGAGGAGGGCGAATGCCATTGTCCTGTTCTGTGTCTTGTTTTGGGGAGTCTCCCTTAGGATTAGGTTGGTGATTGTGCTTCTTTGGAATCCATTGGACATTAATCGTTAGTGAGGGTGTGTAATTCTGTTCTCAAGTGGTCTTTGTCAGCTAGGCGTTTGGTTCTGGAGATGAGGGTCTTGGCTACGGAGTTGATCTGTGCAGGGTGGTGATGGGATTGTGCATTTAAGTGTTGTTAGTGTGTGTCTTTTTCTGGTAGATGGTGTGTCCTAGGGAGCCATTGGGTTTTGTAAATTAGGACGTCCAGGAACGGAAGTTGGTTGTTGGTTTCTGTTTCCATGGTAAATTGTATTTTGGGGTGTAGGCTGTTGAGATGTGTGAGGAAGTTGTCCAGTTTTTCTTTCCCGTGTGGCCAAATTACGAAAGTGTCATCTACATATCTAAGCCAGAGTTTGGGTTTGTATTCGGATTTGTCTAGAGCATTGGTTTCAAAATGTTCCATGTATAGGTTAGCGATGAGAGGGGTGAGAGGGGTGATCCCATAGGTGCTCCTTCTATCTGTTTATATCTTTGTCCATTGTGGATGAAGTATGTGTTGGAAAGGCAATGGTTGGTCAGATCTAGGATGTGCTTAGGGGGGGGTTGTATTTGTTTTGGATAGCTGTCAAGGCTTCTTTAATAGGTACTTGGGTGAAGAGGGATATGACATCAAGCTCACAAGTAGGTCGCTGGGTTGTAGGTTTTGTTTCTTTATTGTTTCTATGAAGTGGAAAAGAGTTTTGTATGCGTGTGGTGATGGATTCTGTATAGGGCTGGAGTTGTTTGGCGAGAATTGGCAAGGTTCTGTAGAGGTGAGCCTATGGAGCTGACTGTGGGTCTGAGTGGTGTTCCTTCTTGTGTGTATCTTGGGGAGGCCAATGAGCATAGAGGCTTAAAGGGCATCTAGATGATTTTTCTCTAGAGGATGATTCTTTGTTGGATCCTCTTTGTTGGATCTCTTCACTGATGGGCGAGGCTTTTATTTTGGATTTGGTGTTTTTCTCCAGATAGGTGGTGGGGTCTGTGTTTAGAGGTTTGTAAGCGGGGTCTTGGAGTAGGTTTGGATAGTTTTTGGATTGGTAGTCATGTGGTTCATCATGACTGTGGCGTTGCCTTTGTCTGCTGGGAGGATGATTATTTTTGTCTTTCCTCACGTTGCTGAGTGCTTTTTGTTCTTCTTTGTGTAAGTTGCTTCTGGTGGACTGCTGGGCAAGGACGTTGGGTGCTTCAAGTCTGATTTTATGGCTGTGTCTGGGTTAATTGTGGTTTTAGGCTAGCTTCAACTCCACATATGATGTTTTCAGTGGGGATGCTTTTGGGGGCAACAGCAAAAGTTGAATCCTTTGGAA